>OW679194.1:80338136-80675356 GCA_940337035.1 Agriotes lineatus | reverse complement strand
TCATACTTGATGAGGATGTAACGATAATTTATATAATAATAAATTTAATTCTGGGCTCATCTTGAATCTAACTAACCTGGCTCTACCTACATCATACGAATTTGTCGCTAAACTATTTAGTTATATCCTAAGTTTGTTTTGTATATATGAGTTTTAGTTTTTATTATATATTAATAGTCCATTTACTAAAGGAAAAAAGTTCTAACTTCGTTGACTCAAAACCGATTTTGAACATTTTTTTTTTATTATTTCGGAAAAAGTCTATAGAAAAATTCCCCATAGGAAGGTGAGAAGGTGTGCTTTTTATTTTTTCAATTGTTATTAACAAATAAGTGTTTTTTAACATATTCTTAATTAAAAAAAATATATAACTTCTTTATTTATTTAAACCATTGCCTGACATTTGATAACATAAGGTTTTTGAGTTCACAGATTACGAATCTAGCCTCAAAATTGGTCTAAAAACAAAAATGGCGTCCACAAAATGGCGTCGAAGGTCTAATTTTTTATTTTCTTTTTTTAATTTTTATTAGATGCCTAGGGGTTTTTGGGGTCGCTGATTACGAATTTAACATTAAAACTCAACCAAAAAAAAAATGGCGGATCCAAAATGGCGAAAAAGCTTTTTTTTTTATTCGGACTTTAGTTTTTAGCTATGCTATAGGTTTTTTGGGTCGTTGATTTCAAATTTTATGTTAAAATATATCAAAATAAAAAATAACTTCTTTAAAGCGGCAAAATAGCTTCATTTCTGAATTCCGCACGTTGCCTCATATCTAGAGATTTTGGACACAGTAATTATAAATATAGCATTAAAAGGTTCATTTTTATTGTGTACGATTATTATTATTATTTAATAAACATTATATACAAATAAAATTCTAAATTGTTAAATTAACTCAAATTTAAATAGATTAAATACATTTAAATATATCATACGAATACATATAAATTCCAACGCCTAAAAATGTGTTTTCTACGACCTCTTTGTACAATTTCCAAAAGATATTTCTGAATTAAAATCTTTTTTTGTTTGTGACCGACGCGACGAAGGAATGTTATTACATAAAAACAAATGGCAACTTGTTCAACAGTATGGTGCAATTTTAGATATATTAATTTTATTGTACGTAATTATGGAAAAAAAACAAGTGTTTTTGTCGATTATCAGAAACATAGAATAAAATCTGCTGAAAGATGCCGACGTCTAAAAACGAAAACTGCACCAGATATTCGATTTGAAAGAGACAGGTTTTTAAAGTTGTATCAAGAAAAAATTCTGGAAAATGTCGTTCATGTCGTTTTATTAATTTTTTAAAAGAAACTTTAGCTGCAAACAATATCCTTGATCTCAAGCTGAAAGTGATACTGATCAGTTAATAGTTACAACAGCTCTGAATGCATCAAATAAAAACATAGTCGTAGTATCGGAGAGTATAGACGTATTACTTATATTAACAGATTTAGTTTCATGCTGATAAAGATATATATTTTTTAAAACCTGCCAAAAATAAAGAAAATAAAAAAATATCTTCTTCTAAAAGCCTGAAATTTGCGCATCCCAATAAATTGTAGTGAGCATGCTTTTTCTGTACATGCTTTAACTGGATGTAACACTTCATCATGTTTTAACAGAAGAAAGAAAGATTCTTCTTCTTCTTGTTCAGGTGCTTATCAGATTTCGTATGTTTGCCATTAACACGGCTCTCTTCACTTTATTGGTTGCAATCCTAGATAACTCATTGGATGATTTCCCATACCACGCCCTTAGGTTTTGCAACCAAGATATTCTTCCGCGTCCTGGTCCACGTTTGCCATATATCTTGCCTTGTATAATAGATTGTAGTAGGATGTACTTATTCTCATTCCTCATTATTTGTCCTAAGTATTGGAATTTGCGTATCTTGGCGTTGTCCATGATCTCTTTACTTTTTTTTCATTCTCTCTAGGACTTTTAATATTTATTACACGGTCTTTCCATAATATCCGCAATATTCTCCGGTATAACCACATTTCAAAGGCTTCGATTTTTTTTGTGATTGTTTCGTTAAGTGCCCAGGACTCGACCCCATAGAGCAAGATGGGAAAAATGTAGCATCTTAGCATGCGAGTTTTGGTATCAAGGTGCAGATTATGGCTTTTGAATATAGTTTAATATATTGAAGATGAACAAGACGAATAGGACCGGCACCTTATTAAAGATCCACATGGATAAGTCTTAGTAAATAAAGCAATGGCTATGTTCAGGAAAGAATAAATTTGTCAAAATATTTGAAAATAGCAGTAATTTGCAACAGACTGCAAAAATGTATGTTAAAAAATTTTGGTATTAAATGTATGCTTGCAATGTATGGTGCAAAGAAAGGTAACTGCTTAAACTCTTACAGAAATGTTTAAGTGATTGAAAGTTTTTTATTATTCATATACCGCAAGGTAAATGAGGTTACAGACAATACAATACATATATTTTTTAAAAAAAAACATTTTGCTTTTTGGGTTTGATTCTTTTATTAAGGCGTCTACTAAAAAAGTAGCGTTAATTTAGCATAACTGTGCCCTACGATGGATCCAGCAGAACAACATTTAAAACACGTGTATTTGCAAACACAGTTGTGGCTGGGAAACCAAGATATTTCAACGGAAGATTGGGGTTGGAAATATGATACAGGAAAGTGTTTTCCAATCCTACTGACACAAGAACCAGATCCACAAAACATCTTAGAAATTATTTTTTGCAACTCCAAAACTAGTTGCGGGCCAGCTTGTGGGTATAGGAAAAGTGGCCTTTAGGCTCAGCGGCTTGCGGTGAATGTGGCCGAAATAGTTGCCTTAATTTACGACCGGCAGTTTCAATGGAAAAAGTAGAGGAAGAAGAAAATAAAGCTAAATAATTTTGTTTTTTGTTTTTAAATGTATCTTGGGTTAATTTTAGTAAATCAATTAAATTATAATATCTTGAATACTCATTTAACTCTTCTATCATTTGTTTCCACCATTTTTCAGACACCGTTTTTCATTTTTGATAAATTTTAACATAAAATTTGGGATGAGCGACCCAAAAAACTACTAGGTATAGGTATCAGAAATTAAAAAAAAAATACCCCTTTCCGCCATTTTTTGTTTTAGTTAAGTTTTAATGTCAAATTCGTAATCAGCAACCCCAAACCCCCCCCCTCAGACTACTAATAAAATTTAAAAAAAAATAAAATAAAAAATTACACCTTCGACGCCATTTTGTTTTTAGACCCATTTTGAGGCCAGATTCGTAATCTGCGACCCCAAAAACCTTATGTTATCAAATTTCAGGCAATTGTTTAAATAAATCAAATAGTTATACATTTTTTAATTAAGAGTATATTAAAAAACACTTATTTGTTAATAACAATTGAAAAAGTAAAAAGCACACTTTCTTACCTATGGGGAACTTTTCTATAAACTTTTACCGAAATAATAAAAAAAAAATGTTCAAAATCGGTTTTGAGTCAACGAAGTTAGAACTTTGGCGAGTTTTTAGCGTTTAGAAAATGGACTAATTCTAAATTGTGTGAATCTGACGTTTTAACTGGCAACTGAGATGTGAATAAATCTGAAACTATTTCAAAACGTCACTGCCAATAATACCTAGAATGAGTTTAGTTTCAAAAGCTGGGATTATTTATTGCATGGGAAACGGTATAACTATTAAACAAATTGCACATTTATCTATATTTATAATTGTTTTGTATTGTAGTTTTTAATATTAAAATTTGGTATGACGTATGACAGGTTTGAATTATTCACATGACAATTAAAAAGTCATTTCATCAACTAAAATAACACAAACGGATGGCTTCTAGATTTAGAACTTGTCCTAGTTTTTTTGTAGCAGTAGTACGTTCTACAGCTCGTCCTCGTTCTCACCCTCTCCCTCTCCACATGTTTCTTTCCGTTCTCATTTCTCTCTTCGTTAACTTCTTTCTCGCCATTTTCTTCTGCTGTTGTAATATTTTCAGTGTGGAAACCAGGCTCCTTTTACGACCTGTGTAGTCAAAAATGGCTTCAGACTCTACCCAGCTTATTTCTTAGGGTGTTTATACAACAGCACAACTATCGTTGGAGAAGATGTAGATCTTTTACTTCTCATAATAGGACGTGCTCATTCGAACCAACAAGTTTTGTTCCTCAAACCAGGTATAGGAAAAATAGGATCAAAGACATACTGTTCTTCTAGCGTAAATAAGTTTCCTAATTGTAAAAAGCATCTATTGTTTCTACATGCCATAACTTGGTGCGGTACAACATCTGCAAAATGTTCGAGAAACCCCCAGACTTGCAGCAATCAGCAGAAGTTTTTAAGCAGAAAAATTGTTCAGTAGAGGCAATTTTGCAGAATTGAGTACGCATTCTTCTGACAATGTACGGAGCCCCTCAATCAGAAGTATCCATTGACAACTATCGATATATGATATTCGCAAAGTCAACAAGATTTAATACCGCTGTGAAATTGTTGTCACTTCCACCTACTGCGGCAGCCTCTCACCAACATCTGAGTCGAGTGAATTATCAGTTGCAGAATTGGCTTGGTAATGATTTAAAACCTGAACAGTGGGGGTGAACGATCAATAATGATATTTTGGAGCCCCTTAAGACAATATTGTCAGCTACGCCAGATGTACTTCTGAACACCATTTTTTGCAATTGCACTAAAGGATGTAACACACATTGCGGGTGCAGAAAAGTTGGGCTGTCATGTTCAATGGTTTGTGGCCATTATCACGGTCAGTCATGTTTCAACGCAAATATTGATAATGCTATTGAAGACGCAACAGAAGATATTCAAGATGAAGAATATAATAAGATTAATCCTGTTGATCTCATCATAGAAAATATTACGGAATCAGAATAAAATTTTACAGAAGCAGAAAAAAATGATGAGGAAGAAGTTAACTAAGAAAAAAAGAGAACGAAGAGAAACATGCGGAAGGGGAGCGAGAGGACTAGAACGAGGACGAACTGCAAAACGTTCTCAAAAAATGGATTAGGCGTACTAGGGAAACCATCTAAAAAAACGCACCTTGCACCCTACCTCCGAAGTGGTATAGAAACTGATGCACCGCTGCTCATTATTTCTTTGAAGAATAGCGTGAGAACGGCTGGTTGAGCTTATCGTACAACAGCAAAACTACAGCAGTAGTTATTAGCTTTGGAATTATATATTCACATAATATAATGTTTACTTATTTTTGTTAATTGAAACACACGACATAGTGCTACATATCACGGGAAACATCTAATGTCAACGGCGCTGTGTGGTGTTACGGAGAAGTTTGTATAAACACCCTACCGAGAAATCAGCTTGGTAGAGTCTGAAGATATTTTTGACTACACAGGTCGTAAAAGGAGGTTGGTTTTCACATTGAAAATACTACAAAAGCAGAAGAAAATAGTGAGGAAGAAGTTAACGAAGAGATAAAAGAGAACGGAAAGGAACATGTGGAGAGGGAGAGAATGAGAAGGAGGACGATCTGTAGAATGTACTTAAAACAAGGAAAAACATGGATTAGGCCTACTGGGGAAAGCATGTAAAAAAATCTGGTGTGATACACGCACACAACTTCCTTTTATGGTGATCTTATAATCCAAAAATTTTATTTTTAATTTTTAAGCATTTGTCAAAAATTACAAATCCTACAAAAACGGTACCAAATAGAGCGTTAGATCAAGATACAAATTTTCTCTAAAATTTTAAACTGAATTCAAAAATGTAATAATATACCGGGTGTTTTATTTAAAATAAGAGTTAATAAAAAAAATAGAAAAAAAAAACAAAAGAACTCCATTTTAGAGACATTCAACTGGAAAATCACCCATCCCACTTCAATACACATTAAAAATGTAATAAAAATGTAGTTTTAAAAAAATCGTTAGTGCCGTTTTCGAAAAAATATAAAAAGCGAAAAATCACAAGAGTAAACATCATACTTACGGTTATGCGATTTTCCTCATTAGCTTGCTGTCGCATTTAGATAGTACACAAAACTTATATATGAAGTTTCAACGCCATACTTCTTTTCATTTTTGAAATATTCGGTTCCCAGGCAGACAGACACACAGACCAATGAGCAAATAGCTATTTAGACCACAAGTGTGGAGGGTTAATAATAATAATCCACACGTGTGAAAAGTAGCACGCTAACACGAGTTGTCTATAAGATTCTTTAAAATTTCATTAAATATTCAAATTCAAGCCTATTTTGTATAGAATTTTATTTGCCTTCATTTTAGTGAAGTGCGTTGGTCAGTTCTGGTAACTAAGCAAACGTCTATTTAAAATCGTCCATTCCTAAATTAAAAGCAAAGTGTCACTTTTTTTCACTGAGTGAAAAAAGTGGCACTTCACGCACTGAAATTAATTTAAAAAAGCCTACCTTTTTAAATTAAATTTAAAGAACATGTTTTTTGGGTTCAGGGGACTCTAAAATGTGAAGATCTGTTGAAAACTCAATTTCGAATTTGTGGGGTGAATCCAATACTTCCTTTATCGTAAAAGAAGGTAAAGCCCGTCTGAAAAACTTGACAGTGTGTTATTTACTGAATGGTCAGCTGTACGTAAAAAACCTGTATAATCTTTTTTGTAGAGATTTTCCTAGTCTTCATATTTTCTAATAACTGCAAAAGTCATACGACCCATAGAAAGCGAGATATTTGCGAAAATCTTATTTCTGGGACCTTTGACCTTGAATAGCTCAAAACGCAAGCGCGATATCCATGGAGACTTTTGAGACATTATTTGTAACAAGCAATCCAGTGAGACAAATGTCTCATTTAAAAAAACAAAATAGACCGTTTTTCAAATAGAACGCGTATTAAATAAAAACTGTACCCAGACCTGGAAGGTGTCAAAGTGGTTGCCTAACCGAACGACGTTTTAAGGCGCAGAGGGTCGCAGCTCCGTTTGGCTGCTGAAACATCCATATATATAATAGACTTGTCTGTCCGTCCGTCCGTCCGTCCGGGACGCTGTTTCAGCAGCCAAACCGTAAGAGATAGAGAAAAGTTATTAAAGTTATATGTTTGGAATGGTCATGTCAGGTCAGGAACCGAATTTCAGTCACGTGACACTTTCGGTTTTCGAGAAATCACAAAAAAGACCGTTTTTCAAATAGAACGCGTATTAAATAAAAACTGGTTCACCAGCCAAACAGAGCTGCGACCCTCTGCGCCTTAAAACCTCGATCGGTTAGGCAACCACTTTGACAGCTTCCAGGTCTGGGTGGTTGCCTAACCGATCGAGGTTTTAATGCTGAAACAGTTTTTATTTAATACGCGTTCTATTTGAAAAACGGTCTTTTTTGCGATTTCTCGAAAACCGGAAGTGTCACGTGACTGAAATTCGGTTCCTCAGCTGACATGACCATTCCAAACATATAACTTTCATAACTTTTTTCTCTATCTCTTACGGTTTGGCTGCTGAAACAGCGTTCCGGACGGACGGACAGACAAGTCTACAGCGTCCCGGACGGACGGACAGACAAGTCTATTAGATAAAGGATGTAAAATAAAGGAGTATGCAAAATTGCAGCACACTTGAATTTTTCCGGCAGGCGGATCATAATGTAACTGGACTAATAGGCAATTTACATGGCTTATCACGGTTATGCATATTCCTACTCACCATTTTTAGGGGAAAAAATGGTAGTGGTACTAAATTAAAGAGAATAATTTTCCGCGTCGTTTGGTATTAAAAACTTATTGGATAATGTTAATTGTGCATAAAAATATTAATTTTAAAATTGAGATATTCCCAAATATAAGGGAGCATTAGCCTTACAAACCATCACAATAGTTATTTATGTTACAAGGCCGTGAACTAGGACTTTTTTTTATGAGAATGAACATTATTTGGCGAGGCGCAGGCCGAGCCAAATAATCATTCAAATAAAAAAAGATAGTTCACGGCCATGTGGCATACAAAATTTTGTGTGCAACTGTGAAAAATTAACAAAATTAAAGTTTCGATCGAATCTTTACATAAAATTACATTTAGCAGTGTGTTTTGGTATGGTAACTAGGGCTTGCGTAGTTGCTCACATATTAATAAATAACGTTCGAATGATCTAATAAAAGCTAATTTCATTCAAGATCATGACTCGTAAAAAAAAGTCTTTGTCGGCCGGTAAAAAAAAGTCTTTTTTTTACGTTGTCGAGGCTTTATTTTACTATAAACAAATGTGCTATTTCACGACTCAAAATCAAGCAAAAAAAGTGACCTTTTTTGACAGTTGCCCACAAAATTAATTTTTATAACTGCGATTTTATAGTTATAGTATAATGGCATAAAAGACGCAAAATAGAAAAATTGTAAAGGGTGTTTTTTTTTAGAGGGATACAATTTTAAATTGAAATAAAACACAGAAAGATGTTTTTAATATCCATGAAATTGGCTTTATCTGAAAGATAGTTTTATAACAATTATGTTTGAATATGATTTCGGACATGTGACGGCCGCGGCTGGCGTGTACATACTGTACATGACGTAATCTGTAGGTCCAATTTTCACACACTCTTCGCAGTAAATCAGGCTGTATTTCGGCAATAACGCGTCGAATGTTGGCTTCCAAGTGCTCAATTGTTTCCGGTTTATCGACGTAGACATGCGACTTTACATATCCTCAAAGAAAATAATCTAATGGCGTCAAATCGCACGAAAGAGGTGGCCAGTTAAAAATCCATTTCGTGGATCTGTTAACTGGCCACTTCGTTTGTGCGATTTGACGCCATTAGATTATTTTCTTAGAGGATATGTAAAGTCGCATGTCTATGCCGATAAACCGGAAACAATTGAGCACTTGAAAGCCAAAATTCGACGCGTTATTGCTGAAATGAAATACAGCCTGATTTACTGCGAAAAGAGTGTGTGAAAATTGGACCTTCAGATTACGTCATGTATACGTCAATCGCGGCGGTCACATGCCCGAAATCATATTCAAACAAATTGTCATAAAATTATCTTTCAAATAAAGCCAATTTCATGGATATTAAAAACATCTTTCTGTGTTTTATTTCAATTTAAAGTTGTATCCTTCTAAAAAACACCCTTTATTAAGAATAGTAATTAGTATACCAAGTCGCTGAAGTGCAACTTTTTATCACGAATGTAGATTAATCGTGAAATTACAACATGTTGATGTCGGTTGACCTACAAAAAATCGTAAAACAATGGATTACTTCACTGCCGATTTCTCGTATTTTAATGACGATTTCGGCGTTATTCACTGCCGATTTTTAAAAAAAACTCATTTATGTATCGCACTCGCCCTGAGCTCCCGCGTTCTAAACTTTCACTCGAGCAAGAAAACCTGCTTTATGAAACTGCTTCGTTAATACTATTTTTCTCTACAACTGTATGAGCGCATAAAGTTCGATAATATTATTATCCTAACTGCATTTTCTCGTAAATGTCACATAAAACCCAACGAACCAGACGAAGGTATGATGTTTAATTAATAATTTATTTGGTGTGTTGGAAAATATTTCAGCACTTTTCAGATAATATAACTCGAATTCTTGAAATTCATTGAAATAGGCCATGGACCCACTGACACTTTTACAGAGAAATTAGATCGGATGATCTGAAAATATTTTACACACCGTGAAAATCGTCAACTCCGTCGAGTTGAGGCTGTTGTAATCTCCTCTATTTGAAAAGCTATCCGAGCAATTGGGGAGTATCCATAAATCACTTCTTTACAATTGGCTGTCGCAAGGGAAATACTGACAAGACTTGTGGAACTCCGTGATGAAGTCGCGATATTTCTGGTCGGAAAAAATGATTACGCAAAGTCGTTCCGCGAACACGAATTTGTTCTCAAGCTTACGCGTTTAACATACATATGTTCGAAATGAAACAAAGTTAATTTAACTTATCGACAAGAGAAGAAACTCATGTGTTTGCAGCCGATGTAGTAGGGCAGCTTATCATGAAAATGTGGACTCACTGTACAAAAGCACCAATTTTTTCCAGAAATATAAGTATATTATCAATATCTCGGCTTCTAAATCACTTATTAGGATCACAAACTTGGTGTCTAAATATACATATTTGGTGTCAGGAAACACAACTACACAATTTTTTTTTAATTTCAGAATTTGAGTGCTTTATAACTACATTGGTCTTACAGTACTTTCATTCTTACTTACTAAATTAACTTAAATAAATTAGTATCATTTAAGATCTTTATAATGTTTACAGGTAAATTAAACACTGTGTCCAAATCGCCACTAAGGTCACAATTAGATCTACACTGCTCGTATTCGGGACAGATACACAATATATGGCGAACACTTAAGGGAACGCACTTGTCACAAACAGGTTGAGTTGTTCTACGGAGTAGGTAATCATGGGTTAGTCGAGTGTGTCCCATTTTTAATCTTGATAAGACTGTTTCTTCTCTTCTGGTTAGATTGTCGTTGTTGATCGTATTTAGAGAATCAGCAGGTTTATAATAGTTTTTCCTCTCAGATAAACTGTTCCAGCTATCGAGAGATCCAAAAAAAACTGTTCCTCAGCGGGCTGTGGAAATTCAACGTATGAATAATATGTTGGTGACACTGTACGTCAATGTCAAATTCGAGGTTAGCAGGTTAGGATTTGCTTCATTTTGTGTCATAACTGACGGAAAACCTAACCTGATAACCTCGAATTTGACATTGACGTACAGTGTCACCAACATATTATTCATACGTTGAATTTCCACAGCCCGCTGAGGAACAGTTTTATTTGGATCTCTCGATATTAACCCATTTCATCTTGATTGATCGCATTAGAGTTGTTTTTAAATCATTCCTTGTAATGCAGTTTTCATCCTGTTCGGTCTTCATAAGAGCTTCCTTTGCTAACTGGTCGACTGTTTCATTCCCCTTGATGCTTACATGAGATGGTATCCAAAGAAATTTTATGTGTTTATTATTACTATTCAGTTTATGTAGCAATTCGTATGTTGTTCGAACATATTCATTATTTGAGAAGATATTACGTAGACTGATTAACGCACTCATGGAATCTGTGAGTATACAGTATCTATCTTCCTCGCAGTTAAGGATATACTTTAAAGCTTGGCAGATGGCATACAACTCAGCACTAAATACAGTCGATTCTCTTGGTAGCTTAAAAAGGTTTTTAACATTTTCCGAGTAGAAAGCAGCACCTGTATTAGCATCATTTTTTGAACCATCAGTAAAAATAAGTTGGTCGTTAGGCGACTTAGACAGGAATTCGTGCAGGAGGCTGTGGTAGATAGCTGGGTGCGATTGAGATTTAGGGTATTGTGCAAAGTGTAAATTTAGGTTAGGTGGACGAATAGCCCAAGGATTATCGATGTTAATCTTAGGAATTATATTTTGGTTGGAAGTCATCTCGTGCAAAAGAAGTTTTGATTTAATATTGCAAGGTGGGTATATTTGCACCGATTTTTTATATGAATTATAGAATAGAGGCTTGGAAAAGTCCGAATAATTTGGGTGACTCGTATTTCCTATGACGCATGCTGTATATGTCAGTAGTTGGATTGATATTCGGTGTTCCATTGGTAATTGTCCGCTGACAGCGTGTACATTTTTTCTCGGAGTAGTGCGATGTGCGGAGGTAGCTATTCTTAATCCATAATGATAGACTGCAAATAATTTTCTTAAAAGAATAAGAGCTTGGAACTGTAAACACGTAAACCATATTCTATTTTAGAGCGAATCAAAGCATTTACCAAGGTAAGTAATGTTTGCGTATTAGATCCCCAGTCCTGGTGAGACATCATTTTGATAACGTTGAGTGATGATTTGCAGTTGTGAATAACCTTTTGGACGTGGGACTTCCATGACATCTTTTTGTCAAAGATTAAGCCTAGGTATTTTATTTCAGAGACTTGCTGTAAGGCGGTTCCGTATAATTTTAATTCTGGAGTGATCCCAATCCGGTTTTTGGTAAAAGTAAGACCTTTTGTTTTTTCAGGTGAGAATTTAATTCCATTTTCATGTGCCCAATGTTCAAGTAAATTAATAGTTCTTTGCAAACGTGTTTCTATATCCATGAGCTTTTTACTGGTTGAGAATATCACAAGATCATCGGCAAATAATGTTCCTTGGACGTTGTTAGGTATTCCATCAAGAATTTGAGTTATGGCTATTAAAAAAATAGTTGGGCTCAAAACAGAACCTTGGGGAACACCATTTTCGTGACTCATTATTTCGGACAACGTATTTTTAATTCGAACCATATATTTCCTCTCGCTCATAAAATTTTTAATAAAATTAATAATTTGGCCAGTTATTCCCCATCTGGCTGAGATATTTGTGATTTGGGATCTCGATGTTGTATCATACGCTTTCTGAAGGTCAAAGAAAACTGCACATAGCTGTTCCTTTTTTTATAAAAGCGTTTTTTACGGCGATTTCTAATTTAACTATGCAGTCAGTAGTTGATCGTTCTCTTCTGAAGCCATTTTGATTGGGATTGAGTAGCACGTTAGACTCTAGTATATGAACTAGTCTATTGTTAACAATCTTTTCTAAGATTTTACTTAAAACAGATGTTATTGAAATGGGGCGATAGCTGTTGGGACTATCTTTAGGTTGGCCTTGCTTATAAACTGGTATTATGATAGCGGTTCGCCATAACTGTGGAAAATTTCCAGAATTCCATATATTGTTATAGAGTTTAAGCAGTTCAGTTTTGAATTTCTATGTCGCTTGCTTAATCATTGGGTAGTGGATGTTATCTATTCCGGGACAGCAATCCTTACAGTTGTTTAACGCATATTCGAGTTATGTAGTTGCAGTTCATAATTATAAGGCTTGCAGTTATTTGGCTGGTGGGGTAATCTATCTCTAGCTGTTGTTCCATTGTTACATTTTTCATCGTCGTTAGAGTTGCTGAAGGATTCCTTAAAATCTTTTGCTAGAATATTTGCTATGTCCTCTGGAGAGGTGATTGTAGTGTTTTGGTAAAGTAAACCAGTAATTGAGAAACTGGAGTAATTACCATTCATTCTGCGTACTTTTTCCCACATTTCCTTGGAAGATGTATTTATGTTTATAGATTTTATATGTTCCTTCCAAGAATTTCGTTTAGTTGCCTTGACGAGTTTTCTTGCCTGTGCTCTAATTTTTTTATATAGGATTAGATTTTCTTGATTCGGGTTTCGTCTGTATCTGTTGAATGCACTATTTCTCTTTTTTATAATCATTTTACATTCATCGCTCCACCATGGGGCTTTATATTTTCGTGGTATATTACTTGCTCTGGATATTGATATGTTAGCTGCCCTAATAATGGCACTGTTCAGATTTTGAATATTAGAATCCATGTCAATCAGGTTATTGAATTTAAATGGGGTTTTTGTTAATTCGCGTTGAAATACATTCCAGTCCGCGTTCCCTATTCGCCATCTTTCTCGTGGTAGTGTTACAGTTTGAGCGGTAGAATTATTAATATTTATCTTGATGGGAAAGTGATCACTATCAAATAAATCATCTTGCAGGACGGTCCAAAATAAATTTGATGCAAGTTTGGAACTCGTGAACGCTAAGTCGATAGCAGAAAAACCATTTGATTTGAAATCAAAGTGCGTAGCGATACCAGTATTAAGTAACACAATGTCATTTTCCAAAATTATTTTTTCTATGACTTTTTCTCTAGTTTTAGTTTTCTTGCATCCCCATCAAGTATGGTGAGCGTAACTGTATATTTTCAAGATGGGCAAGAAACCCGTTACAATTAAATTGTATAAGTGATATAGGCTGCATAAAATATTTATTATATATTACTTTTAATTAATATTCTGATAACTCTGTTCTGTCTGTATTATATTCGGACATACGTTCTGTAGCTTTCATTAAAGTGTTTCTTAAACGTGTAAATCTATGTTTGAGTTTTTTATTAGTAAGCAAAGAGTATAGGTCAAATAAGGTATTAATTATTGAATTTGGATCGCTAGTAAATTTCTTTACTGCTTCCAGGGGATTTTTAGAAAATTTTACGGTTAGGAAAATATCTGAGAGGGATTCAGGTGTAAATTTAACTGGAAGGGTATTAGCTTGCTCTATTAAAGTTTCTTTGAGTGGTTCTAGTAGCTTTTCTAGTATTTCTTTCTCTTGTTAATAACTTTTAGGATGTGGAATATTTGGGCTGGTCACTTTTGCTGCTTTATGGCTGCTAACTTCTTGGTGTAGGTTTGAAGTAGTTGGTTCTTTAGCAAGAAGTTCCATGTTGGTATTTATTTTCTCTCCAAGTGGGATTTGTACTGGATGGAATCTTTTTGCAGGAGCTGTTGTATGCGAAGGGGTAATCGACGATTCTGTACTGGGGTGTGGCCTTTTACTGGGTATAGAAAACATGTCATTTTCTAACTCCATATTGGTTTGTAGATTTTCTTGCGTGATATTTATGGTTGGGTTATTCAAAAACGAGTTACTGGTATTTGTTTCAGGGCGTAGACATTTGGATGATGTGTGCCCTAATTCTTTGCAAGTAAAGTATTTGATTTCATCTTCCTGAACAAAAATTATATAATTGTCGTCTTCAAATTGTATTAGGAGTGTCGTGGGAAGTACTACGTTTCTTCAGCGTTAATGTAAACATATCTCCTATAGCTAACTATATGAGCGTATTCTGGTTCTGAAAAACCAGCTTTAATCAGATAGATGGGCGATACTAATTTTAATCCAGCTGTTTTCAATTGATTTTCAATTATAAAATTGGGAATACATGGCGAGACATTTGACAGTAATACTTTTTTGGTTGGAGTTATCAAACTTCTTATTTTAATCTGTTTTTCACCAATTGTAACCACACTATGGTTTGCTAGCAGATTATCTACAATTATTTTATTACAAAGGTAGATACCTATTCTTTGATTGGATAATCTAGAAGCCGCTACAATATTTTTAGGGCCAACAAGATTTCCAATTGACATTAAGTATTCTCTTAATTTAATTTCTGAGTAAGCAGTTAAAATGATACCTTGTTTTTTGGTTGGATAACTGAATACATTTTTGGTGACGCTGGAATAGGAACTTTCATTTCTAGGTACAGAGGCCATTTCTTGAGTGGTTTTTTCAACTATTTGGTTAATTTGACTGAGGTTTGTAGTTACAGACATATTTTCTGGATTTAATTCTGATTCTGAATACATATCGATAACGTGGTGCTGGCTCAGATAAGCCAACACCACGCGATGCACAAGAAACACGAAGCAGATATAACTTACTGTAGACTCTTGCAGTTACTGATAATGGTTATGTTTCACCCACGATTTAATTAACACAGCTATGTATTTAATACATGCAGCTTAAACACTAACTTGTTTCTTCGACCGAGGTTGGATCGAGACTAACACACAATTTTTAAATGGTTCAGAATATATATTTCTTCACTAATATATCTACCTATTCGCCAATTAACTGTTTTGTCCGGTCCGCTGCCTTACATAACACACTTAAAATATGTTTTTCTATTTCTATGAACCAATAAAAAAACTTCATCTATTCAAAACTCCTATACAAAAGATAAAGACAAAAGATAAGGGAAAATATCATTATTTAAGACTGATGTTTCTCTGTTCTCTCAACTGTACATATTGATGTAGCATAGGGAAGGTGATATAATTCTTCAGCCATGAGAATCATCATTTACTATCTGACAATGGAAATCTGCGCTTCGGAAAGAAGTCTGATCTTATGAACATTCTGGATAAGGATTCCCCAAATGGCCCTCTTGATTATGTTGATATGAAGCTTCTCGAAGGAACCGCTGCGCTGTTCTGCATATCCTCCCCTCAACTACCACATTTGATGATTATTCTGATCACGTATTCATTCCACACATCAATAAACAATTATAAAGCTGCACACGAGTTGATGTGTCGGGCAAATAGAATCCGATAAGCCTCAAAGAAGCCATTAGAGAAAAGCGAAGTAAGGATGTTAAGAGTATGTGAAGGAAGGAGCAAGCTCCCACTTAAGTGGGCCAATTTCTTAAAAGACCCCACCAACAAACAGAAACTTTTTGCATTCCTTTAGAAAAAATTGGCAAGTGTTGAACGTCCATGCCACCATGTGACCATCAGGAAGCGGACACCAGGCTGATTATCCACTTACAGGATGCACTTTGAAATTGCTGTAGTAACTGTATGGTGCGTACTGTTGACACGGACGTAGTGGTGATCCTCATTTGCAAGTTCTATACCGGATGTCTTTGTGTGCAGATGTGAAGATTTGTGTTGCTTTTGGTACAGGCAAAACATTTACTTATATTAACATTAATGCTATCTACGAGAAGCTGGGTGTAGAGAAATCCCAAGCCCTCCCTATATGCCACAGTTTCACGGGATGTGATACCACATCACCATTTTTTTGGACGAGGTAAGAAATCTGCGTGAGAGGGATGGAATTATTATCCTCAAGTGACACATGCTTTTACCTACACGGCACTCCACCCTTACACAGAACGTGATATTGATAATGGAAATTTTAAAATATTAGAACATTCACCGTGATCTTGTATGATAAGGACTGTGATTTAGACAATATGAATGAAGCCATGGGCGTATCCAGGGGAGGGCAAGGGAGGGCAGCTGCCCCCCCTTCCAAGGTGAATAAAATTTTAAATTAAATAGAAAAAATACAAGCGAAATCGAAGAAGAATGTGTAGCCTTTGTAGAGCATGAAGGACTTAATTTCATAAGTAATTCCAAAGCCATTGAAGATTTTGTGACAAACTTAAAACACTTGACCCTGAGGAGTGCTTGGGGTTAGGCTTCGATGGATGTTCCACCATGTCTAGCAAAAAAGGGGTCTGCAGGCGCTTCTGGGGCAAAAGCACAAAAAAGCCTTGTGCTTCCATTGCTCCTCGCACAAGCTAAACCTTCTCGTGAACGACTTAAACGTTATCCCAGAAATTCGACCTGTGATGGAACTTATCAAGAAGGTAATCATATTTTTTCGTGAGTCCGTTTTACAACGCAAGCTTATTGTTAACATTCCTAAATTATGTGAAACAAGATGATCAGAGAAGTACACGAGCATCCCTGTTTTTAAGGGTCACTTCATTGATATTGTTGATGCAGTAAAGACATTAGCTGAACAGGGAAATGAAGCAACAAGAAAAAACGCATATCAAATGCATGCAGTGGCCCGCATATCTTAATTTGGTGTGTCAGTAGCATTAATTGCGAAGTATTCCGCTATACTGCAATTCGCAACAAATACACTTCAATTGAAAATACTTAACATAGTCAAAGGCAACCAGCACATTGAAACTACTTTCGACGTGCTAAGAGATCATCGGAAAGATACGGAGAATATCACAGCTGCCGTTTTGAAAGAAGCAGGCGCCATTGCAAAGCATTTGAATTTTGATATAACCGACACTCTCGTTACTGGTCGACAAAAGTATAGAAGCAACCCTTCAGCCGAAAATCCATCTGACTTTTGGAGGTCTCTAATAACTCCTTACTTGGATTCCATCATATAATCTTTAGAAGTCAGATTCTCTGACAAATTGCCTGCATTTTTATTGACACATTTCCATCCGAGTAACATGGGAGATATTTCTTTGGAGGAATGGAATGAAAGTACGTCTTGTACCTACAACTTTTTACAATTTGGAAAGGCCCTATTGATATTGCTTTCACAACCCTGCACAACAAGTACTATTAGAGCGTTCATTTAGCTCCCTTGCCAAATAAGAACATCGCTAAGAAGCACTATTGGTGCAAATAGGTTAAATGGGTTTGCCATGCTAAGTATTATCGTCAATGTGTTTTCGCACACAAGGAGCAATTAGTGGAAGCTGTAGTTTGAAGAAAACTATTGTTCAAAAACTATTTTTTTTAATGAATGGTGTTGATTGTTCTTCTTTTTGTTAATTGTGTATTATTGCATGGCACCTCCCCCCCCCCCATGGACCCCCACCCCATAGACCTCCCTCCCCATAGACCTCCCTCCCCATAGACCCCCCCTCTCTCATGAAAGAGGTTGAATTCAGAAAGTTGCCCCCCCTTCCGTTTTGCGCTGGATACGCCCCTGAATGAAGCCAGAAAGAAATTGATTTATCAGAAGAGTAAGTCAATGGAGAAACTTCCCCCAACGAAGGACGCACTACTTCAACACTTCAAGCGGGCTGCATATCAGGCAGGAGTATGGTGTAACAGTGAACACAGTCAACAGCATGCTCCTAATCCAGATGACTGGGGCTGGACTCAGAAAGTAGACAGTGCATCAAAGGTTCTTGTATGGACAATCTTACCTATTGCCTTTGACCTTTTTTTATGAGAAAACTTTAAAGATTTATAATTAGAAAAAAATAATATAAAATCTTACTTACTTCTTTAGATTTTTTATTATTTACCGAAAAGTAATATGTTTGCATAATTTGTACGTTTTTTATGCAAGGCGCTTTGTCTTTATCCAATTTGTCTATAAAATCTCCTCATTTAGAAAATTGTAAAAGAATATTTACAAGAATTTTATAACAGTAATTCATTAACAAGGCTAGATTAGAGTTTCCAAAAGCCATTTAAATAGATATTAATTAGAAATGAAAAATATTCTCCTAAAAAGAGATTTGCATAAAAAACGTAAAAATTATGCAAACTACTTTTCGATAAACAATAAAAAATCGAAAGAAGTAATTAACATTTTATATAATTTTTTTCAATTATGTTTTCACAAAATAAAAAATTGAAAAAATTAATTTTTAGCTAAAGTTAAAAAAAATAGGTGTTTTCTGGCCTTGAGATTGTTCAGTTAGCTAAAAATAACACACTCTAAAAGCACTCATTCAAATTTTACTTAATTTCCGAAAAATAGCACTTTTTGAATTTTGACAATTTCGAAAAACTCCATTTTCTAAATAAGTAAACATCACTCGGTATATATGATAGGGCCTTAATAGCTTTTTAAACAAACACAAATTATTGATGTAAAAAGTTTTTTTTTTTTAAATCAAAAATAAAACATTTTTCCATATTATTCCAACTTTTTGGCGGTGAATAAATATCCTTTATCTAATAGACTTGTCCGTCCGTCCGGGACGCTGTTTCAGCAGCCAAACCGTAAGAGATAGAGAAAAAAGTTATGAAAGTTATATGTTTGGAATGGTCATGTCAGCTCAGGAACCGAATTTCAGTCACGTGGCACTTCCGGTTTTCGAGATATCACAAAAAAGACCGTTTTTCAAATAGAACGCGTATTAAATAAAAATGTTTCAGCAGCCAAACGGAGCTGCGACCCTCTGCGCCTTAAAATGTCGATCGGTTAGGCAACCACTTTGACACCTTCCAGGTCTGGGTACAGTTTTTATTTAATACGCGTTCTATTTGAAAAACGGTCTTTTTTGTTTTTTTAAATGAGACATTTGTCTCACTGGATTGCTTGTATAGTCTGATACATTTAAAAAGTATGTAGTTGTATTCCCCGACCCTAAATATGTACTATATTTAGACACTAAGTTTGTGATCCTAAGTGATTTAGAAGCGGATATAATGATATATTGATAATATACTTATATTTTAAAATGGCCGCTATAAAATCCAAGATGGCGGACGGAGAAGTTGGTTCCTATCAATAATTAAAAGCTATGTACCTAAGTAGTACCTGAAAAAAATTGGTGCTTTTGTCCAGTGTGTCCACATTAACGCGAAATTCGACCTTAAGCTGCCCCACTAA
The DNA here is from genome assembly GCA_940337035.1 of Agriotes lineatus. Lineage (NCBI taxonomy): Eukaryota > Metazoa > Arthropoda > Insecta > Coleoptera > Elateridae > Agriotes > Agriotes lineatus. The sequence continues at coordinate 80,655,658 of OW679194.1, read as the reverse complement.
TGAGACAAGACGTCGACATTTATCTAAAGCGCTGGTATCATGGACAAAATGTTAGACACAAATATTACGAAAACAGTGATCATGGAAAATAAGGTAAAAACAGTACATAGAAGCATTTATGTGAACTTCAGACATTGGAACGTCGAAGAATATTAACGCTTGGACAGACTGTAACTTTCAGTAAAATAATTATATTGCTGATTGCTGAATTGTGAGTTCATATCAAAGCATAATAATGAATCCTCATCATCATACGAGTAGGTCGACAGAGAAGTGCTTATTCAACAGAGGCATACAATCCATTGTATTAACGTTGTTGATTGTTAGCAATCAAAAAACTAGATTTCAAAGAACTGTATCTGCCTATTTTATGTAGTATGTAGATTCGAAATTAGAAAAATACTGCACTCCTTTTCCAACTTACTTTCTTTACTTGTAGTTGATTTTTTGCGACAGTTCTGTTCAATAGAGTTTGAGGAAACGCAAAACTACTAAATTCTACGGTGAAACAAATAATAAGCAAATATGTACCTACCTTATATAAAAAAAATCGAATTGAAACAAAATCGACACATTATTGCTCAAAACTAGTTAAAATGATTCTATAGTTTAGAAATAGAGAAAGAATAAAAATAAGAGAAGTAGTTAATGTATGCGTAGCAGATCTTATATTGTACCAAATATTTTCAAAAATACAATTGATAATTGTAATCGTACAATTAATTACTAACAATCATCCAATTATTTATATAATGGATGAGGCATACCAATGATGCTACGAGCGATGTTGTATTAATTGTAACGCTAATTATTAAAAAAATGCGAAAATAGACCTGATACAGCGTACACAAAAAGATGAACCGAGACGACAAAACCAGAAGAGACTGAGAGCGCAACGAGAACATTAAAGCCATATACAACATCTCACTAATAAACGAATGAATAGAAGACAGGCGCAATTTATAAGACGATCACATCAATAGAATGAACGAAGACATAATGGTAAAGGTGTCAAGAAAAAAAATCCCCACGGGCCGTAGAAGCATAGGAAAACCAAAGAGGGGGTGGAAATAGCCAAGAGCCTATAACAGAAGTATGATGGAGAAGAGCCATAATTGAAATCGCCGCTTTTGCGTTAGGAAATATTTTACCACGTATGCTTTTTACATCTTTGTAAGCAAAAAGAAATCTCCGAGGGCAAAATCTGGACTGTATGCAAAGTGAGCGACCAGCTGGACTCCAGATTCGTGTAAAAAATAAGTTTTTACGGCCGTATGCGGAGTTGCATTATCATGGTGTAACAATATGTCAGACAAACAAGATTTTCGACGATCACAATACAATTTTTCAAAGATTTGAGTAAGGCTTCTGTATACCAATCTGAAGTCACAGTTTTATGATCGTCAAGAGGAATAACTGCAAGTGGACCACTGCATGTGAATAAAGCAGCAATTTTTTTGCACTTTTAGGGCGAATAACTTTTGTTGACATGACTTCATTTTCAGAATTGTTTAGCCTCGGAGTCAAAATCATAGATCAAAGACTCATCGTTTGTAACAATGTGAAACACATGCGTTGAAATGCCTACATCGAACTTTTCGAACATAAATCTGCACCAGTCTCCCCGTACTTGTGTTTGTTCTTCAATAAATATCAAATCCATCGACTTTCCAGCTTGTTCACACCCAGCTGATGTGTAAAATGTTATCTACTGTGGATGATGCAATACCTAGTTCTTATTCAGGGGCGCAGGAACAGCGGCAGGACAAGGAGGCAGTTGTCCCCTCATAGGATATTCCCTCAAGTTTTTAAAAATTCGTACATATCGTTTTCATATTAATCTATACGCAATACTGAAATTCGTACCTACATAGAGGATACATTTCAGGTTTTGTACCTTTTTATTTGAAATCGGCATTAAAGTACCTCGAGAACGTCATTAAAATACTAGAAATCGGCATTGTTTTACAGCTTTTTTGTAGGTGGCGCGGCGAGGCGATGGATAAACGTCAACCGACGTCAACATAACCTACAAATGTTGATTAAACTGTTGTATTTTACGATTTTTCGATTTCAAATAAAACATAATGTACTCCTCGGCACTGAAGTTCCTTTTTATCCCTCATGTGGTTTATTTGTCTTGGCCGGCCTTGCGGGCAACTAAATCCACATTCGTGATAAAAAACTAAACTTCAGTGCCGTGGTATACAAACTACTATTAAATTGACTGTAACTACCGGGTGACCATAAATATATGTGATCCCGGTAGCCATGAAATTAGGTACTTATATTTCAATAATAATAATAAATTATAGGAATCTGTAATCATTTTGACACCTAGGAATGTCAGTTATGATGATATGAATGACATTTGATATTTAAGTTAGGTTGTTGAATTCATAATTACTTCCTTTTACGATAAAGGAAGTATTGGATTTACCCCAAAAATTCGAAATTGAGATCTTCACGTTTTAGAATCCCATGAACCCAAAAAACGTATTTTTTTTCATTGGTCTGTCTGTCTGTCTGTGTGTCTGTCTGACTGTCTGTCTGTGAATATCTCAAAAACGAAAAGAGGTATGGCGTTAAAATTTCATACGTAAGTTTTGTGTAACATGTAGATGAGACAGCAAGCTTTTGAAGAAAATCGCATAACCGGAAGTAGGTGTTTACTCTTGTTATTTTCCAGTTTTTTTCAATTTTTTCAAAAACGACTGTAACCATTTTTTTAAACTTTACATTTTTATTACACTTTAAATGTGTATTGATGTGAGATAGGTGATTTTCCAGTTGAATACTTCGAAAATGGGTTTCTTTTGTTTTTTTTCTATTTTTTTATTAACTCCTATTTTAAATAGAACACCCGGTATATTATTACATTTTTGAATTCAGCTTAAAATTCTAGAGAAAATTTGTCTCTTGAACTAACACTCTATTTTGTACCGTTTTTGTAAAATTTGTAATTTTTGAAAATTTTTGACAAATGCTTAAAAATTTAAAATCAAATTTTTGGCTAATTATAAGATCACTGTAAAAGGAAGTTGTGTGCCTGTATCACACCAGATTTTTTTTTAAAGCGTTACTCATTCCAAAGATAATCCATTCACAAACAAACAAACAAACAGATATTTAAGGCCACCCGGTATTAAGAATATTTACTATTAAAACAATCAAAGTAATTTTTTGCTCCACCATAATTACAGTAGTTCCTGGGTCACTGTACACTGCCCACGTTTAAATTCACGGAAACAGTAACTAACTGTGGATAACGAAAAACTAAGGTCGCCAAAGCCTGCCACTAAAATTTGATTGTTTTGGTCATATGTCAAACTTCTTTTAGAATCGTGGGAAATCATTGCTCAAAAAATATTCCATGTTACTTCCATTAATAGACAACAAACAACCTACAATTATTATTAAAAAGTTGTCTGTCTATACACTTTAACTCCAACCTCTTGAAGTTAAAACTGGAAACTGTCGGAAAAATTAGCTTTCATCTTATGTTTTTATTTTTATCCGTGACCATGGCCTGCTGCTAGCAATTAACATAACAAGCCTAGTATAGTCAAAAATATACCCATTCGGAGTCACGTGGCTTTTGTCAGTCACTGTTCATCTTTAGCAAAACAGATGAAATGGAAGAAATTCAAAAAGTGGCATGTCGATTAAAAAAATTAATTTTAAAATTTGACGTTTGTAATCTGTCAGATTATATTTTTCGTGTAAGTTATTAAGATAAAGGTAACAAAACCTAAATTAAACTTAAATTACTGGAAACTGAAAATAAACAGAAACCATCGGCATGAGGTATAACGAGTAGTTATGATAACCTACAAAACGAAATGCCATTTATTACCCTAAAATTGCATTTTTAAGAATCGACATACGTAAAGTCACTAGATTATCAAGTGACTCAGAATGGGTATTGAACGGAATTGCCTGGAGGCTGAATCAGGTTTCCGTTACTTGCACTGGTTCCGTCCCTAGCGTTCAGAGCACAAGGGTGAGAGTGCACCCTTGTTTTAAGACAATATAGTCAAGCCACTCAGAGGGACGATTATATTTGGTAGCTATCCTGAAGCGCAGCCTCACGCTTCGAAAATTTAGGCTTGGAAGGGTAGCACTTCGATGTGAATGAATCAAACAGTAAATGCCGATTGCTTTTATTATAAAGATATAGCTTTATTTATACAAATATATTTGCTTAGAAACTATTAAAATTGCATTATATCAAAGTGCAAAGTGTTTTAAATTTACTGTGTCGATATAACGTTTCATAACAGACAACAACGCTTAAAGCAAGTTTATTTACGTGATGTCTGCATTTACGTTACAGTGAACTCTGATTACTAGGTCGTCCATTTAGGTTGCTTAACTTGCAGTTGTGGCATTTAAACTTCCTATATGTGAAATTAGAATTGCATTTTAAACCTATGAACTGTTATGAACTGTATTTGGTAACTTTGGAAAGGAAATTTAAATCTGTTTAATTTGAGATTAAACAGGTATAAATATGACTATATTAAAGAATTAATTTATGGAGTAGCTTTAAATGAAAACTATTCTGAAGAGGTTAATGTCAGCAGAGCCAATGATCGTAACCCTCTAAGCGAAATTATCCATACTCAATCCAAGAAAACTTGAACTTTACTTAAGTACTTACCTGCAAAATTACGATCTCGAAGATAATCTGAACTAAGTTACGTTTCTTCTTCTTTTTCTTCTTATAGCCGTTTTCTATACATGTTCGGATATACGCATCTCTTAAATTCTCCCATCGATCTTTATCTTATGCAACGTTGTATTAGTTAGGACCACGCACTCTCTCGTTAAGTGATCTCTCTATCGCTGCTGTGGTCGTCCAGTGCTGCTTCTCTCTCCTCGAGGTCTCCATTTTGTAACTTTTTCGCTCCATCTGTTTACTGCTATATCAACGTGGCCAATTCCAATGTACTGATGCTTACTGTTATATCCTGTGTGTTTATTCTTCTTGGCCTATTCTTTTTTGTTAATACCCATGTTTTTGCACCATACTTTGTAACGGAGAGTATGCATTGGTTCTGCGTTTCAGGGGAATATTCATATTTATTACGTAACTTAATTTACCGTAGTAAGCCCAAGATAATTTAATTCTAAGCTCAATTTCTAATTCTTGGTTTTTGTTTTCCAAGGTTAATGCTCGTCCCAAGTAAATAAACGAATCTACTTTTTCAACTGCGTGGTTTCCTAGGCCAATTTTGTTGTTGATATCAGTGTTTTGGTTTGTCACATAGTTAGTTTTGGAGAAATTAATAGCTAACCCAATTTTAACAACTTATGCATGTAAATTTTCTATCATGCTTATGAGATCTTCTTTCCTTTCAGCAAACAATACTAGGTCGTCTACATGTTTTAGGTTATTTAATTTTTCATCTGATACGTTTAACCCGATTTCTTGACACATGATGTTGCTAAAGACTTTTTTTAGTATTAAGTTAAAAGCTTTGGCGAGATATCATTTCCTTGTCGAACGCCTTCTTTTATTTTAACTTTGTTTGCCACGTTTATACGGAATAAAACTACATTTATTTATTCATGCAAATAAAATAATATCTTAGATATTTATACCATTATCACACTTAGTTACGTAGCATGCGCAAAAAGTAGTACTTCACTGAGCCAGTAGATAAATTTCAGCACAAGTCGTTAGACAAGTGTTAGAAATCACTTACTTCCGTGAACAATTTTCTACACCTGTTTCTATAACTATTAGGAAAATAATTAGAACTTTTAAAATTGTGTGTGACCGTTGCCAAAATAAAGCTAAAATAAATTACCGTATTACGTTGCATGATACAGTTTAAAAATCAAGTGTTACTGCCATTTTAGTTTACTTTACTCATGTTTTTAAAACACTTACACCGAAACAAATGCAGAACATATTTATTCTTTCACATGGCCCTAGAAAAAAGTATCTAACAACTATTAAATAAATAATAAAACTATTGGCGTAAATTTTGTGGTTACATTAATCCAGTGACGTATTAACCATGCTTGCCGCCAGAAGCCCCTTAAAAATTTGCCCCCAAATTTAACTTATTATTAAAAAAATCCAGAAATTCTAGGCTGTGATTATTTTAGATTGCCCTTTTCAGTAGATACGTGCCATTCCATTTTGGCGCACTCTCAAATTTTGCGCCAGAAAACCGGGCTTCTCAGACTTTTACCATAATACGCCACTGCATTAATGTGTTGAACTTACGTAGTTGTATGCTTTTCTCCGGAATGGAACGGAATTTATTTCCAGTGATGTTCAATGAAAATAGAGCTTACATAAAGCGAAACTACTTTTGGGCAATTTTAAAAAGCTTTAAATAAGGTGGATTATTCTTGGGGATGCGAGTATATTTAACATATTATTTACCACATTTCGCATTTGATGCTCCTTTGAGTCTTTTATTATAACATTTGTTTCTATTGCACTATTGCTACGATAAACAAAAACATAATTGTAGAACCTTTAGAAATATTTCTTGCAGGGTATGGCTAAACCATAACTTATTCTATGTTCTTTACAGATCGCCATTGTGGACTGCACTAACTCATGCTCACACCCTTGTAATAGATGACCCTGATAGATGACACGAAGATAAAGAAGAGCATATTCCTGACCCAGTCATTCCTCATATAGTACCTTTACCTTTTGTACGTGGACATTAGTGTTTTAAATGAAGCAAAATTTAAAACTTACATTGAATTTATTCCTCCTGAACAGAGCAGAAGGTATAGCCTAATTTTCTTGTGTAAGATTTATTGCATTAATTAAGAGATATAAATGAGTTCGGTTATAACAAGTTATTGAAGCTATATTTTTATTTAGGTATACAATAGTGAAAAATACGTGGGCCGTTATTTTATCAATCTGCTATTGTCCGAATGTTGATTTTAGGTTTAAAATGTATACATAATACCTGAATCATAATTAAATCCCACATAAAAATTTTAAATATACCTACTGGTAAATTGGGTACGGTATGAAACCTGATACTTAGCTCATTATTATTACTTTTGTTTTAAGTAAAGCAGTATGTTGTAAATTTGTGATAGAGAATCAGTATCGAAAATAATAATTTGTCGAATGAGTTTTATAGGGTTTCATACGTCATCCATTGAGAGGCAAAATACATAACAACCAATTTTATACCATGTAAATTATCGATGTATTCTAAATGAAAATTGTTATAAGGGTCCAAAAATAACTAAACGTATGTAAAATTACTTTAACATAAATGCAGGTTCCCTATACCACATATTGTTGTAAACCACAACGTCCTGTTATTGACCTAGAATTAAACTATCCGGTGTGTTTTTTTTAAATTTCATATGCCATGACAATAACAAAATTTTTTCCTTTTAAAAACCCTATGAAAGTTACTATTACTGTTACCAATTAATTTAAAATAAGTTTATAAATGTTGATGTTGCCATCTGTATCGCTCCTGCCTGTTCATATACTATGTACAATTTAAATAATTAGATTTCCTATTCTAGTTATTTATGTAAATTACTAAATGGCCAGAACTGTTAAATGTTAGATTTATTTACATAATACAATTCACACTATGTTCAGTTTCCTCCTGCATTATTGCACTGTATTTAATGCTGTACAGATGTTTCAATAGATCTAATTTTCGTTGTAAATATACATATATCTATCAAACTCGCTTTGCATTTCTGTACATTTGTATTTTTGCATTTCTCACTTGTACATACTATCTGATTTATTAATATTGACTACCAAAATTAAACAGCAATTAATTTCGTCCACTTACTCATTTAAATATAATGAAATCAAATATTGAACGAGACTTCTCCTTTCCATGACCACATCTACCTCATTTCTGAAGGATCTTCTTGGCCTTTCCTGCCTTCTTCTTTCTATTTGGCTCCATTCCATTACTTTTGTTATCCATCGCTGAGGTGCTGATCTTCTAACGTAACCATACCACCGTAGGCAATTTTTCTTTGATTTAGGGAAGTATATCTTCCTTCACTGCCATCCTTCTCCATATTCCTCATTCGAAATTCTTTCCCATCTTGTTACTCTGTTACATCTTCTCCTGCATCCCATCTCTGTGGCTGCAATGTGACTCCGATCTCTTCTTTATAATCCAGTTCTCTACTACGTATATCATGATACTTTTAATTATAGTGTTCAAGATCATCTTTGTATTCTTTGTGATGTGCGTATTCCATAGAATTCAATGTATATCTTTAATGCACGACCTAGTTTGCCCTAGATTGTTTTTCCTTTCTTCTGTGGTTGTCGCTTCATTGGAAATAATGAATTCTAGTTACTTAAAGCTCGTTTTCCTTTTTATTTTAACGTCATTTGTGATTTTGAAATCCGTGACATCATTCGCTTTTTAAAAATTTTAAGAGTAAGTAAAGTATACTATAATTTTACAAAGAATGCATTAGCAAACGAGGTTAGTCACCTGTCCCTGAAAAAAATACAGACCCAACAACTAAGAATTTAGCTGAACCAGACAAGAAAGGAAATAGCTTTAGGAATTCAATGTAATATTGACACATTGAAACACATGAATTAATAAAACACTCATGAACAAACCAAAAGAAAATAAAGTCTAGGAATCAGAACCGCCTTTAAATGCGGCGACACACAATCGAAGAAAAAGAAACGAGCTTGAAAAAACAACGAATACTAATACGACTCACCTGTTGGAATATTAGATTTTAGAGCAACAACGAACAAGAAATACCAATGAAAGCTCAACGCCTCAATGTTGAAGTATATGCTCCATCTAAAATTAAAAAGGGCAAGGTACTACAAAATATTCACGTTATACAAGGTGCCTCTGAAAGCTCAACATAAGCCGATTTAAGCCAAGTTACCATACACCCTTGAGGAGTTACATTTATCTAAAGATGATGAAAAATGCTTTACCGTGTCTCTTGTTTCTTGTATGAATTTTTCGTAGCTAATTTCTGACACGGTCAAATATTTTAAGACTTGCACGAAAACTATTTGCTGCCTGAAATGAATATAATATGTAAATTTTGAAACTATTTTTTCATTGTTTGTTTGTTAAACATCAAAAGTATGTGTTCGTTTTGGATTTATTAAAGTATTTTCTTCGTTATAAAAACGGTAAAAGTAAGTTACATTGGCAATTTAGTACACTTTTAGGGACGTCTGACATGATAGATATTCATTTAACATTAAGTGAATGCTGTGGTGCAACCTACTCTATAAAAGCAACGGAAAGATGTGATGATCGGTACGTGGACTTTAAACAGAGACTTTACTGTCATCACAACACAAAATGCGTCGTTTGTATAATGGTACTCTTCGGAATCGAATAACGAATACAAAGTACTCATCTAAAATTACTGTTACATTACATTCTGTTAAAGATAAATACGTGTATATATGCCATTTATATATTCGTATTCACGAATTTTGTCATGGAGACCATATGAACACCGCAGACCAGTAGAACGCCCCCAAATGAGGTGGGTTGATGACATAAAACTAACAGCGGGCCTGAACTGGATAAGAAGAGCAAACAATAGACAAACGTGGAAAGCAGAACTAGAAGAGGCATGCATCCAAAAGTGGATATGAAGCTAATGAAGAAGAAGAAGAAGAAAGATAAATACAGGGGAAACACGCAGAAAAGGTTCCTAATCCGAAATACCTTTTGAAATAGTATTTATTTCTACCCTATACTTTAAAAAGTGCAGATGCTTTGCGTTTTGGTTCTGTATCGGAGGATGTTAAGAAGTTGCTCGATCTATTTCACCATACGCCCTCTACTGCACTAGAAACAATAAAATAGAAATTCAATTACATTTTCGATATTATGAATCAAGGCTGAGTAACAGAAAGAACTGCCCCGACTATATGTTTTGTTGTCATTTGTACACAAACGAATTAAAAAAAAATATGGACCGACAGAATTTAATTCCGTTGGCTAGGAATTTTTATAAAGTTAAAAACTTTATATTACTTAGGTATTTTATTGGCGTATATGTTGAAAAATAACATGTGAACAAAAAAAAATCAAGTTACAGTGTTCTATGGAAATAGTTTTCCACACTCTAACTTGGAATTTTTTGTCCCTTTTCAAATATTAAATAAACAATTTTAGCAAAGTTTGAAATCTTTTTCGAAACTTTGGAGAACATCTCATCAGATGGTGCTGTAACTTAACTACAATTACACCCGTATTCATAGTCGTTCGCCAGCGACTCGCCGGCGAAACGCCGGAGTTTTGCCACGCCCCTTACGAGAATTAACATTGCATAGTCGCTCGCCGGTAAAACCAAGGATGCGCGTTACTATGGTTTTCGGCGGAGCGCCGGCGACGCGCTGCATGCGCGAGCGACTATGCAATGTTAATTCTCGTAAGGGGCGTGGCAAAACTCCGGCGTTTCGCCGGCGAGTCGCTGGCGAACGACTATGAATACGGGTGTTAGAGTCCCTGTATATAGGTTACTATAAGAGTTGGGCAAACAGCAGGATACATTTTGATTGGTTTGGATCACGTTTTACAAGGCATGTGTGATAAAAATGCCTTTATTACATATTTTGCAACATGTTACGACCGATAGTTTCACACATGCAAATCTAAATTTTAACTAAATTGGCCATATATCCCTAATAGTCGGTTCTAGAGATCCTAAGAACGATCAATGCTCTGAAAACTCTTTCATCAAAAGCAAGTTAGTAAGATTGGTTCCCATAACCTCTTTGTTTGACATATGTCAAATATCTAATTTGGATCAAAAATTTATGTCAATTCAGGCTGTTTGCCCAACTCTTATTAGTAAACTATATACAGGATCTCTAACTACAATCAGAGCCAGTATATATAGGAGAGTACCGCCATTCTTTGATCAGTAAAAATGCCGCCATAGCCGCCATTTTTGTTCCCATCAGCAATAACTGATTGAGTTATGCCTAAAATTTTACTTGAAATTGGCAAGACTGTAAGTCTATGTCAAATTCGAGGTTAGCAGGTTGGATTTTGCATCAGTTCTGACACAAACTGACCCAAAACATAACCTGCTCACCTCGAATTTGACAAAGACTTATAGTCTTGCCAATTTTAAGTAAAATTTCGGATTGCCAATAAATGTCACATTGACGGAATTGTGTTACAAACCTCAAAATGGCGGCCATTTTCAGGCAAATTTGAGCGCAGGGATATACAGTGCCTTTAGAAATTCGAACGTTTTTGAGTGGTCATTATTTTGGCGCTAGTTATTTTAACTAGTTGATGTTACCTGCACGTGTAGTGGTATATTTGAACATTTGACATTTTTCATTGGCGTTCGTTCGTGGTGCTTTAAGGTGTTGCATGAAGTTTACAACCAGTTTTAGTTATGGTACTTTACAATACAGCTAAATGCCGTCTTCCTGTTCCCTGTCTCCAAACCTCCCTGTCCTGTGCTTGGTCTTCTTCCAGGTTCTTCTCCGAATACCCTCATTCCACGGTTTGTGTGGTCTACCTCTTTTTTTCTTACCCGGCGGCGACCATTTAAAGATCTTCATAGGCCCCGTCGTCTCCTCCATTCTCATCAGATGACCAAACCAGTTTAACGCTTTCCGTTCAGTTATGTCCACAACTCATTTTGGTGCCTCCATTCTGCGTCTTATTTCCTCGTTCGTCACTCTATCTCGTCTCGATACCTTTCCGCTTTTTCGTCCATTTGAACTGTGTCTAGTCTTCGTTTCATTTCCGCTGTTACAGTCCATACCTCACTGACATAACATAGCATCGACTCTATCATTACTTCACCTATTCTTTTTTTGTTTTTGTTAGAGATCAAATTGATTTCAAGCATCCCATTATCTTCTTACTTTGTACTATTCGAGTTTTGATCTCTTCTGTTCCCAAATCTTTTTCATTGATTGTATTGTAGCACCGAGGTATTTAAATCTTTCTATTTGTCTTCATTTATTAAGACTTCATATTGTGCTTCCGAGTTGATTACTAAATAGATACTCCGTTTTCTCTAAACTTATGCTAAAGCCCCCTTCATCGTAGCACCGATGTAATCTCTTTATCATACATTCCAAGTCAAACGCATCTTGTGCTATTACCTACAACAATCGCACAATTATAAATTGTCACATTTAAATACTGTGCAGAATATTAGTTTTTCAGGGCAATAGATGATAACATTTCACCCGCTTGCGACGCTAATGAATTATTTGACACTGACAATTTACAATTGTCCGATTTGAAAGGTTTTATTTTCTTCCATAACCAAATGAACAGGTTCTACCAACCTCTTTGAGAACAACTTAGAAGTAACTAAATATTTTGCCTGTTAATGGCGGATATTCGCGTCGGCCAATAGCGGCGAAGACATCCCTATGGCCACACTGTCTTGTATAAAGCCACTGTAACTGCAGTTAAGGTTACTAAATCATAAAGGTACCGCCAACTGTGCAAACATATATCTTTTGTCTCGTTTAATTTGGGGTTCCTGTCATTAGTGTCTCACTCTCACTCTCACTTTCTTACAATGTTCTGTTCTTTTTAATTTGGAGGAACAAAATCTTGGAATTGGATGGCGGTACCTTCAAGTATTTAGTGACCTTAACCACAATTACAGTGACTTTATATGAGACAGTGGCGAAAATAGAGTGTGAATCGGCCTCCATTAAGAGGCAAAATTTGTTTATACCACATCGAGGTTAGCAGGTTAGGTTTTGCGTCAGTTTGTGTCAAATTCGAGGTTAGCAGGTTAGATTTTGCGTCAGTTTGTGTCAAAACTGACGCAAAACCTAACCTGATAACCTCGAATTTGACATACACCTACAGTGCCACCAACATATTATACAATATACGTTGTGTAACCATGACCATTCAAAAACGTTCAATTTATTAAAGTTATTAGGCCATTGGCCGCCATTTTGTGGCAAATTCTGCCTATTGTCGCAACTGTCTCTATCAAGGCACTGTAACTACAATTATACCGATGGGGCCAAAATTATACAGATTGCAGCAGGCCACTAGGACCATAGCAAAAGCAAGCGAACTTTACATGTGGGGGTATATGTATTAAAAAAATTAAAAATCGAATATATACCTTGTATTTATAATGATCCTAACGACCTACCGCTATCGTACATTGATGGTTCGTTTGTTAAACACCACGGCGGCCACATGCTTATTCTCCTTGCTTTTGCAATAGTCTTAGTAGCCTGCTGCATTCTGTATACCGGGTGTCCGTTCTCAAACACGAACATACGAATCTAACATTACATTGCATGGAACGTTGTTGCTGACTCCTGCTCGCCAATTCAACGTAAAGGAAAGGTAATAGTATCAATAGAAAGATAAAATTATTGCACATCAAATGATGCTAGTAATGGTAATATTTACTGATATAGTATAGAAATAATGGCAAAATACCTAAAGATCAAATGCACAATGTTGATTGCATATGTTCGACTTTGAGAGTGGACACCCTGTATATCAGCAATGAGATAACATAAACAAGAAAATAACACGTATTGCCTGAGTAAGAAAGAGATAAATATTCAAGTAGGCTTGACATTCATTTTAATTGTGAAATATGTCAACTAAACATGCCTACTAAAATAATTTCTTGGTATGGTCATCTCTTTCTTACTCACGCATTCTGTTTTGTTGTTCATATTATATCATTGCTGTTATATATAATTATGGCCCCATCCGTATTAGGCAGTTGCCAATTTAAACCTATATCGTGTGTTCCAACAAAAAAAAAACTCATTTAGGGTAGGCCTTGGAAAGAAAGATAGAAAATCTAGTGTTAACTTAAGTCTGTAGGTGAATGTCCGATTGCAATTTGTTTATGAACACATCTGTCACTGTGACAGGTAAAAGTTTACACTGCATTAAGTTTAATTGTATCAAGCAAAGGGGAAAATAAGATGGCATTTACACAACAATCACGAATGTATTAATCATAACAGTCAATAAAGATTGTTTTTGTTAAGTAGTTGGTATATGTTTAGGAAAATATTTCAAGATCAAGGTGTAATTTAGTTTTCTCTAACTTTGTAGTTCATTTGCACCAATGGGTATATCTCAAGTTACGGCAAACTTCAATTTGATCATGGCATGCTGTAAATGAGTTTTTTTTATATATATATTGCAACTTTTTTTTACAGCTCTCTTGGCCGTCTATGGCATCCCGAACGCCACTCAGTCTAATAAGGTGACACCACAACATCTCCTCCAGTAGCTATTTTCCACTGCATTTATTCTTTTTTTTCATATTTTGATTTAATGTCCATATCTCTGACCCATATGTCGCACAACTCTCTACTAACGTTTTAAACATGCAGATTTTTGTCTCCTTTCGGATTTCTTTATTCCATAGTAAGGAGTTTAGTTTACTAGTTATAGCTCGTCCTTTTCCTAGTTTTTCCATTATATCTCTCTCATCTCTACCGTCCTCATTTAGTATAACGCCTAGATATTTATATTCATTTGTACTATTTATTACACCTTTATCTGTTAATAATTGTTGTCCTTTGTTACCTATCGTCATATATTGAGTCTTTTCTGTATTAATCTCCAGGCCCCATTTCTCGTACTCTTCCATAAGTTTTCCTATCATATAAGTCATATCTTCAATGTCTTCGGCAAGAGCAACCTGATCGTCAGCAAATAGTAAACTATATATGTTTCTCTCCCCTTTAAGACTCCCATTTTATTTATCTTTTTATTCCACTGTTTAAGGGCTGAGTTTAGATACAGTTTAAATAAGCTGGGGGAGAGACAGCAACCTTGCCTTAGGCCTTTATTGATTTTAAAGCGGTCTGATAATCCTGCTCGAGTTTTGACGGCGCTGAAATGATCTTCCTACAACTTCTTCACTGCATTTATGTATTGCGGATGTATTTTGTTCTCTACCATTGACACCCATAATTTTTTAATTGGTATACTGTCGTAAGCCATTTTGAGGTCTACAAAAGTGAGGTGTAGTTGGCTACCATACGCTAGGGTTTTTTCTGTTAATTGTTAATTGTTAATAAATTATCAGTGCAGGATCTTCCGGGCCTAAATCCGCTTTGTTCTTCAAGGTCTATCATTTGTTTTTCAATTCGTCCTCTTAATATCCTGCCATACAGCCTACCCACAGATGCTATAACACTCAAACCTCTGTAATTAGAGCAGTTTTTCTTATCGCCCTTTTTATGCATAGAGCTGATAAGCGCATTCTTCCATTCTGTTGGAATCGTTTCTCCATTTAAACATTTATTAAAAATTTTTGTCAAACATTCCAGTGCTACATCGGGTGAATGTTTAAACAGTTCCACAGGTAAACCTCCAGGGCCAGGGGATTTATTATTTTTCATTGCTCTAAGTTCTCGCCTCACCTCCTCCCTTGTAATTTCTAAGTTCTTCGCATCTAGTCAACCGTTTCTGTTTCGTAGTTTACATTTTCAAATTGTGTTCGGTTTTCTGTTAGTAAGTTTTCATAATAATCTTTCCGTTTTTGGAGTCCTATAGGGTCGATTGTTAGAGCTTCCAAGCTCCTTCATGGGGTGTTAGTGCCTCACCATTATTATTATTATAGGGTCGATTGTCAGTTTTTCTGTTTTATTCGAATTTAAAGTTTTAATAGTTTTCCAAGCTGCTCTTGACTTTGAACTCCCCATTAGATTGTCAATTTCCGTACACTTTTTTTGCCAGTAGCTATTTTTAGTATTTTTTATTTCCTTTTTAACCATGTAGCAATACCTTCTGTATGTCTTCTTGTCTTCCGGGTCTTTCGTGGTTAACCATCGGATGTATAATTGTCTCTTTTCTTTTATCAAGTCGTCAATCTCTGCATTCCACCAATATATTTTCGAGTTCCTTTGTTTTTCATCTATTATTCCCAAGGCCTCTCTAGCTGATTGGTGTAAATAACTTTTTAAAGTATTGTACATTTGCTCTGGGGATCCATCTATTTCATTTCTCATCCTTTCGACTACTCTTAACTTATATAGGAAA
Organism: Agriotes lineatus; assembly: GCA_940337035.1. Taxonomy (NCBI): domain Eukaryota; kingdom Metazoa; phylum Arthropoda; class Insecta; order Coleoptera; family Elateridae; genus Agriotes; species Agriotes lineatus. The sequence continues at coordinate 80,639,648 of OW679194.1, read as the reverse complement.
ACTGTAGATTCGTTTGAAAAACTGTCTAAATTGTATTTTGGGTATTCATTGCTACTGTTTCTTTGTTCGTCTATGTGCGGTGTCCTATTTTTATATTTTAAAATCAAGGAAGTTTCCAACAAATAGTGATCTGAGCCGCATATAGCTCCTCTTTTTACTCTAACGTCCATTGGTTGTAAGGAAGTTTTTTGTTTGATAATGCAGTAATCTATGATGGATTTTAGCTTTCTGGTGTCCTGAGTCCAAGTATACTTATGAATATCTCGATGTTGAAAGAAACCATTTAGTATTCGTAGGGAAAATATTTCACAGAATTCGATTAAACGCGTTCCATTATCATTGACTTGTTCTTCTCCGTATTGGCCTATTACGATATTGTTTTTTCTGCGTCCTACTCGTCCGTTTAGATCTCCCAATAGTACTATCTCTTTGTTATTTCCGAGTGTATCAATTACTTCAGCTAGTTTTTCAAAGAATTCTTCCTTTATCTCTGCAGTTGAGCCGTCAGTGGGAGCATACACTCATATAATATGGATACACTGTCCTGAGATTAGTAATTCTAGGGTTATTATTCTTTCATTTACTGCAGACCAGTCCTTAATGTGCTTCAACCATTTTCTGTTAATTGCAATTCCGACTCCTGCTTTTGCTCTCTTTTGTTTATCAACTCCACTAAAGAAGTGAATATATTCTCCTTTCATTTCGTTTCCCTGACCTTTCTTTTTTGTTTCTGTCAGAACCTCGATGTCAATATTATATGTATGTAGTTCATTGAAAACTTCACCGTCTTTTGTTCTTATACCTTCTATGTTCAAACAACCTAGCTTCACGCTTCTATTCTTCATTCGTTCGGAATCATTTGCAAAAACACAACTGCCCCCCCCCCCGTATCCTATGGGGCTCCCTCCGCTGGAGGTGTGGATTTCCACCCGGGGAATGTCTTTTCTTGAAACCGACGCTGTTTGCAGCCGCTCACTCTGAGTCATACGCTGCATTTGCCTGTTGGTCCGCGGGAGCTATTTGATTTCCCTCCTACCCGGTATATCTACCGGGCATTCCCCGATCCGCCACCTGAGGACGCGCCCTCTAGGGGTTACAGGCTCCCCCGAGGGAGATATAATCTTTAGCGCGTTTAGCCGCAGTAAGCCTAAGCTGTTCTACAAGACGGTAGAGGAAAGACGAACAATGCTTTGGCGACCTTAATCAACAGAAGAAGAAAGAAAACATCCCGTTTCGTGAAGACGTCGCTCAATGGTAGCAAATGTTTTTCTATTAGGTGTTCGACGATTTGGATATTTTTTGCGAGCATACCTTACATCAATAAAACGAAAACACAGCATTCAGTTTCTTTTATCTTTATAGCGAAAATGACACGTAAATTTTAGGATCTGGATGTTGAATATTTTGTTTAATTTAACCGAACCCTATTTCTTACCGTTTATATTACCATTCCCATGTTGAACGCGTTGTTCTGGAGACACTATATAACTTGGACAACTGTAGTCAACAATGTTGGTTTATTTTCGATGCAACGTAAAGTAAAAGAAACACACTTATGTTTTGATGAGTTCCAAGAGTTTACCCGTATATTGTTATAAATTTAGTTTTCGAATCGATTATTTTGTTCAATTCTATAATTTGAAGCCCGAATGCCTACTTTGTTTCAAAAATATTGGTTGGTTATATTTAGTTGCCCATTTCCCTCATATGAAATAGACTAATCATTTGATATCCAATTTTCATATTTCGACCAACCACGTTAAGAATTGAAGTGGCAAAAACAAAAAAGAGTCCCTTGAGATTATTTAAGTGACTATTTCCCGCATCTCCTATTATCCAATCAAACGCCACGATTTTCCAAAATTCAACCTATCACGTGTTTTTATAGTGGCAAAACATCAAAATTTTCCCTTGGGATTTTATCGGTTTCTTTTGCCAATTGTATCCATGGAAACCACCAAAAATGTTGTTTTAAGCAATGTAGCATTTCAAAAACGTCATCAAACTGTCATTGTGCATCAGTAAATGTCATATCCATTGTACACTGATACAAAATGAACCCATATTTGGGAAATAGTTCACAAAATGTATTTCGAGCTCATGATTTTGCTCAGAAAATGTTTTACTCAAAATACAAGAAACTTTCGTAAATCATTTTTACCGGCAAAATTATTTGCCCTTAATACATTATTAGTGACTATTTCCTGCATCTCTTATTATCCAATCATATGCCATGATTTTCAAAAATTCAACAAATCACGTGTTTTTATAGTGGCAAAAAATCAAAAATTTCCCTTGGGGTAATATCAGTTTTTTACCAGTTGTATCCGTGGCAACCACCAACTATGTTGTTTTAATCAAGGTGGTATTTTAGAAACGTCATTTAAACTGTCATTGTGAAATGTCACATTCATTGAATTCCGATACAAAATGAACCGATATTTGGGAAATAGTCCACAAAATGTATTTCAGGTTCATGATTTTGCTCGGAAAATGTCTTACTCAAGGTTTGTTGTTTTGTGGCAATGTCACAAGATAAACTAACTTGATCAAATTTCCGAGCTGAAGGTGAGGGAATTTATCATAGTTAGTTTTGTCTTGTAACATTGCCAAAACAAAAAACTTTCGTAAAACATTTTTACCAGCAAAATTATTTTCCCTTAATACATTATTAGTGACAATTTTTTGTGAAATTAGTGATCCAATGAAATTAACTCTTTTCTAGTCATGTGGGCAAAATCAACCAATTAGATTATCCTTACATTGGAAACTACCCATGGGTTGTTATCACTTTGTGTACAGCGGTCAGTTCGGGTTGCTATGTTACGTCAAGTTTTTGATAGTTCGCAATGAAGCATTTTAAGATGTCATCTTCTCACTGCACTTCCACTAAATACATGTAAATAAATAGTTTTAAGGGCAAAAAATTGTCTAACCAAACCGAATATCCCTCGACCATTAATAAATACTTATAATTTTATTACAACTTCCTCAAGCGCATTGCTTTTAGGCAACAGCCCTCCTTCTCTGGAGTGGGGCTGTTTCCAAGCAACGTGCTTTCGGAACTGCAATAAAATTGTTTCGTAATTTTCACTGACCTTGGAATATTATAGCTTACAATAGCCCCGGGAGAATACATTTCCTTAGTTACCATTGAAAAAATGGCAATTGTTTGACAGTTTACATTTTCTTAAGTGTCATCAAAACGAGTCGTATTATTTTCCGTGTCATCTTATTTGATAAATAGTCTGATTGAATACACCTCGGTAACATTATTTTGCAGATAAAATTTTAACTCAAGATTTTGTGCTTATAGGTAATATTCCTCAGGTAATATAATAACAAATGATCGTGTTATTTGCCTTGGAAGTTTACCAAAGCAAGAATTTTTCGGCCCAACATTTTGCGGGAAAATAATGATCCCTTGATATAACTGAGAATATAATTCGTTGAATCTTGCACCCATCATCATCTCTTAAATTTAGGACATTGGCTAATAGGACCTTCTACCATACTGACAATATAGCGACGCATGATTTTCGATTCGATACGAGCTAACTTGGTTTTGTTTCACGTATCAAATGAACTAATTTAGAAATGTCAATTGATTTTTCTAGGTTAGGTCGTGCGTTTTAAGCATAAAAAGCAACAAAAATATGTTTGGGACAAACATTGATCATTAGCATTGATACTCACGTAATAATAGTAGTTTGAATACCAAGACACTGAAGTTTAGCTTTTTATCACGAATGTGGATTTAGTTGCCGAGGCCCGTAGGGCCAAGACAAATAAACCACATGAGGGATAAAAAGGAACTTCAGTGCCGAGGAGTACATTGTGTTTTATTTGAAATCGAGAAATATGAAATTACAACATTTTAACCAATATTTGTAGGTTATGTTAACGTCGGTTGACGTTTACCTAACGCCCAGCCGCCTACAAAAAGTCGTAAAGCAACGCCGATTTCTCGTATTTTAATGACGATTTCGAGGTATTTTAATGCCGATTTCAAATAAAATAGTATTACGGTCTCTCTGGTATATATTTTAAATTAGTACATTCTCTTCCTAAATCTGATTCGTAATACATACGCCTAATAATCTATAATTTTTTAAGAATACCATTTCGTTATAGGTAATCCCATTGCAAGAAAATACAACTCGTCCTACAGACTCGTTATATTTTTAGTTTTGACATTTTACCTCATATTTATTTTTAAAAATTATCGATAATAAGCGCACTACTTATTATATTGCTTTTGATAACAAAATATTCTACAAAAAACGTTACTTAATAATATAAACGGAAGTTACGTGGTCTTATAAATACGCCGGTGAAAATATCGAATATTTGATATTGACAAACAAAAAAAGCAACTCAAGCCGGCCCTGTACCGCTGAAATGATATCCCACCATTGCTCAGCGATCAAGATACACATGTATATCCCAGAACCCAGAACTCAGACACAACAAACGTATGAACTGTGTTGCGCTTGCATCGCTGCAGAATTGCACAAAGATTTTATTGTTCGACGTAAGCAGTGCCAACTGTACGACAATTGCGTGTTTTAGCAACAAAAACTGGTAAGTTTACATATTACACGCAAAAAACCAAATACATACCTATTTGGGGTTATATTAAGCCATACATTTTCAACAACCGAAATTTGTTTTGTTCAATGTAGTGTTGTACAGTACAGTATCAGTGACTCTCGCGACCCGACATGGGGATTTATTTAAACAATTCTTGATGTTCATTTGTTTGCCTCCCTGATTATTGTAGAGCTGGAGTGTATTTAAGTTTTTTGTAGAGAATACACATACTATAGCTTTTCAATTGTCCGAAAAACAAGAGAAATTGAAACTGTTACTGTAAATGGAAATGGTGATGCCATAGAAATATAAAAACAAAAACCGCATTTGCATTGCTCTTCTGTTATAACCATAAAACAATTAATAGAAAACAAGATTTTATATATTTTAACAAACGAACACATAAAACAAAAGAAAATCACAAAAAATGTTCAAACAACCATTTACTGCTTAACAATGACCCAATCTGTCGTAAAACAGCTGTCTTAACATTTGCTACTTGATATTGAGATATTTTATCACTATCGGGTTGAATACAATTTTTAAATCTACATTTTGAAATGTTCGTCCAGAATAGATCTTTTAACCCGTAAGTGGGCGCGTGGGGGTTAGGCTGACCCCCACTGATGTAAATTTGCTGATAACTTGCAGGTTTTTTGCATTAAATCAAGGAACGTTTCAGTACCTTCCTAAAACACATTCAGCAATGCATTTCTTAGAAAATAAAACGAAAAAAATCGTAAACTGTTGGATATTATTACATCTGTTTTGCAGCTGGGCTGGCTTGACCCCCACGCGCCTACTAACGTTACAGTTTTTACCAATACTGCTTTACATATATTTTTCTTAATGTATGTACTTTTTTTTTAATGTAGCTGATTTCAGCCAAAGTGTAATGTTAATAACCAATTAATAAAAATAAAATGTTAGCTTTTGTAACAAAACCGTATTTTATTTTGATTTCAAAAACTCATTACATCCTCAAAGGTGAAAATCACAATAAAAACTTTTAAGCTAACATATTTCTTTCTTATCAATCTTTTTCGATTAGAATACATATAATCAGTCAGTATATACTTCCATATTACATAAAACGAAAGCTTAGAAGAAAAAAAAGTTCAAACTGATTTACTGACCCCATTTGATTGGTGGGGGTCAGCATGACCCCCACGCGCCTACTTATGCAACGAAATGGCACGCGCCTACTTAAGGGTTAAATATCCCCAAACAAAATAAAACGTTGAGCAGATCGGGGGATGGGGCTAGATTTGTCGGGATATACAAACTCTAAAAGCGGAACAGACATTTGAAAATCAGAACAGTTGATATCATAATTTAATATAAAAGCAACGTTTTAACGCTTGCTATACAAAATATTGTTATTGTATAACAAATATTAACTTCGCAAAATATGGAATCCATAAACAAACATGAGACTTTAAAAAACTAAATTTCTTTGCGTCCTTACAGAATCTGATAATTTTGTTATTATATTCAAAGCGACCATATCTCCAGCGCGGGGATTCCCCGGTGTCGTTGATCGGTGGTTCGGTGGCGCGTTTTTATTGCGGAGTTATTTACCAGCTTGTCGCTTATCAGCATCGTGCATAATTTCGTATTAATGACAATTTCGGTTGAGTTTCCAACATTATCCACTTTGCAATTTTTTTGCTTAGAGGAGCTGAAAAGCGGCGAAAAGCAACGTCCCTTGTATAGGTACTCGATATTTTGTACCGATTTTGCCGCCTAGATTCCAATAACTCATCTTTAAACCATATAATTCCAGTTTTATATTTTTAACATCAAAATTAATCAAACAATTTCAATGAGGGTGTTTGATATTTATATTTCGTATTCTATGGAAATAAGGACGGATTAACATGAATAACTTCCAATTCGTAATTGTCAGCTTCTTCAAACTCGAGAATAAACAAAATTATTTTGCCGAGATGAAATCTTTCAGTTTAATCTGTGTACCTACTACTCTTCGGGTTTCGGCTGGTACAGCAAAATCGTAATTGACAAATTCTAAGAGGAACGACTAATTTTGGCGGACTGGACGACTGAAGCTCTCATGCATCCCAACCAATTTTAGGATAATGATTAAATATCCAAAGAAAACTTCATTATTCAGTTTTAATATTTATAACAGCAATTTCTCACTAGGATATCCTAGCGAAATTAGGTAAATCCCCGGGAAAAATGTAATACCAGAGTGTATAAAAGACGATTGCGTCACTCCGTGTGGTCACCTTCTCGTCTCCGGTGTACGCTAAATTTAGCTTGAAATTCTGCTTTCGATCAGTTTTTTATTATTTAGCGTGTTATTAGAATATTAGCTTCCCAAGGCCGAATATTTCATTTTTACATGCTGTTGAGCGATTATATATTACATATATGTGTGTTCAAGATAAGAAGGGCCAGTATGGGAATCTCGATAATAGTAAGAGATACAAATTTGGTTAGATGGGAAGAAAGTTTTTGAGTTAATTCTTACTAAAGAGATACAAATTTGGTTAAATGGGAAGAAACTTTTTGAGTTAATTTAAAAAGCCAAATTTTTGATTTTCTGTACTACTTTTTTGGCATTAATATTGAAGTTGGAGCAAACCTCCTTTATAGCAACTTTTTATGGGCTTATAGATTCCGTATCATTTTTTTATCCGACGTTTCCTCTTGGAACAACCATCATCAACTTGTTACAGTATCAAATTGACTTACCGACACTCACGACTGTGTGAGTGGCAAATCACTAGACAAGTCCGGGAAATTAGCACGCTCACTCTGAAAATCGTAAGACACGGGCTAAGAGCCTCTGCTCAAATACACTCAGGGAGATGGGCGTGGTTCAAAACGGTACGTCACAGGGCAAGCGTGTTGAGGTATATATAGGGTGTTACCAAATAGATAGGCGCCACAAGATCCTAATCATGAGACCCACGTTCAACCGGACCTTCAGGGTCAAACGGGGCGAAAAATACTCCAAAATAACTATTTCTGGAAGCCACAGCGCGGCGACCAACACGACAACCTACCTGCAATGCTCATCCGCCACGTCCGGGCCCCACTTTACATTGATCGTAGCATAGTGACTCAGTCACCCTGTAAACAAACATGTACAAGATACAAAGGGAAAATCATAAGACCGTACAATTAATAAATCTATTGGGCCACTTCACATGTCCTAACTTGAACTTGCAGTGGTACCGAATTACCGATGTAATCGGCACGTATAACAATTTGTAAGAAAAGGCGAAAGACAACTTAACGGGCCGCGTCCGAGCGCTCTACCTAAACTACGACGCAACGCTGAGGCGAACTACAAATCCAAAAACGGTTCTGCTAAAGGCCGGCTTAGACCTACACAAGTATAACGCACGGACTTGCGGTTTGTATTTGAGTCTGATTCACAAGATCATACTGTCTTACAGCAAGGCGATTTAGAACACAATCGTCAGGTTCGTTACACAGAGTTTAAGTAATTAATTTCGAAAACAATGCTCGCTTGCAGCACAGTAAGTGACAACAGTTTATTACATAAGTTTAAATGATTAATTTCGGAAACAATGCTCGCTCGCAGAGCGGGTCTTCGCGTCATGACGCCGGGGCTGTGTTAACGCGTGAAAAATCGACTGATGCTCCCTGGGAATATGCTTCTTGAAAATATTTAAACTAACGCTGTAATCACCGCCCAGACAGGCAGCTGCAAAATACGATGGTATAGAGGTTGGTGTGAAAGCTAAGCTGACGGGCGAGACCTAAAGCCACGCTCGGGCCATGATCTTTGCGGAGAGCTACCGTATAAAAGGTACTTTCATGCCGGAATAGGTCTAAAATACAGGCGGACTCGCCAATTTGGTATCAAAACTGCTCTACATGGTTATGTAGTTAATTGAAGTACGGGAAAATATTAAATGGCCTGACAAACTTCATTTTTTTAAATGCGGTCCTTATTTTCTGATGTCCAATTTTAGAAGCTCTTTTTATTCTGAATTCAACAATGTACCACACATTATTTATTTATGTATTTATTTATTTATTTATTTCGCACTCAGCCAACAGCCGTTAGGCCAATTATAGGCGTCGCTGTGCATTTATGGGGACTTCCAACCCCACTAACGACTGTCATGATGTTATTATGACATCCGGGACCAACTATTTCCGTGGCAGCCGTACCACGATGCGTCGAGCGAAGCAGCCGTGGAACTCCCATCCAAGTTATGACCAGAAAGAGCGTTGCTTAACTCTACTGATCGAACGTGGACGCTTGTTCAAGCTACACCACCCGGGACCCCCCTTATGGTTTTATTACGTTTCAACGAATATTTGAATACGGACCTGTGTCCTAAAGCATTTCATTCTTTGTTTCAGCTTTTGTAATATAGAGAAAGAAGTAATGAGCCACACTGCATGTTTTTAAGCCTGAATAATCACGTATTGTCTTGAAATACAAATATTTTTCAATAGGAAGTATGTAATTAGTTTTCTTATAAACAATCATTAAAATTAGAAATAAAAACATCCAGTGTGGCTCACTACTTCTTTCTTTATATTATAAAAGCTGAATCAACGTATGAAATGCTTTAGGACGCAGGTCCGCATCCAAAAATATCTTGATAATGGTCAAAAAATACTTGAAACGTAATTAAATCATGATGTGTGGTACTTTGTTAAATTCAGAATAAAAAGCTTTGTAATTTAAAAAAAAGTAACAAAAATAACTTAGTTAATTACTATTGATTAGGGATGCACCGATACCGATATTCGGTATCGGCATATCGGCCATATCGGCTGAATTAGGGATATATCGGTATCGGTCATATCGGCCTTCCTTTTTGCCGATATATCGGCAAAAGTGAATTTCCTTTCGACATTTAATTTAATAAACAATAAAATGTAAATAATCATTGTGGAGTATAAAATATAACTACTATCTAATATTGAAAATTCATTTTTTGTAAATTATTATTTAAAAACATTAGGCTCTCCATCGAGTGTGTTGCACCATGCAGCGAAATATCTTCCAGCTTCTGGAATGCACTGCATCAGCATAAAAGAAAAAGGTAAACGTTCAGGGTCATTTAAATTACCCCAGCTGGGGCCTCTTGCGTCCCTCTTCAGCCAATAACGGGAATATTTCAGAATGGGTGGAGAATGCAAGAGAGGTCAGGAAAGGTGGAGAAGTACTGCCCCGACATTCGCTTCAGAGAAGGTACTCTGTTGACTCAGGAAAACCACCTAAAAACCTGAATCAAAGAAGGCGGCCAAGGGAATCGAACCCACGACCTCTCGAATACTAAGCAGACGTGGTAACCACTAGTCCACAGAGTTCGGTCCATCAGCAAAAACATTCGATCAGCCAATGCCATTTCAAGGTCTTGCATCATCAGAAATTGTTAACAATACTAACTAATAGGTCAAGAAAAAAAAATAACTGTTAAATTGCGTTATTAAAACGAAATGACAAGAAGACACCTCCATAAGCAAACCTAAGCTAGAGTTCGTATTTAGAGGATTACCCCGCCCGAATCAACCAAGCAGCGGCGCACACGTGCTTTCATGTAGTCAAAAAGTAGTGGAGAGAGCAATGAGAATATATCGGCCGATATATCGGCGTATCGGCCTCGATTATATCGGTATCGGCCGATATATCGGTATCGGCCAAAAAACCCGTATCGGTGCATCCCTACTATTGATTAGTATTTTTAAATAGTCCGATCAGCAAATATTAATGGGAAAAAAATTCAAATCGACCAATAGTATCAAAATTACACTGACTATTATTTGCTAGTAGCTAATTATACTGACTATTTGCTAGTAACTGATTACAGCGACTATTTTTTCACAAACCATTCAAATCGTTCTTCTGCTGTAACACAACTAGCTAGAAGTGGAGTAGGTGAGCAGCAGTTGTTAAAAATAACAGGACACTCATCTGAAAGCTCCATAAAACCCTACAACTTGGACTGCTTAAAAAATAATCACGCCGAATTACATTCGTGGTAATATTTTTTTTAATAATTTTAACTAGATTAGCACTCATCTTTGTTTCGTCCACTCGTGGGATTTTTTAATAGCAACAAAGATTCGTGAATCTAGTTAAAAGTATCACCACTTATGTAATTACTGTTGAAAATTATTTGTATTCCATGATCATAGATTAGCACTCATCTTTGTTGCGTCCACTCGTGGGATTTCTTAATAGCAAAATTCGTGAATCTAGTTAAAATTATCAAAAAATTATCACCACTTATGTAATTACTGTTGAACATTATTTGTATTCCAAGACCATACGCAATTATTAATGATTAAGCAATGCAGTGTGGCTCATTACTTCTTTCTTTAAATTGCAAAAGCCGAAAAACGTATGAAATGTTCTAAGACATCAGTCCGTATCTAAAATATCTTGATGATGATCAAAAACTCGAAACGTAATTAAACCATAATGGCCTAAAAATGTTAAGAGTAATGCATGATTCTCATGACGGGTGTCTAAAACATAATTTATTAAAATTAATTCAGTTATTTTTTTTTGTAGATAATAATAACAATAAAGGACTTTATTGCACACAAGGAACTTAAAATATTGACATTATAACACAAAAAGATTAAGAAAAAAAAGTGTGAAAACACCTGTTCTTCCACTCAACCTAGCTAAATAATCGTTACTGCAACCATATTTAATTGAATTAGGCGGTCAGTAGACATTACAACTGTTAGATTTGTAAGTAATTTGTGGTTGACAAAATTACATTCAGAACTAATAGGTAATTTTAATACATTTTTAAGTAAACAGATACTCTTAGGCCAGTGTTACCAACTCTTCCCAAGTTGTATTCGCTAAATTGGTACTAAAAGTCTCCATTTTCAGATCAAAAGTCTCCAAATACGAAATACGCACATTAGAAAATCAAGCATTTATTTTTTCCACAGAATAAAGAAATACGTAAACTACTTATAAATATAAAAATAAAAACTTACCTATTTATTTAAGGAAAAAACAATGTAACGGTCTTCTTGGTACCAAGTGATTACAATTGACAATGACCAATTGTGCAATGTGCAAACGTTGCAAAGAGTAACGATAAAGCTCCTTCAGTTTTTAATTTCAAATCTCCGGCGTCATGAGCGCAAATATGACCGTCTGGTCACGTACGAAATGCAAATAAATGTCAGGTAAACATAATGTAATTTCAGGCGTTAATCGTATCAGTATAACAAATTTGCAAATAATATTTTGAAATGCTTTCGTATATGAAAATTGTTGAGGATAAATATATGTGTAGCTTTAGAAATATAGAAATTAATAAATATTTACATATTTTTTTTAAATTGCGAATAATATCCTAGAATTTCAAACTAAAATATATCAAAAACGCTAGAAAAGTCGCTAATCCCAAATTCTTATTTTTTTTAGCTAAACCACTTGTTAAATACCCTAGATTTAGCGACTTTTCGCCGTTGTTGGCAATACTGTCTTAGGCACTGTGTTGGTGGTGTTCAGAGATACTCTGACAAACGTCGTTTAAAAGAATAAATTGGAAGGTCTCTTATGCGAGATGGCAAGGAGTTATCAATATTTGTCGCGGTATATGCAAAACAGCGTTCAAAAAGTGTAGATTTGTGAATTTGTATACTTGAGAGCCCTTGGTTCCTAATGTTGTTATTGTGAACATCTGTTCTAAATCTAAGCCCATCAAAAGGATAAGTTTGCGTTTTAGACAAAAGTTATTTATGAATAAAGCATGCGAAGTGCATAAAACGACGATTTCTCATGTTCAACCGTTTAACGTCTCGGAGTTTGTGAGAAATATGATCAAATTTTCGCAAGCCATAAATTAATCTTTGGCATGAATTCTGAATACGTTGTAATCTTTTGGTATTTGTACTATCCAAACAAGGACCATATACAATATCTGCAAAATTAAAGTGAGACAAAACAAAGGAATCGCATAGAACTTTTTTAGCATTAAGAAGGTGTCTGTATGTAAAGAATTTTTTAAGTAGTTTAAAGCTTTTTGTATACATTTACTAACATGGCCGTTAAATCTTAAATTGGAGTTCATTATTAATAACAAATTTCGACAACTCTGTATAGGTACAGCTGCATCCTCAACGTTGATGGTAAATTAAAGATAATATTCTATCTCTATCTTTTGATTTACAAAATAGCAGAACTGACGATTTTAATGGGTTAATAAGAAGAGAATGTTTTTTTGACGTAGTAGTAAGATTAGAAAGATCTGTATTTATTATATAATTTGCTTCTTGAATATCTGACAAATTAAAAGGCATGTCGAGTTGGATGTCAACCGCATAAAAATTACATTTGCAGTTTTTAATAATATCAATCAAGTCCGCAGCATAAATTATTTACAGTAACGGTACTAAAATAGAGCCCTGAGGAACTCCGAACTCAACAATCTTTCCATTTGAAATTGAATTATTTATCTTAACCATGTGAATTTTGGTGGAAAGGAAACTTCTTATAAATTTGATCGCATCTTTATTAAAACCAAAGTAGTGTAATTTAGACAATAGCAATTCATGGTCGATCATATCAAACGTCTTAGAGTAGTCTTAAAGAACCAAAATAGTGATGAAGTTATTATCTAAAGCGTTAAATATATCGTCCATTATGCAGGCGAGCGCCGTTGTGAAGCCATACCCCTTACGAAAACCTGACTGCTCCGTGGGATGAATGTTGAAAAGAGAAAGAAAGCTCCGAATTTGTTTTTCTTTAATTTTCTCCAGCACTTTGGATAAAGTAGGTAATATACTAATAGGACGTAGGTCCTTGAAAGTAGATGGAGATTTTGTTTTCGGAGGATGAGTGACGTATGCTATTTTCCAGCTATCGGGAAAGTAGCAATTTTCCAAGCAACAGTTCATAATGTGAAGCAAATATTTGATTATAAAGGGAGAGCACATTTTAATCATATTAATGCTAATGCCGTCGATACCAGCAGAATTTGAAGTAATAGAATTTAAAGACTCAACTACATCGTTTATCGTAGCAAAAGAAAACCCAAATGGATTAGTGATATTACTATTTGAATTATTTTGATAAAAATACTTTAAATTGACATCAGGTTCACGTGTGTTTTTACTGACTCTATCCATAAAACAGTTATTAATTGTCTCGGCATTAGAGAGATGTGGTGGAATAATGTCATTTTTGCATTTTAATTGAATGTCTAATTTTTTTAGTGCTGTCCACGCGTTATTTTTATTTATTTAAAAAAAATTGAATTACAGCTATTTAAGTATTTAGGTTGAGATTGGAGAAAAATCAGCTAAAATTGTTTTTTAAATTAGTTACTAAAATACATTTTGAAAAGCAATTTTTCAAAAAGAAAGGTAGTATTAGTCAATTTAACACATTAAATTTTTTTAATTAAAATTGGTAACGTTTCGCTGGCAGTTCCAGATTCTTCAGAAATTTAAAAAGTTAACATTAAAAAGCCTCTTACATAGTGATGAAACCATAAAAAACCGTTCGTTTAACCAGACTGCTCGGTTTTTTTTAAATAGGTTTTTTTAGAATTAAAGTGTAGTGAATAACAAGTAATATTCTTTGGAAAAACAAAAAACAGATATTTCTAAATAAAAATAATACATTTCATAGGTAAAGTGCATTATAGAATTTATAATAACAAAAAAAAAACCAAATATTTCTAAAGAAAAATAATGTACTACATTTCATAGCCAAAGTGGATGTAGAAATTATAATAATGCAGAAATTACTCGCTAACAGACATGGCTGACTCCTCAACTGATTCGGAGTCAGTATCCATGCAGTTTACGTCGCCCACGTCACTGTCTTATGACTTTGACGAATCGCTAATATTTAACATAACTTGATTCGTCGATCAGCTCGACAGTTTCAGAGCTAGGTCCAGCTTAAAACAACTTCCAACAGCGGCGGTGGGGCAGGGGTGCTCGCATAGACGCATCCATACGCTTTGCTGTTCTGTGAGTAATACGTAATACAAGTAGGCAGTAGGTATAAAATGTTACTTTTGTTTATTAAACATTTGTCTAGTCTGTGCTGTAGTTTTCTTGAACTTTAAAGGGCATGTAAAATCAAAATAAGTTTAAATTTTGTCGTTTGTTTATCTGCTGCCAACCATACCTACCAAAACGTGCCGCCAGTTACAAAAACGAATAAAAAACAAAAAAAAACAGGTTTTTGTAGTTTTTTTTAAGGTTTTTTATTCGATTTAAAAAAAACGCGTTTTTTACATCACTACTCGTACATAAAAGGGTGATTCTCATGAAGTGCATTTAAAATATTAAGTAGGAATCCTTTAATAACCTTAATTCTTTACGTTTTGTTTTCTTTCCAATTCTCCAAATATTTCATATCTTGGTAGACAATTTGTGAGTGTTAGAGTTGAATTTATAATCAGTTATTTTTTGTTTTGTTTTAAATATATACAGGGTGAGTTTGTTTTCATTATCACTATAGGGATCTCGAAAACCGTGAAAGATAGAAGACCCCTGTGAAGTTAGCACCACAACTTCAAAAAATTTTATATTTTTCAAGAGTTCCCGTTGCACCCCAAAGAGTTCTAGAGTTCCTTGCTATTTTAAAAAATAGTTCCATGTATTTAAGAGAAAAAAATGCGGATAGAAAATTTGGGGTGCTAACTTCACATTTTTCTCGGACAAATACCACTATAACTCTTTTTCAGTCATATTTATTGAAAAATGTAATTATACTTTTCGGTAGAACTCGCCGGGGTGCTACTGGAACTCTAACAAAAAACAAAGATTTTCAAAAAAGTATTTTTTTATAAACCGGAAAAAAATATCTTTTTAATTTTTGAAAGTTCCGGTAGTTCTAATGGGAGTTCTAGTAGCACCCCGGCGAGTTCTGTCGATAACTCTAATAACATTTTTTGATATGACCCGATGTAAAGAAGTTACGTCAATTTTTGTGTTAGTATTTTTACAAAACGAGGAAGTCTTGAAAGCAATTTTGAAAAGTTCCGGTAGTTCTAATGGGAGTTCTAGTAGCACCCCGGCCAGTTCTATCGATAACTTTAATAACATTTTTTGATAGGACCCGATGTAAAGAAGTTACGTCGATTTTTGTGTTAGTATTTTTACAAAACGACGAAGTCCTGAAAGCAATTTTTTCGACGACTGACATCGAAAGTAGATTTTTCTCACTGTCATTTGACAACAGAAAGTTGACATTTGCCGCTGAGCGTGCGTTTTCATCTTTTTGCCGCTCGCCGAGCGTTTTGGGTTTCCGCGTGAACAAAATAGGTAGCCACGTCCGAATGTTTCCTTGACAACGCCCGTCATTTGTGGAAATAATCGCGTCACATGTCATATAGACTGCGCAAGTAATGTTAACTTGATTGTCAATTAATTTTTGCGATAAAACGAAATTTGATATTTTCCTTTAATAATATGCTCAGTCGTCGAAAAAATAGTATGTATATTTCGAGCTAAAAGTGCGCTTGCCGCTTTTGCATGATTGCTGGTTTCGACTTCGTCTCAACCAGCAATATTCATGCGCAAGCGGCAAGAATGCACTTTCAGCTCTTAACATACAATATACTATTTTAAAAGTTCCGGTAGTTCTAATAGGAGTTCTAATAGCACCCGGACGAGTTCTATCGATAACTCCAATAACATTTTTTAATAAGACTTGAAGTAAAAAAAGTTACGAGGTTTTTGTGTTTGCTAAACCAATGTCCTGAGTGCAATTTCTTTAAGTTTTGATAGTTTACTAAAAAAATTAGTATCTCTCTTAGTTTTACATCGAACGTTTGCTTGCTATTACTTGCCTATTCGATTTACATTTACTACAGTGTGAATGTGTTTGTCACTCATAGCGGAACCTTTTTCCAACATTTTCTCGGAAATGTTTTTAAAAACATTATTAGAGGGAGGTAATACTTTACCAGCATCGTCTATTGTTTTAAACTCACGTTGAGACAAAATATTAGTTAAAACGTGTACGTCATACATCTTGAATGATGTTTCGGACAATGTATAATACTCTACTCGTCCAATGAATGGTCAAACGACAAAGTAAACTTATGAAAACGCTGCTACTACGCTATCGACAATATAGAAAAAACTAATTATTATACATATAGAGTATCATTAACGTATTTATGAAAATTATGTTACCTGTTATCCAACAGTTTCTTTATTATTTACAGAAATGTTTCAGGTTTTCACACAAACTGTAAAAGTTTTATAAAAACGACACTTTTCGAATGAGCTCACCGTAGATTGAGACTGAACGAGCATTAAACAAATATAAGAATATATACAGGGTGTTTGTAGATCGCACCATGCCTTTAATACAAGAACCATGCCTTTAAACAAATTTAAGGAAAAAATAAAAGCCTACTTAATAGAAAATGCATTTTATAGTGTTGCCGAATTTTGTGCACTCAAATTTGCCTAAAATCATGTTCCTATGTATGAATGTTTTTAATGCATTTTTTGTATTTTTTTTTAATTGCTTCTTGAATTGTATTGTTCCTCGACTTGTGTAAACACTCATGTAAGTGTATTTAGCACCAATAAAGGTTATTCTTATTCTTATTCTTCTTATTCGCTAGACCGCTCGTAACTTTGTTAATAATCGAGATATCGAAAATAAATTTCTTTTCTTTTAAATGCTAGTATACAACCTAAAAATTGACGTACACCAATTTAAGCCATGGCCTCCTATTTTTACGTAATGATACACAACTTTGGTTTTTTAAATGAAACACCCTGTATATTTTTAGACATTTGATATCAGCACTAAAAGTGCTTTATGATAGCATGCTTAAATCTAAATTTTAGAACTTATTTTTTTTCAAAAATAAAAATTTTTTTTTAGCCAAGTAGGCCATGAATTACGCAAAATCACTAACAATCGAACAATAAATGCATATTAGCCATTTCGTTTAGAAGTAGCTTTTAAAAAATCAAAAAAACGTTAAGCAATTTAAAAATAGATGTCATTGTTAATGAAACTCATATTATTCCATTGAGAAAACATAGTTTTCAATTGTTTTAGTACGTTTGGTGCTGTAATTCGGTCATGAAAAATTTTTAGAGCCAAGTGGAGTTTGTTTTGCATTTCTTGTTGGATTGTTACCGATTTAACGTAATTCATGGCCTACTTTGGATAAAAAAGAATTTTTATTTTGAAAAATAAGTTCCAAAATTTAAATTTAAGAATGCTATCATAAAGCACTTTTAGTGCTGATTTCAAATGTCTAAAAATATACAGGGTGTTCCATTTAAAAAACCAATGTTGTGTATCACTACGTCAAAATAGGAGGCCATGGCTTAAATTGGTTTACGTCAATTTTTAGGTTTTATACTGGTATTTAAAACAAAAGAAAATTAATTTCCATATCTCGATTATTAACGAAGTTACGCGCTGTCTAGCGATCTACAAACACCCTGTATATACAAGAGCCCGTCATTACCTAAGCATTCACGTGCGTCGGAATTACCCCTGAAGGTCCAACCAAGAACTTCCGAAGAAATTTGAAAGAAATTGCTTCTAGGATCTAGTCGTTTTGTAAAAGCCTTAACACAAAAATACGCGTAATATTTTTATTGCGAGTATTATCAAAATTTTGTATTAGAGTTATCGATCGATAGAACACGTACCGGTGCTACTAGAGCTCCTATTAGGACTACCGGAACTGTAAAAAATTACTTCCAGGTCTTTGTAGTTTTGTAAAAGTGCTAAGATAGAAATAAGCGTAACTTTTTTATTTCGAGTCTTATCAAAAATGTTATTAGAGTTATCGATAGAACTCGTCCGGGTGCTACTAGAACTCCTATTAGAACTACCGGAATTTTAAAAAATTACTTCCAGGTCTTGGTCATTTTGTAAAAATATTAACACAAAAATGCACCTAACTTCTTTACATCGGGTCCTATCAAAAAATGTTATTAAAGTTATCGATAGAACTCGCCGGGGTGCTACTAGAACTTCCATTAGGACTACCGGAACTTTTAAAAAATTGCTTTCAGGACTTCGTCGATTTGTAAAAATACTAAGACAAAAATGCACCTAACTTCTTTACATCGGGTCCTATCAAAAAATGTTATTAAAGTTATCGATATAACTCGCCGGGTGCTACTAGAACTTCCATTAGGACTACCGGAACTTTTAAAAAATTGCTTTCAGGACTTCGTCGTTTTGTAAAAATACTAACACTAAAATGGACGTAACTTCTTTACATCGGGTCCTATCAAAAAATGTTATTAAAGTTATCGATATAACTCGCCGGGGTGCTACTAGAACTTCCATTAGGACTACCGGAACTTTTAAAAAATTGCTTTCAGGACTTCGTCGTTTTGTAAAAATACTAACACTAAAATGGACGTAACTTCTTTACATCGGGTCCTATCAAAAAATGTTATTGAAGTTATCGATATAACTCGCCGGGGTGCTACTAGAACTTCCATTAGGACTACCGGAACTTTTAAAAAATTGCTTTCAGGACTTCGTCGTTTTGTAAAAATACTAACACTAAAATGGACGTAACTTCTTTACATCGAGTCCTATCAAAAAATTTATTAGAGTTATCGATACAACTAGCCGGGGTGCTACTAGAACTCCCATTAGAACTACTGGAACTTTTAAAAATTGCTTGCAGGACTTCATCGTTTTGTAAAAATACTAACACAAAAATGCACGTAACTTCTTTACATCGGGTCCTATCAAAAAATTTTATTAGAGTTATCGTTAGAACTCGCCGGGTTGCTACTAGAACTCACATTAGCACTACCAGAACTTTAAAAAAATTGCTTTCAGGACTTCATCGTTTTGTAAAAATACTAACACAGAAATGGACGTAACTTCTTTACATCGGGTCCTATCAAAAAATGTTATTAAAGTTATCGATAGAACTCGCCCGGGTGCTACTAGAACTTCCATTAGAACTACTGGAACTTTTAAAAATTGCTTGCAGGACTTCATCGTTTTGTAAAAATACTAACACAAAAATGCACGTAACTTCTTTACATCGGGTCCTATCAAAAAAATTTATTAGAGTTATCGTTAGAACTCGCCGGGTTGCTACTAGAACTCACATTAGCACTACCAGAACTTTAAAAAATTGCTTTCAGGACTTCATCGTTTTGTAAAAATACTAACACAGAAATGGAGGTAACTTCTTTACATCGGGTCCTATCAAAAAATGTTATTAAAGTTATCGATAGAACTCGCCCGGGTGCTACTAGAACTTCCATTAGAACTACTGGAACTTTTAAAAAATTGCTTGCAGGACTTCATCGTTTTGTAAAAATACTAACACAGAAATGGACGTAACTTCTTTACATCGGGTCGTATCAAAAAATGTTATTAGAGTTATCGATAGAACTTGCCGGGGTGCTACTAGAACTCCCATTAGAACTACCGGAACTTTAAAAATTAAAGACATTTTTTTCCGGTTATAAAAAAAATATTTTTTGAAAATCTTCTTTTTTTGTTAGAGTTCTAGTAGCACCCCAGCGAGTTCGATCGAAAAGTGTAATAACATTTTTCAATAAATATGACTGAAAAACAGTTATAGTGGTATTTGTCCGAGGAAAATGTGAAGTTAGCACCCCAAATTTTCTATCTCCATTTTTTGCTCTTAAATACATAGAACTATTTTTTAAAATAGCAAGGAACTCTAGAACTCTTTGGGGTGCAACGGGAACTCTTGAAAAATATAACATTTTTTGAAGTTGTGGTGCTAACTTCACAGTAGATAGAAGGTTGGTTAAATGGAGAAAGAATTGCAGTTTTATGAGCTTATTCGAGATGTGCTTTTGTTTCTTTGAAAAAATCCAAGGCCTACTAGATACAAGCAAAATATTAAAATTACGTAATTTCTTAAAGTCGGTCTAGCGCCGTTATTATTGAAAATAGAAAAAAATAATAATAAAAGTTTTAGCTATTTTGACGGTGTTTATCTTACACTTATTAGTTTTCTTCTAGCTTTCATAGTTTTGCAGTAATAAGATTAAGTTACATTTATTTTAAATAGCAATCATAGTTGGCTTAGACCAGGGGTGGCGAACCAATGGCACGCGTGCCACTGATGGCACGTGATAAAATAATTTGGGCACGGCATTAATTAAGGAATTTAGGTACCTAATCGAAACAACTTATATTTAACAAAGAGTTGAACATGAAGCTTCAAGGCGCAAATAAAACAATTATTGTACTATGATAGATCTCATTAGTGCTTTCGAGGCTAAACTGCAAGTTTTTCCCAATCTTGAAAAAAATCACCAGAGATTTGGATTTACACGAAAAACCAGACCAAGCAAAAGTCACTGAAGAGTTTAATTCGGTAATTAATTCTTCAATCAAAGAATCGTCATCGAGATTTTCTCAGTTTAAAGAATTATCTGAAACACTGCAGTTTATTATGTATCCTGATGTGACTTCACTTGTTAAACTCAACTTGGCCAAATTTGATTGGTTGGAATTGGAGAAACTGAAATGCAGCTGATTGATTTCCAGTCTAGTTCAATATGGATTCAAAATGTATCGAAACACGGAAAGACTATCTGTATCAGGTAATATGAGTAAAAATGCCAATATCAAAATTATGAAAACGTAGAATTTAATTCCAGACATATTTAGCTGTCTGAAGAAGCTAGCTTTTGTTATCTTAACAATATTTTCATCTACCTATGTCTGCGAGTCATTATTTTCAGAAATGAATAACATTAAGACTCGCTTAGAAGCCGTTTGTCAGATGACTCCAGTTCAGCTTGCTTTCTGCTAAAAGTAACAAAGTATGAAGCTAATATAAGTTATGTATATATGTATGTATTATCTGTAACCTCATTTACCTTGCGGTAAGTTATTTATAGCATCTAATTTGCAACAGCAGAAGTCGCACTATTTTTTTCTTTCATTTAAATAAACACAACGTTACTATTGCTGTACAAAATATATATTTTTCGAAAACTGTCATCAAATGTTTTCATTTTTGTTAAATTCTCAGTAAGCAAAGTGATTCTTTTTTGTCACTTAACTGCGAAGTACTTTTATGTTCTAGAATGCAAAATTCTTTAGCGTTCTAGAACATAAAAGAAATGTCAAAAAATGGGTCATTTTTTCGAACTTATTTGTGATTTTATTAATTACATTAGTTTTTTATTAAGTAATTTAAAATTTCAATAGATATACTAATAACTATTATAAACATGACTAATTTATGTTGTACTACATGTAAATTGAAGGTGCCGATATCAGTTAAATTTATACGTCACTTTGACGTTTGCCAAACAATTCAGCAGGCCGTGGTTCAAATATAAACTAATTGTTTATGAAATATAAAATTGTCAATTAACGTTGACAGTTACCTTATTTAATTTTTTTTATTCTCATACTAGTTTTATTGCAGTTTTCGAAAAATCATTGTTTGCATCTCGAATGCGAAATGCTTTTGCGTTCTCGAATGGGTATTTTGCCTCGCTAAAGCTCGGCAAAATAACTTCCATTCTTGAACGCAAAAGTAGCATTTCGCATTCTAGAAACAAAAATAGCCATTTTGGTTGCAAATAAAGTGTTTAATTGATAGTATTTAGTTTTATATTTTCTCCATTAATCACTAAGTCCAGATTGTTTGATGGCACGTCATGGCCCCATTAAACATTTCTTTAGAAAAAATGGCACGTAGATGAATAAAGGTTCGCCACCCCTGGCTTAGACATTTCTAAAAAGAGCTTACTTTTCCGCTTAAAATGACATAAGGTTTATTATACCTATTTTGACAAATAATTCTTTTATAATAAT
Source organism: Agriotes lineatus (assembly GCA_940337035.1). NCBI lineage: Eukaryota > Metazoa > Arthropoda > Insecta > Coleoptera > Elateridae > Agriotes > Agriotes lineatus. The sequence continues at coordinate 80,617,270 of OW679194.1, read as the reverse complement.
TTTCGTAATAAGAAAATAACGAAAACAAAAACTATGAAAGCTTGAAGGAGATTAATAAGTGTAATATAAACACCCTAAAAATAGCTAAAACTGTTATTCTTATTATTTTGTCTATTTTCAATAATAACGGCGCTAGACAGGCTTTAAAAGATTTAGTAATTTTAATATTTTTTTAAAGAAACAAAAGCACACTTTGAATAAGCTCATAAAACTGCAATTTTTTCCCCATTTAGCAAACGAGATATGCTCTTTTTAGAAATGTCTAAGCCAACTATGATTGCTACTTAAAAAAATGTAACTTAATGTCATAACTGAAAAACTATGAAAGCTAGAAGAAAACTAATAAGTGTAAGATAAACACCGTAAAAATAGCTAAAACTTGTATTCTTATTTTTTTTTCTATTTTCAATAATAACGGCGCTAGACCGACTTTAAGTAATTTTAATATTTTGCTTGTATCTAGTAGGCCTTGGATTTTTTTCAAAGAAACAAAAGCACATCTCGAATAAGCTCATAAACCTGCAATTCTTTCTCCATTTAACCAACCCTTTATCTTTCACGGTTTCCGTGATCCCTATAGTGATAATGAAATAAAGTCACCCTGTGTATTTTCCCCTATAAAGGTGTGAGGGGTTGAAAGGATAGATGTTAAACATCACTCGAATTTGCATATGATATGTGGTTTATTTATTAACAAAGTTTTTAAAGCATCTCTGAAGAGTTTCGTGTCCTAGGTTATTTTAAACCTTTTGTTTTTTAATTTTTGTGGTTTGACTTCTTGTCCGACGTAAACATTTATCGTGTAATTTTTTCTGCGTCTTGATTATCTTTAGTTATTAATTATTTTGTAAGTGTGACGTAACTAGTCGAAATTTTTATTCCCAGTGTTGGTATTATATTTAGGTTATAATTATTCTTCTATTCAAATTATGATGTTATATTCCTTCCTGCTACTAGTGGAAACCAAAGGAAGTCAAACGTCCGTTTTCGCTAACAGAAATTCCCCGAACAAATTACAGAAAATATCACTTTTGGGTCAAGTTTCAAAAACACTTTGTCCGAGTTATTTTTATAGCAATAGCAACAGTATGTACTTTTTGGTATTTAAAACAAAGTATCGGATGTCCATTTAAATTTGACGTCGCTGTCGCCGCTGAAAAGTTCATTGTGAACATATAACGAAACTTTCATATCGCAAAACGTACCTACCCTACTTTTATAAACAGATTTAACAGCAAGAAAGCATTCAAATGCAGACGTTTAAAACTAACATTAAAAACACTACATTTCCATCAAATGGTAATAACTTACCTATAATTGAATGTAATAAAAAAGAAATAACAAATAATCAATCTGTTCACCGCCTTCACCCACGCACGCTCTACCTCTTCGCTCAATCCCATTGCTGACATTTATTAACATCTTCGGATTGTTATTAATTTCATTCATTTTCTCCCAATATTCTGTGCCGCAATTCATTTAGGTTGTCTATTGGTTGTTGGAAAATGGAGTTCTTTAATTACGGCCACGGAAAGAAATCGCATGGCGCGAGGTCGCAAGATCTGACAGGATACGGTATTGGTGTATTTCGACTAAAAATCCGTTTGTCGAAAAATTCTCGTATCATATTTACGACAAGTCCTGTTGAAAAAATGAAACCTGAGTTCATCGTTCTGAAGCTCTTCGAAAGAAGGCAGTAAAATCTCTTGTCGATACCTTTCTGCAGTCAAAGTGCCTAAAAAAAATCGTCGTTGATTTTTCAACAAATAAACACTTGTCTTATTTTTACCTACAAAAAGGTATCGCCCAATTATTTTGCGCCTTAAAATAGCCGCCCACCCTCATATTTTTTGAGGATGAAGTGTCTCTATCATAAAATTAGGCTTCTACGAACTCCACCAACGCATGTTTTGAGAGTTACAGTATCCATCTAAATAAAACCAGGCCTCATCCGTGAAAAAAGTGTTCTCCACTAAAGTCGTCATTGAGGGTATTTAGGGAACCACTGACAATAGTCGACATGCTGAGGATAATCAGCTTCGTGCAATTGTTGTACAAACTGCAAACAGTAGAGATAGAGTGGATGTTTTTCTTTGATATTTTGTGGCAGGTGCCAACTGAACTTGTTGCAACAAATGGCGTTCAGTGGTTCGAGGGGCATTTTCCATAATAATCTGTCTTACATTTTTAATTACTTCTGCCGTTCTTCTCGAAGAATGACCGCTGCCTTCTTTGTTGAAATGGACCCAGTCCCACGAAAAACTTCAACGCAGTGATTCAAAGAGCAACGAAAAGTATTATAATGCAACGCAAGGTTTGGACATTCCTGCCGAAACTCTTCAAAACAATCATGGATCGAGTACTGCCATATTCCATAAACTCGACGGCCATTACGAAAATAGGATTCGATCAGAAAAATGTTATGTTCTTGTAACAAAACCGTTTTAATTGAAGAGGTTACATTACCAAACACAAATAACTGACAGGCAGAGATTATATAATACGTCCGTTTGTCTAGAGAAGCTGATATGTAAAGAAAGATTCTGTTTTAGTTAAAATTACTAAAACAAACTGTACTCTACTTACGTAGATACGTATTTCACTAACGGAATACATAATTTACTAAATAACAACAAACGCAAAGTGACTTTCGATTGAAACAGCTGATGTGGAACGGCCTCAATGAACTCTTCAGCGTCTATTTCGACGTCAAATTTAAAAGAACGCTCTTTACATAGACGAAGTTATATTGATTTTTGTCTTGTAAACATTCTACTTTTATGTGTTATTATTTAACTTATAATACCATGAGTAGTCAAAGTTATGTCGAATATTTTTGCTGTGGTATCACGAATGTCCATTGCGCTTAGGTGCGATAAGGACGAGCGCGCTAACACGAGTCCTAATCCTAAGCGCAATACACATGAGTAGTGATACCACCGCAAAAATATTCTACTTGACTTTGACTACGATTGGCATTCGAGAGACTATTCAACACTATAACATATAAGCCAATCACATTGCAGACATTTGCTTTTTTCAACCAATAACAGCAGTATATCACTGAATATTGGGCACCATGCAAAATATTCACAAAAGAATGTACGTACTCTAAAACTAAATAGCCTTGTTGCGAAATATCGCTTAGCAACGATGTTCTGTCCTTAGTCCTTAGCGATATCGCTAGGTTACGTAAAATTAAACGCTAGCAAACTGTGTGAACCAAGTGTGGCTTGCATTAAAAAATTTTAAATGTCGTGTTTTGGAAGTATGTATTCTGGTGAATTTAATTGAGGACGAATATTAATTGTTGGATTATTTTTCAATAAAGTTAATCGTTATATATTAATATTGTTAAATAGTCGTCCCAAATACCACTCGAAGTGGATATATTGTTTTTAAATATTTTGCCTTTTCCATAGAAATTATTGCAAATTTCACTCAACCAAACCACACTTAAATGTCACTCGCCTTCGGCTCGTGACATTTTTAATATGATTTTGTTTCGTGAAATTTAAACGCAATAATTTACATGGAAACGGCAAAATATTTGTCAAAAATATATCCACTACTTGTGGTATCACCTTTGACTATTCGATGAACCAACCTACTTTTTCAAATTAGTTTTCAGTAAATCTAACAACAAACTACGCAATTTCTATAGTAACAGAACACTAATATTGTGTTTTTCTAATAAAAATCACATTTGATTAAAATAGTCAAGGGTAATACCACAAGCAGTGGATATATTTTTAACAAATATTTTGTCGTTTCCATGTAAATTATTGCGTTTAAATTTCACGATACAAAATCACATCAAAATTTAAATGTGATTTTGTTGAGTGAAATTTGCAATGATTTCTATGGAAATGGCAAAATATTTAAAAAATATATATCCACTTCGAGCGGGATTTGGGACGACTATTTAACAATATTAATACATAACGATTAACTTTATTGAAAAATAATCCAACAATTCATATAATTATTCATTCTCAATTAAATTCAGCGGAATACTTCCAAAACACAGCATTTTAAAATTTTTAAAACAAGTCACACAGTTTGTTGGGGTTTAGTGTTACGTAACCTAGCGATATCACTAAGGACAGAACATCGTTGCTAAGCGATACTTCGCAACAAGGCTATTTATTTTTTGAGTACGTACATTGTTTTGTGAATATTTTGCATGGTGCCCAATATTCAGTGATATACTGCTGTTATTGGTTGAAAAAAGCAAATGTCTGCAATGTGATTGGTTTATATGTTATAGTGTTGAATAGTCAAGGGTAATACCACAAGCAGTGGATATATTTTTTACAAATATTTTGTCGTTTCCATGTAAATTATTGCGTTTAAATTTCACGATACAAAATCACATCAAAAATGTCACGAGCCAAAGGCGAGTGACATTTAAATGTGATTTTGTTGAGTGAAATTTGCAATAATTTCTATGGAAATGGCAAAATATTTAAAAAAAAATATATCCACTTCGAGTGGTATTTGGGACGACTATTTAACAATATTAATACATAACGATTAACTTTATTGAAAAATAATCCAACAATTTATATAATTATTCATTCTCAATTAAATTCAGTGGAATACTTCCAAAACACAGCATTTTAAAATTTTTAAAACAAGCCACACAGTTTGTTGGGGTTTAGTGTTACGTAACCTAGCGATATCACTAAGGACAGGACATCGTTGCTAAGCGATACTTCGCAACAAGGCTATTTATTTTTTGAGTACGTACATTGTTTTGTGAATATTTTGCATGGTGCCCAATATTCAGTGATATACTGCTGTTATTGGTTGAAAAAAGCAAATGTCTGCAATGTGATTGGCTTATATGTTATAGTGTTGAATAGTCACTTGAATACCTTCTAGGAAGATATATCCACGGATATTTTTTTGATTGGTCAAGAAACGTCGAAATTATGGATTGTCATTGGTCACTTTTTGACAGATGACAGGTAAATTGAATAGTCATAGTAATTTTTTCTAAGATAACAAGAAAAACCGTTTCAAGCGGCACTCCCTCCACAGCACAGGGCCTTACGGGCTTCGGTCCCCATAGCCATACCCTTAATACTGCCCTGCTTCATAGATTCGGATTCAGCTTTGGGTGTTACTTCTGCGTCCGCTTCCGTCGATGACTAATATTATCACACAAGCACTTTTCCTGTTACTAAACGCGTCAGCTATCGTGCATGTATTATTCTGCAGACGCATCAAGTCATGTTATCATTTCGTGAGTTATTGAGGTATTGGCTATAAAAAGTGCAGTACCAGTGATGTCAGGTGTGGTGAAATTTCACCACGTGGTGATTTTAAATCCTAAAAGTTGTAATTGGTGAAATCTTTTTTAAAAATACGGAATGTGGTGATCTTTTTATGCTGCCGTACTGTACCGTATAATGATAAATACTATCATATTTAGAAAGTTTTATTTTCAATTTTTCTGAACTCTTAGATGTGGTAGGTAGCAACAAAACAATTACGATACATTTTACTATATAGGTATATAGTATAGTACTCCAAGCATTTCCACCACACAGTCTGATTATATTTCATACTTACCGCTTCTGCTAAATTGACTCTGTGTAAGCATTTTACTGTATAGTATAGTTGTTATCGCATTTAATGTAGTCAAAACATTTGCAAACGAGCTTAACCACGTACCTATGCAAGAAAGAAAGCCGATTGAAAATGCATATGAATCAAATTTTTAGTAAATACAGCAGTTGCAAGAAACCCACAATTTGTTATAGTGTAATGCTATGTAGGGTGGTCCTGAAATAGTTAGCCAAAATCATGGATTGGTTTAACTCATTATAAGAAAGAAAAAAGTTTCTATAAACGTGTGTCCGAAAACGAACCCCTCAGGGGCTACAGCTCATTTAATTCTTAATATATGAATAGAAAAATGCGAGAACTGTGGAAATAAAAAACTTTTTTTGGTTAAAGTAACTGTTGAAAATGTCCACCGTTAACATCAATACAAGCTTGCATACATCTGACCATTGACTGTCGAACAGGCTCGAAAATTCCGATGATGCTAAAATTCACTAGCGCTCCATCATGCATGAAATAAATTTTGTTGTGTATCAACAATGGAACTACAATAGTGCCTATAATTTTGACCGTTGAGAGTAGGCGATAAGAAATGTGGACCAATTAATTGATTTTCTACCATCCAGCCGTAACATTTACGGAAAATGTGATTAATAGAGAGTAGAATTATAAGCACAACAATTTTAAAAAGCGCTTTAAAATCTCCAAAATGTTTAAAAAAGCATTAATTCTTACAAAAAAGCTTAATCATAAATCATAAAAATAAAGTCAAATGAAAAATCTATTTCATTCATTGTATTCACTTAACTAATAACAATAATTCTGAGAAAAACGTAATGTATCATTAAAAAAAAAATCAAATGCAAACACAATTCATACAAAAACTTTAAATATAACAACAACAAAAATAAAATAGAAAACGTCGGCACTAAAAAATTAGTGTTTCCGAAAACAATTAATTATTAGATATGGATAGATATACTTAAAATATTCTTATTATAAGTAGAAAAATTTCTTTCTACGTCAACACTAGTTATTAGAACATATTTTAAATTTCGTCTGCCAAAATTGTGGAAATTTTATCTAAAATTTTATAGCCTTCATTTTTGGAAAAAAAACCGTACATTTAGGAAGAACGATTACGATTTGACCAATTCTCCCAGGAACTGCACAAACAGAATCTTTGAAATTATTAAACAATTTTGACAATCAAGTAGAGGAACGTGTGGCTTCTCCAAGTATTTAATCGTTTCACTTACAAAGTCGGAATTAGATTTGACGAATGCCAAATTTTGTTGCAGCGCTTCTTCTTTTAACAAGTTGACTGCTATTTTTGCAGTTAGGTCCTCGGCGCCACGGTATTATTTTAACTGTAGTGGGCAAATACAATGTAAAATTGGCATATAATTATGGATTTTTTATTTTTTTTTCAAAATGTTTGAGATTTTGGCGCGTGTGCCGAAAACAATCGTCGTGATCGTCACCACTCATATCTAAAATCTTGTCCATGAGTGACCGAAGTCTTTCTTGCTCTTTTTGATATGAACACATTTTTCACATTAGAATTATCCGATGTTCTAAAAACAGCTACACACACTCACAGTAGATTAGATTAGATTTAGATTCCACGACTGCCTTTTGCTGGCCTGCGCACGTCAGCCCTTTGGGATTTTTGTACTGTCGGGAGTTTTCAAGTTAGCAGGCCGATATCTGTATCTTTTACTAGACTTGCAATGTCCCCTACTAGCTTGCGGTTGTCAATAGAGTTAAAGCTCCAATCGAGTTGGTGTCTTTTACGCTCTAATGCTGGGCATTCAAAGAGGATATGATAGGCTGTTTCATCATCCTCTGGGCATAGTCTGCAAACAGGTTCATCTCTATAGTTATTGATCCTGTGCATAAATTCTCTGAATGCTCCAGGGCCTGTTAGTAGACTGACTACTTGCTTGATTCGAGTTCTGTTCAGTCTCAACAGGGTTTTGGTGGTTTGTGGATTCGGAGTTTTTAGCAATCTTTTGCAATGTGTTGCTTGATTGTAGTATCACCGCCTTAGTTGGTGTGCGGTACTGACCCATTCATTAATGGCTGAGCGGGCTTGGTTTTTCTGAATGCTTAGACCAGGTTCTGGACCGGTCATTGCATTACGGGCTGCTTCTTTTGCGAGCTTCTCCGCCTTTTCGTTTCCTTCAATACCTTGGTGACCTGGGATCCAGCATAATTTTACTGTATTTTCCTGGGTTAAGGTTTGAATTTTGGATTTGCATTCCTTGACCAGTCTCGATGAAGTACTGAAAGCGTTTAGCGCTTTCAGTGCTGCCTGACTGTCTGAGAGAATGTGTATGTCTCGATTGAGCAGCTTCTTTTGTATGCTGATGTTTGCGCATACGTTAATAGCTTATACTTCAGCCTGAAAGATGTTACAAAACTTTCCTGGACTTACTTTTTCGTTGGTTCTAGAATTGGTACTGTACACACCGGAGCCTGCACCCCCTTCAAACTTAGATCCGTCAGTGTAAAAAATGATGTTCTTATTTGTTAGAGTTGGTAGTTGGTCCGGATTCCAACTTGTGTGTACAGTAAAGTTCTTTTCAAAGTCATAGGTAAAATCAGAAACCATTTCTAATATTGGGTTGTTGATGTGTGACATGATCTTGCCATGTCCTTGATTATTAGCTGTGGTCATCCAGTGACCAGTACTTTGTAATCTGTAGGCTGCCATTCTGGCTTCACCTTCCAAGAAGATGTGCAGAGGTGGCAGATTTAAAAGAGCATTCAGTGCTTGTCCTGAGGTGCCTTTAAAGGCTCCAGTGATGCACCGATTAGCTAGATATTGTATTCTGCTAATTTTGTGGATCGCAGTTACTTGTTTTATTTTGGGCCACCAGGCGATTATTCCATATGAAATTATTGGTCGAACCATGGTTTTGTACAGTCAAAGGGTCAGTTCCGGTTTGAGCCCCCACGTACTACCTATGGCTCTTTTTCAAATAACTAATGTTTGTATGCACCTGGTGATTGTTTTGTCTAAGTGGGAGTTCCAAGTTAGTTTGGAATCGATGGTTAGACCTAAGTACTTAACCTCGTTCTCCCAGTTGACATTTGTCTCAAACAGTTTTATGTTCATTCTGTTTGTGATATTCTTTCTACGAGTGAAAGCGACGAGAGTGGCTTTGCTGGGATTAATTCTAAGATTATTCTCTAGACACCACTCTTCGGTTATCTTTAGTGCTGATTTCATTACATTGTCTACGGTTCTTGGGTATTTACCTTGAATCAGTATGACAATGTCATCAGCGTATCCTTGAGTGTAGTAGCCTTTGTTATTTAGTTGGATCAGCAGTTCATCAACTGTGAGGCACCACAGGAGTGGAGAAAGAACTCCTCCCTGTGGACATCCCCTTGTCGCCTGCACTGTCTTTTCCTTGTCAAATAATTTGACTTTTACAACTCCAGTGTTGCGCATTGCCATAGTCCATCTTATCGTGGTTGTCATTGCTCTTTCAATAGAGTGGTAGGAGGTGTTGTCGAAGGCACCTTCTATGTCTAGAAATGCTCCGACTGCGTACTCCTTGTACTCCAAGGTTCTCTCAATTTTCCCCACTAGTTGATGTAGGGCGGTTTTACATGACTTCCCTGTTTGGTAAGCATGTTGATATTTGTGAATCGGGAGGTGTAGGGCGGTTTTACATGACTTCCCTGTTTGGTAAGCATGTTGATATTTGTGAATCGGGAGTGAAGTTAGGGCTTCCTCCCTCCAGTACCTGTCTACTAATCTTTCCAACGTTTTAAGGAGGAATGACGTTAGGCTGATAGGTCTGTAAGATTTAGCTTCTGCATAGCTGCTCTTATCAGGCTTAGGGATAAATACTACTTTAGTCACTCTCCAGGCTTGGGGAATGTAGCCTAAGGCACGACTTGCTTGGAACATGTCTTTGAGAAGGGTTCAGCAGTATATCTATCCCTTTCTGCAGCATTACGGGTTGTATGCCGTCGTTTCCAGCAGATTTGAAAGGACTGAAGAGGCTAGTTGCCCATCTAATCCTTTCTTTGCTGACTATTCTCTTAGCTGTTTCCCAGTCTTCCCTCCTAGGGGTATGATTGGGTTCAGCCAGAGTAGGTTGTTCCACTGCTCCGGGTAGGTGAGTTTTTATCAAAAGAGATAGTCTCCTCTTCCGTTGTAGTGTATTCTCCGCTTTCTTTTTTAAGAGTGCCTACTGGGTTCATGGCTTGCTTTGAGATGATTTTGTGGAGTCTAGCTGTGGATCGCGTGGTCTCCACCTCCTGACAAAACTTTTTCAAGGCTGCTATCTTAGCTGCCTTGATCTTTTTGCCATAGTCTGTGAGAGCCTTGTGATAGTTCTCCCAGTTATTTGGTCTTTTCTAGGTCTTTATTCCACCAATTTGTGTTATTTTTTGCTCTTTGCTGACTTGGGTCTATTAGAGCACAGCTATTCTGAAAGGAGTCAATCATGGCCTCTTTTAACCGGTCAGCATTTGAGTCTAAAACTACTTTATTGGGAGATCTGAACTTTAGGTGTTCTATCTTCTCTTGTAGTTTTTGTTTATATAGGTCCCAGTCTGTCTTTCTTGGGTTGTAGTCAACTCTTTGGCTTACTTCCCGTTGAGACAGTTCAAAGGTTATATAATTGTGGTCAGAGAGTGATGGCTCGTCTGAAACTTGCCATTTATTCACTGATTGACTAATTCTCATAGTGGTTATGGTAATATCTATAACTTCATGTCTAGTAGTGTTATAAAAGGTTGGAGTGTTACCTTTATTGACTACTACTAGATTGTTAGTTAAGATGAATTCTAAAAGTGACTCACCTCTTATGTTGCAGTTGGTGCTGCCCCAAATGGTGTGGTGAGAATTTGCGTCGCAGCCTAGGATGAGGTCTAGATCGACTTGGGAAGCAGATGATACTAGGTTCTCTAGTTCCTCGCTAGGCGGTGGGTCCCTGGAATCAGATGGAAGGTAGACGGAGCTTATAATGGCTTGGTCACAACCTTCATCGTTATTCCATTTTATTTTAATTGTGGTTATGTCTCTAGAACAGAATTCCATCAGTGGTAAACAGTCTAGATTATTTCTTATAAGTATGCATGTTCTAGGACTTGCATGATTATAAATAAGCTTACCTTTAGCACCCCCTAATCCACGGACTTGTCCCTTAACTATCCATGGTTCTTGGATCAGTGCTAAATCGATGGTCCCTTAACTATCCATGGTTCTTGGATCAGTGCTAAATCGATGTCATCTGCTAGCAGCTTTCTGCTTAGATTTGCAGTGGCAGCTTTGCAGTGGTGGAGGTTAATTTGGACTACTTTCAGGTGCTTCTTTCCTATCCTTGGAGCGGATAAGGAAAGTGACCTTGTTGAGGCCTAGGTGCGCTACACAGTTGATGGATGTTAGTGCTTGTTTTGCCCTGTCATGTATCATTGCTGCGAACGTTCTACCGCCGTCTTCTAGTGGAGTGACGTTGAGTATTCTCCAGGTATCGGTCTGGAGGTCTGCCTTCCGTTTGTTCTGTTTTCCGATCAGATGGAGAATAACCTCGGGTTTCTGTTTGTCGTACCACTTGGGGACGTTGAACACTACTTGGACGGAATTAATAACTTTTGGGTTGTTGATGTGTGACATGATCTTGCCATGTCCTTGATTATTAGCTGTGGTCATCCAGTGACCAGTACTTTGTAATCTGTAGGCTGCCATTCTGGCTTCACCTTCCAAGAAGATGTGCAGAGGTGGCAGATTTAAAAGAGCATTCAGTGCTTGTCCTGAGGTGCCTTTAAAGGCTCCAGTGATGCACCGATTAGCTAGATATTGTATTCTGCTAATTTTGTGGATCGCAGTTACTTGTTTTATTTTGGGCCACCAGGCGATTATTCCATATGAAATTATTGGTCGAACCATGGTTTTGTACAGTCAAAGGGTCAGTTCCGGTTTGAGCCCCCACGTACTACCTATGGCTCTTTTTCAAATAACTAATGTTTGTATGCACCTGGTGATTGTTTTGTCTAAGTGGGAGTTCCAAGTTAGTTTGGAATCGATGGTTAGACCTAAGTACTTAACCTCGTTCTCCCAGTTGACATTTGTCTCAAACAGTTTTATGTTCATTCTGTTTGTGATATTCTTTCTACGAGTGAAAGCGACGAGAGTGGCTTTGCTGGGATTAATTCTAAGATTATTCTCTAGACACCACTCTTCGGTTATCTTTAGTGCTGATTTCATTACATTGTCTACGGTTCTTGGGTATTTACCTTGAATCAGTATGACAATGTCATCAGCGTATCCTTGAGTGTAGTAGCCTTTGTTATTTAGTTGGATCAGCAGTTCATCAACTGTGAGGCACCACAGGAGTGGAGAAAGAACTCCTCCCTGTGGACATCCCCTTGTCGCCTGCACTGTCTTTTCCTTGTCAAATAATTTGACTTTTACAACTCCAGTGTTGCGCATTGCCATAGTCCATCTTATCGTGGTTGTCATTGCTCTTTCAATAGAGTGGTAGGAGGTGTTGTCGAAGGCACCTTCTATGTCTAGAAATGCTCCGACTGCGTACTCCTTGTACTCCAAGGTTCTCTCAATTTTCCCCACTAGTTGATGTAGGGCGGTTTTACATGACTTCCCTGTTTGGTAAGCATGTTGATATTTGTGAATCGGGAGGTGTAGGGCGGTTTTACATGACTTCCCTGTTTGGTAAGCATGTTGATATTTGTGAATCGGGAGTGAAGTTAGGGCTTCCTCCCTCCAGTACCTGTCTACTAATCTTTCCAACGTTTTAAGGAGGAATGACGTTAGGCTGATAGGTCTGTAAGATTTAGCTTCTGCATAGCTGCTCTTATCAGGCTTAGGGATAAATACTACTTTAGTCACTCTCCAGGCTTGGGGAATGTAGCCTAAGGCACGACTTGCTTGGAACATGTCTTTGAGAAGGGTTCAGCAGTATATCTATCCCTTTCTGCAGCATTACGGGTTGTATGCCGTCGTTTCCAGCAGATTTGAAAGGACTGAAGAGGCTAGTTGCCCATCTAATCCTTTCTTTGCTGACTATTCTCTTAGCTGTTTCCCAGTCTTCCCTCCTAGGGGTATGATTGGGTTCAGCCAGAGTAGGTTGTTCCACTGCTCCGGGTAGGTGAGTTTTTATCAAAAGAGATAGTCTCCTCTTCCGTTGTAGTGTATTCTCCGCTTTCTTTTTTAAGAGTGCCTACTGGGTTCATGGCTTGCTTTGAGATGATTTTGTGGAGTCTAGCTGTGGATCGCGTGGTCTCCACCTCCTGACAAAACTTTTTCAAGGCTGCTATCTTAGCTGCCTTGATCTTTTTGCCATAGTCTGTGAGAGCCTTGTGATAGTTCTCCCAGTTATTTGGTCTTTTCTAGGTCTTTATTCCACCAATTTGTGTTATTTTTTGCTCTTTGCTGACTTGGGTCTATTAGAGCACAGCTATTCTGAAAGGAGTCAATCATGGCCTCTTTTAACCGGTCAGCATTTGAGTCTAAAACTACTTTATTGGGAGATCTGAACTTTAGGTGTTCTATCTTCTCTTGTAGTTTTTGTTTATATAGGTCCCAGTCTGTCTTTCTTGGGTTGTAGTCAACTCTTTGGCTTACTTCCCGTTGAGACAGTTCAAAGGTTATATAATTGTGGTCAGAGAGTGATGGCTCGTCTGAAACTTGCCATTTATTCACTGATTGACTAATTCTCATAGTGGTTATGGTAATATCTATAACTTCATGTCTAGTAGTGTTATAAAAGGTTGGAGTGTTACCTTTATTGACTACTACTAGATTGTTAGTTAAGATGAATTCTAAAAGTGACTCACCTCTTATGTTGCAGTTGGTGCTGCCCCAAATGGTGTGGTGAGAATTTGCGTCGCAGCCTAGGATGAGGTCTAGATCGTCTTGGGAAGCAGATGATACTAGGTTCTCTAGTTCCTCGCTAGGCGGTGGGTCCCTGGAATCAGATGGAAGGTAGACGGAGCTTATAATGGCTTGGTCACAACCTTCATCGTTATTCCATTTTATTTTAATTGTGGTTATGTCTCTAGAACAGAATTCCATCAGTGGTAAACAGTCTAGATTATTTCTTATAAGTATGCATGTTCTAGGACTTGCATGATTATAAATAAGCTTACCTTTAGCACCCCCTAATCCACGGACTTGTCCCTTAACTATCCATGGTTCTTGGATCAGTGCTAAATCGATGGTCCCTTAACTATCCATGGTTCTTGGATCAGTGCTAAATCGATGTCATCTGCTAGCAGCTTTCTGCTTAGATTTGCAGTGGCAGCTTTGCAGTGGTGGAGGTTAATTTGGACTACTTTCAGGTGCTTCTTTCCTATCCTTGGAGCGGATAAGGAAAGTGACCTTGTTGAGGCCTAGGTGCGCTACACAGTTGATGGATGTTAGTGCTTGTTTTGCCCTGTCATGTATCATTGCTGCGAACGTTCTACCGCCGTCTTCTAGTGGAGTGACGTTGAGTATTCTCCAGGTATCGGTCTGGAGGTCTGCCTTCCGTTTGTTCTGTTTTCCGATCAGATGGAGAATAACCTCGGGTTTCTGTTTGTCGTACCACTTGGGGACGTTGAACACTACTTGGACGGAATTAATAACTTTTGCCCGCTCTTTTACCTCCAGCTTGGCATTGGTCCACGGGTGCAGCTTAGGTACTGGATCACTGAACCAGTGTTTTGTGAGTTCGTCCTTGCACGCAACCACGTATGTACCAGCTTCGAGATAGTGGCTGGTAAAGAGAGGTGTGTTATCTTCTTCTTCCATCTGGAAGATGAGATTTATCAGACTGTCTCTGACTAGGTCACCTTGTTCCTTTGTCAGTTTGACGTCTGGATATGCAGCAGGGTAGATGGCCATCTTTACCGTAGTGGCTGCCTCAGCAAAATCAAGCTTGCTGGTGCCTGCCTTTGGTGAGGTCGGCTTGTCTACTTTCTACCTGGGCCTCTTTTTGGCGTTTGCCGGGGAGGTAGTGGCTTCGTCAGAGCGTTGCCTCTTTTGTCCCTGGTTGGTTGCAGTTTTTTCCGATTTCGAAGCTGGGTCTGCTGCCCTCTTCTCCATCTTCTGCTTTCTTTTAAAGTTTGGGTCGTACTTAATGTCTTTGGCTTCGCAGGCTCGCTTGGCGCGTTCTCTGCGTTCCTTGGCTGTAAATTGGACCTTTTTGAGGGACACTTTGCCTAGTTGATCGGCTATGTCCGCTCCGGTTGCGGCCTTTTTCTGCTCGGAAGACTGTCCTTGACTGGAAGTCTGGACTGTCAACTCTGCAGTAGAGGCACACTGTTCCATTTCTGTCTCGGTCACTGAAGTCTGAGCATCAGTGATCGGAAGCGGTGATGACTCCATCAGTGTGTCGTCTTCACCCTGTGAAAAAGCAGTTATTGAATCCATACAATTGAGTATTTAATGCAACTGTAAGAGGTTTGGCTAAATACTTCTGGAGGGCGCCTATCATCCAGAAGGCTCCGTTTATGACGCATATTATAAGCCCCTGCGCCTACACCTGCTGGTGGTCTGCTTTGCACGGGTCGCATAACACATTCGAAAAGGGGATTTTGGAACCAGAAAGGCTGATCTTCTAGACAGCCATGCATCTCTTGAGCCTGGTCCCCCGCCGTGAGATTTAGGATTTTTATTGAGGTTTTCTCCTCTTGGTCCGGGCGGTGAAGCCAAGACCCCCAGCACAGATATCTCCCGTAATACATGCCTACAGCAGAGATATCCATGTATGGTATAACGGCAATGACGTGACCAGAGGTTCGTCTTTGCCGGCATCGTTATCCCAAGTGCAGACCCTTAGCCACGACACGACAGCTGGGCTTGGGGGATGTTTATCGACTTCCCAGTCTAGATCCGCGGGGTTCAGTCTCAACGGGGCCACCACGAGAAGGATGCAATCGCTAGAATCGCATATCACTGATCGTTGCCAGTGATACCCTGCGGTCTTCCTTGTTGTTAAGCGGGAGGAGCAAGACCTGAACAACTTGGCTGCGCTGCCTCGGCATGAATCCTCACAGTAACAAATATCAAATTCAACTGGCAAAATGATTCAGAATATCCGCTGTAAACGACTATATAGTTGAAACCTGCAAAACTGTGTACCTTGTGCGCCACGTGTATGTTTTCGACACACGCGCCAAATTCTCAAAAATTTTGAAAAAAATAAAATAAAAAGTCCATAATTATATGCCAATTTTATTTGCCCACTACAGTTAAAATAATACCGTGGCGCCGAGGACCCAACTGCAAAACTAGCCATTTTAAAATGATTCTGATGATGATCCGGATTACGACCAAAATGATTTTGCTCATGAAAGTGGAAGTGATGATAGTGCGGGGCCTTCTCAAAGAAAAATTCGCAAGGTATGTGGAGGTAAGAATTAAAATTATCGTTAATTATGTTCTTAGACAAACAATACCACTTTAGAACGCACTGTTCCGACAGTACAACAATCCGAAAGTGAAGGTGAAGAATCTGTTGAACTGGAAGCGCCTGATGATGAAACTACCTCAAATTGGGGAATAGAACTGTTTGTTGGTGAAGACATAATATATACCATCGTAGAGCACACTAATATTTATGCCGAGCAAATGATAATAAATGGCATATGTGACGAAACTCTTGGACCAAGCTCACGTCTCAATAAATGGGTTCTAACCAACTCTCAGGAAATGAACCGTTTTCTGGGAATATTGATTTGGATAAGCTTAGATAAATAACCAAAACTCTCAGATTACTGGCGTAAGTCCGATTTATATTGGTAAAAAAAATCAATATTTATGTTACGTAATCGATTTGAGATTTTGTTACGGTCATTGCATTTCTCTAATAATGAGTTCTGCCCACCAGGTGATGGATTATATAAAATTAAGTATATGGTGGAATTACTGAATGAAAAATTAAGAAAGTCATAACACCCGAACAAAATATGTGCATTGACGAAACAATGGTTCCCTTTCGCGGGCGATTAAAATTTCGTCAATATGTAAAAGGAAAACGTCATAAATTTGGCATTAAACTTTTTAAACTATGCCTTTCTGAAGGGTACACCTACCATTCTAAAATTTACTGTGGAGCTGACAAAATAAAAGGGATGTCCGTTGTTACAAAGGTAGTTTTAGAATTGATGGGGGAATGCTTAGACAAAGGTGCAACCTTTCCACAGATAACTGGTATACCAGCTTAGAATTAGCAAGGAAATTATTAGATCGAAGAACTCATTTAGTAGGAACGTTAAGAAGGGACAGAAAAGGTATACCAAATGAATTAATTCCAAAGGAAACAGACGGAATAGTTATTATGAAATGGAAAGACAATAGAGATGCGTTGATGCTAACTACCAAACATACCGACGAAATAATAGAAATACCAGGAAGAGAAGGGCCTATAAAGAAGCCAAAAGCTATAACTGAATATAATGCTGCTAAAGCTTTTATCGATTTATCAGAACAGATGTCATCATACTAAACATCTCTGAGGAGTCTGAAATAGTTTAGGAAAGTTGCCATAGAGCTAATATTATGTGCAAGCATTGTAAATGCCCACTTTCTGTATAACGAGAGCGAAGACAGGAAAAACCGAAAAAGCATCACTACTTTCAAAGAAAAGCTTTGTTTACAGCTCTTGAAAACAGGAGAAAGGGACTCCGAAGTCCGAAGTGGAACCTGAAGTACAAAACGCTAAACATGCTTACGTTCAAGCTTGGAAAAAAGGAAGGTGGCATTTGCTACAAGAAAAATAAAGACGCCCACGGGCCTAACTATGCAATAAAGAAGACAACGCAAGTTAGTTCACATTATGGAACTTGTGATGGAAAGCCTCTACTATGTTTAGGTTGTTTCTTTGATACTCTTAAAAGTATCCGCAAGGTAGTGTTACTTATATTTTAGAAGTATTGTGTATTTTCTGGAAAATTTACTTGATTATAAAGCATGGTTCAATAAAATGTTATTTTTAAAATTACAAAGTTACACCTAGATTTCTATTTTATTTATATTCTATAATTTATAGTCTTAGTTACATTTGTTTGTAAAAATACAATAAATTTCGGCTAAGTGGATACGCGTTGAATTCCACGCCACACGAACCAATATAGCATATAAAAGTGTACTCCAGTTACATACAGGGAATCCTTTATCTAATAGACTTGTCTGTCCGTCCGTCCGGAACGCTGTTTCAGCAGCCAAACCGTAAGAGATAGAGAAAAAAGTTATTAAAGTTATATGTTTGGAATGGTCGTGTCAGGTCAGGAATCGAATTTCAGTCTCTAACACTAATTATTATCGTAATTATCCTAATCCGAACTTTTTAGGTTAGATTCTAGGCAAATTTTATCAAGGCGAATGCGACTGGTAGTTTGCTACCAACAATGACGTCATATACGTACGTGTGGTGAATACGCGTTCTATTTGCAAAACGGTCTTTTTTGTTTTATTAAATGAGACATTTGTCTCACTGGACTGCTAGTTTTTTTTAATAGTTAACATAAGCGTTTCGTTTCTATGCCACCATTTAATCATACAGGTCATTTCCATAGTTACAAATGAGACCAATAGATTAGAGCGTGTATTTTATGAGTTAATAACATAGGAATTATTACTTGTCAAAATGACAATTAATAGTTATCCTAATGTATACCACTGAAGAAAAGATACAACACACAAGTTGTTCCTACGTATCGACTTTTTAGTTGCATACCTACATTCCGGTAACAAAATTAAAGTTTCTTATTAGCAAGTACCTAGTTTAAATTTGTATGTTAACTCGTAAAATAAACGCTCTAATTTATTTATTGTTAATTGAAATGTTAAACAGTGTTTAACATGAACGCGTCCTCGAATGTTCAGATACATATAACATGCATCCACTCATTTAACATGCATGCACTATAGCAACATCACACATATTCATAATAGTCCGATTTCGATTTAGCAGTTTTACTTCGACACGAAGTGTACGAAGTATTGAAATTCCCTCATATCGAAAACCATTCTGAGTCAAAATCTCTAAAATTCGAGCCAACCGACTAATGAACCCACTATATCAAATCTCCATCTCGGCGGTGCGGATCTTTTGGTGAGGATCCCAGCCCACTAGATCAATCCCCCGCATTGGGGGGTGCCTAAACGTGCTGTGCGGGGGATGTATGTTCGTATGTGTACACGATTCCGGCCGCTAGGAACCTTCCTGAAGTCTTGGATCGTTTTCATACGATAGGTCCTCCGAAAATGAAGACAACATCAACTTTTGAGCTATGGTCGTCGGCAGAAAAAAAAAATTTTTTTGTTTTTTTTTTTATAAATAACTGGTTCATAGCATTTCATTGTATTGGCGAAACGGGGTGATGCTGAGTATTGAAGTATTCTTGGAAAGCACGGAAGGGCGCTTTTCTTGGGTGGGGGGTACCGTATATTTTAGTAATTATTATTGATTCAAAATTATTGCTTTAATGAACAATAAACTAATGAACGCATTTCGAGGGGTAACTATCTTAACATTTCTCACAAAAATTACCACTCTCGCTTCGCTGCACTCGCTCGAGTGGTAAAAATATGCTCGAATGTTAAGACTGGGTTATCCCATCGTTAATTGTAGTTCACATGTAGTGTTAAAAAGTGTAGTGTAAATGGTCGCCATATATTTCATGGGCTTCCGCTAGTGATGTAAAAAACGCGTTTTTTTAAATTGAATAAAAACACCTAGAAAAAAAATAAAAAGTGTTTTTTTTTATTCATTTTTGTAATTGGCGGCACGTTTTGGTAGGTAAGGTTGACGCCATGTAAGCAAACGACAAAGTTTAAACTTATTTTGGTTTTACATGCACTTTAAAGTTCAAGAAAACTACAGCACAGACTAGACAAATGTTCAATAAATAACAGTAACATTTTATACCTACTGCCTACGTGTATTACGTATTACTCACAGAACAGCAAAGCGTATGCATGCGTCTATGAGAGCACCCTCGCCCCACCCCTACTATTGGAAGTTGCTTTAAGCTGGACCCAGCTCTGAAACTGTCGACCTGATCGACGAATCAAGTTACGTTAGCGATTCATCAGGGTCATCAGACAGTGACATGGGCGACGTAAACTGCATGGATACTGACTCCGAGTCAGTTGAGGAGTCAGCCATGTCTGTTGGCGAGTAATTTCTGCATTATTATAATTTCTACAGGGTGTTAGGGTCGACGGAAAAATTTCTAGGTTTGAATCGTTGGCCCAAAATATGTTGATTTAACTCAACTTACCTATATACAAAGTTGCTTAGTTTAGCCGCTAGAGGGCTTTAAAGATTATTAATAATAATATTGGTGAGGCACTAACACCCCATGAAGGAGCTTGGCCTGCAAGGCGGAAGGTCAGAGCTTCCATATCCTCACTCACACCCGGCTTACGCGTGTCAAATTCATGACACATGGTGATGTGGTGAGCATCACGCATTAGACAACCGCATTATTACCCATCATTCCTTCGAACTCGGGTCCCCAATTATTTAAAGCGACTAGCTTTTTTAAATGTTTTAACCCCCTGTATAATCACTACCAATTTTTTTTTCTGGATAGTTACTTTAATTGAGAAGCTATTCACTCTCTTAGCAAATTTTAGTTGGGTAAACGGTTTAGCCACAAAAAAATATTTTCTAAATCCCTACAAGCCTAATGTTAAGTTAAAATTACTGATTCAGGCTTGTAGGGATTTTGAAAGTATTTTTTTGTGGCTAAACCGTTTACCCAACTAATTTTTTTAAAGAAAGGAAATAGCTTATAAATCAAAGTCGCTATCCACAAAAAAAAACATTGGTAGTGATTATGCAGGGGGTTAAAAAAAATATGGATGGATAATTAATTGTGACAAAGTTTTTAATTTTCGAAATTAGGGTTTATTCCACAAAAAGCTTAAGTTTACTGGTAAAAACGCATGGCCAAAAATGAATTAAATCCATCAAAGATTTTTCGACTTATTTGAAAAAATTAAAAAAAGCTAATCTTCTTTAAAGCCCTTCAGCGGCTAAACTAAGCAACTTTGTATATAGGTAAGTTGAGTTAAATCATCATATTTTGGGCCAAGGATTTCCCCTAGAAATTTTTCCGTCGACTTCCCAAACACCCTGTATATCCACTTTGGTTATTTTTCTTTAGAAATATTTGCTTTTTTTGTTATTATAAATTCTATAATTCACTTTACCTACCAAATGTATTATTTTTATTTAAAGATATCTGTTTTTTGTTTTTCCAAACAAATTACTTGTTATTCACTACACTATAATTCTGAAAAAAAACGCATTTAAAAAAAACAGACCGCTTTGTTTTTTACAAAAAAAACAGGTTTTGTACTTATGGTTGATGTAATATAACAATTTCCTGGCAGTCAATTATGACCAGAGTTCGACTGTATTTGAAAAAGGTATTAATAGGTACCGTGTATTGGAAATATTACTGTGTTCGATGCGAGTTGTGTACAATGTTAAAATTTGAATTCCGGTACTTTTATGGTGTTGCAAAGTAGTGGATGCAACTCGGAACTCACCCTTGACCATTGACCACATGGCAGCGGCGGGGTGGCGGCGCCAAAGAGATTAAATGTAAAATTTACAGAAGTTGCAATTAACGAACCTTCGTTAAAGCATTGAAAATGAACTTTGCTAATTTTCAAGTCTGGCAAAAAATTTGCAAAGTCTGAAAAATTTACAAGAGATAGAAGTAAAGGAAAGTTTTAAATTTTCTCCCATCTTTATTATTATCGTATATTATACTCCACGCGAAACCTTACCGCGAAGTTCTACTGCATAGCAGATCATTAGTAAATAATACCTACTACAATTTTGAACCGTCCCGGTATCTTGTACAATCTATAATATAATTTTCCTTAATGTGTGTCTGTGGCACAAAATAAAATCTCACGTTCCGGCTTCACAGATGTTTATATTTGTTTAGCTTTTGTTTTTCTTATCTTAGTGCTCGGCTCGGAGCTTGACCTTTCGCGTATCCTATTTTACGTGCGCGCCGATTCAAGACTCGCAGCGCGTAGCGCGCGGTTTGCTTGTTTAATATTAATTTGCAATGAGATAAAAGATGTTGAATTCGATATTATATTCAATTTTTTTTTATATAACTTTAGAAGATGTATTGCTTATACGTATGAGTCATCCGTTATTACAGTTGTCAGATTATTACCCCTATTTACCAATACGATACAACAATTAAACAACTAAACAATGCATTACAACACAATGTCCCTCTGCACTAATACCTGCTTAAGAATCTCTGCCACCAAAAAGGGGTAGCTTGGGAGTGTACGCTCGCGGCCTCTCAGCCGAAGATGGGAGTGGGTTACTAAGAACGAATTACCTGATGTTGCAGGATCCGGAAAGGGCGCCACGCCATTGTCTAGCGTCAGTTTTAATACTCCAAGATGAAACGTGTAACGGCGAACCTAAATAGCTCATTCAAGAAAACAGACTCGATCCAGTAGCAAATAAAAGTCAGAGTACATCATTGCACATATAATAACCACAACGGTTCCAAAATATACGACACGACCTGTACATAATAATAATTAAAACATACAAGTATGCGATCCAGATAAATGAAACACACAGCCCTATTTAGCATAAATACATGTTAAACAACAATTCAAATTCTTGACCTTAATTAGGACCCAAACTTTTAATTAATGTAATAATATTCAGTAATATAAGTGATTAGGTAAATTTAGAACAAATGAAAAATGGTCCTTAAACATTGCGTTCTGCACACGCTAAGAGAACGAGCCTTATGCTTTCGTGGCTCTATATTTAACGCGATCTACACCTGGTGATTGTACCGTTTAAACAGATCTGTGTAATACGCACTTCCAGAAGCCACATTGGCTTGTAAATTGAGCCGTTCGTGTGACAGTATTACTTCGTTCAAGTCACAGTAATACCATAAATGAGCATTTAAATGTTGAATATCAATTAACAAAATCAACTAACAAGGACGGATCCTTCCATAAAGTCAATTACAATCTTACCAGAAATCGTGAACTTTAAATGTTTAACTATTATGAACAGGTCAGCTCGAGCAAAATTTAATATGGAATCAAATCCTTAACGATTTAAAACTCAACGAGCTTGGCCGTAGCAATAAGATATGATTACACAATACTACCAAATAGATTAATTGAAATGCAACAAGTTGCAAACGATTGCGCTGGTCGCTATTAATTAATTAAATAAGTGACGGGGCAATTCTCAAATAAATTCCATAAACATTGCAGCATTAACACAAACAAATGAGCTGCATTACTAAACTCGGCAGCAACGGCGCAAATTAAGCACACTAATAACAAATTCTACAGCACCTGAGGCGATAATCAAACCTCAACGAAGTAGGGAGTCCTTTCCACAGCGAACTCCTGCAGGTGAAATTTCAGCAATCGGCCACTCATACATGCCCCATTGTCTATTCTAAAACACATGGAGCGCACCGCTAAAGCGAATTAGAAATCCTTTACACTAACCTATTATACAGGAACTCTAAAGCAAATTAGACATGGGATCTACAATTTCACATATGACATCGCAACAAGTATTATGAATAATCTCTGAAACTTCTTTGTGGCGTGAATTCATAATTCATTTTCTTATATGGGTATTTCGCCACTCTGCAAATTAAAATATTAAATAACGAAAATATTAACAACGAACGTTTCGAGGGACAATCTGCCCTCGTTATCAACGAATAACAGTTAAAACTAACAAGAACTTATCTTTTTTTCACTGGAAGAAAAAACGACCAACCTCCAATGAATTTTCTGACATTGACGTTTGTTGATATCTGTACCTACTTGATCTCATCTTTAAGAATCGATAGCCAACTATTGTCTAAAAATATTGAGAAAGACGACACGCATTTTTCTTCGTTAAGTAAAATGTATGCCGTTTCCTTAATTTTTCGCCTAGTTGACATCGATTCTTTAGACAAGATCTTTGTGTTGTCCCATTGTATTTTATGGTTTTCATCCCAAGCATGTTCTGCCAGCTTAGACTTATTGAATTGATACGTTTTCAACATATTTTTATGTTCTTTAACTCTTACTGCTAAAGGCCTGGATGTTTCACCGATATAATATTTCCCGCATTCACAGGGAATACTATATATACAATTCCTTGAATGCTGTTCTTCGTTGAACGGTTTAGTTTTTGTAAGAACTGACCGTAAAGTATTCATCGTTTTGAATACCGTCCTAACATTGAATCTATTTCCAATTCGTCTAATTTTGTCAGATATGCCTGGAATATATGGTATAGTAAGAGTATTATATTTTTGAGTGTCATTCCTTTGTATGTGTGTGGCATTGCTTCGTGTATTGAAAATGTTCCGAACAAGAGTCTCTGGATAGCCATTATCTTGTAAAACATTAATAATAAATTCTTTCTCTTTTTTGAAAATTGTATCATTAGAGCAAACAACTTTGGCTCTGTCTTTCAACTAAACAATGAATTTTACCAACAAGATTTCGGGATGGCAATGGGTTCACCTTTATCTCCCATTGTTAGTAACATTTTTATGGAAGACTTTGAACAACAACATGTCTACACGTACACCAACAAACCAGTAGTTTGGTGGAGATATGTCGATGATGTTTTTGCAATTTGGCCTCATGATATAGATGAGGTGGACAAATTTCTTGAACATATTAACAGTAAAGAAACCTCCATCAAATTCACATTAGAAACAGAGCAAAACAATCAGTTACCCTTTCTTGATACACTAATCACACGCACAATAAATACTTTTGAAACATCAGTATACCGTAAGAAAACCAATACTAATAGGTACTTACATTTTAATTCTAACCATCACAAAAACATAAAGACAGGCGTTGTAAAAAGTCTTTACGACAGAGCCAAAGTTGTTTGCTCTAATGATACAATTTTCAAAAAAAAGAGAAAGAATTTATTATTAATGTTTTACAAGATAATGGCTATCCAGAGACTCTTGTTCGGAACATTTTCAATACACGAAGCAATGCCACACACATACAAAGGAATGACACTCAAAAATATAATACTCTTACTATACCATATATTCCAGGCATATCTGACAAAATTAGACGAATTGGAAATAGATTCAATGTTAGGACGGTATTCAAAACGATGAATACTTTACGGTCAGTTCTTACAAAAACTAAACCGTTCAACGAAGAACAGCATTCAAGGAATTGTATATATAGTATTCCCTGTGAATGCGGGAAATATTATATCGGTGAAACATCCAGGCCTTTAGCAGTAAGAGTTAAAGAACATAAAAATATGTTGAAAACGTATCAATTCAATAAGTCTAAGCTGGCAGAACATGCTTGGGATGAAAACCATAAAATACAATGGGACAACACAAAGATCTTGTCTAAAGAATCGATGTCAACTAGGCGAAAAATTAAGGAAACGGCATACATTTTACTTAACGAAGAAAAATGCGTGTCGTCTTTCTCAATATTTTTAGACAATAGTTGGCTATCGATTCTTAAAGATGAGATCAAGTAGGTACAGATATCAACAAACGTCAATGTCAGAAAATTCATTGGAGGTTGGTCGTTTTTTCTTCCAGTGAAAAAAAGATAAGTTCTTGTTAGTTTTAACTGTTATTCGTTGATAACGAGGGCAGATTGTCCCTCGAAACGTTCGTTGTTAATATTTTCGTTATTTAATATTTTAATTTGCAGAGTGGCGAAATACCCATATAAGAAAATGAAGTATTATGAATTATTATCTTATTATTTGTTGTTATACACCTTTAATAGTACATTATGCAATGAGGGAGAGAAATTGCACTGAAGCAAAATAGCATTCTCTCCGAGTTGCATATGCTATTTTTTTCACGTTGCAGGAAGATTAAAAACGAAAAACCCGTTTTTTTAAACGTCATTTATTGACATTTTAGTTACAATTATTTTAAAATTAGTAGCCTTTGCTAAATTTTAAAGTTGGTGGCACTGTAAGTCATTATGACAAGAGCTCACAATTATGTCAAATTCGAGGTTAATAGATGAGGTTTTGCGTCAGTTTATGTCAAAACTGACGCGAAACCTAACCTGTTAACCCCGAATTTACCATAGATTACCATAGATACGGTAACATTTTTTACTTTAGTCCCTAGGGGCTAAAGTAATTACTTCTGTCCCTAGAGATAAAATGAGCTACTTTAGTCCCTGAAATAAGTGACTAAAGTGCCAACTTTAGTCCCGCAAGTGCAAAAAGGTATTTTGAATTCTAAAGCGAATATGATATTCGAATAAATGCATTCAACAGTTAGGAGCATTCATTTAATATTCTGAAGCAAATGGTGCATATAGGGAAAACGAATAAAAATATTGGAATAAATTCATTCGATAATTGGTACTAGTGATGGGCATAACCGGACAATTTTCATAACCGAATTATTTGCATTCGAATGATATTAATAACCGAATTATTATTTGAATAATCATTCGAATAAATTTTGGCTCTCGATTCGTTTCGATTAAGTCAGCCGGTTTGCCGGTTGGCGGTTCACCGTCATCTGCATCGACATCGTAACTTGCAGATAGCAGAGGAACCAAAACATAATATGTACGGTCGGCGCCTTAGAAATCGGGACACGTAAAATGTTCTTCTAGTCTTTGGAGTATTCTTGCTCCGGTTACTTCATTAATGTGAGATTGCATTTCATAATTGACAAACAATAAACAATCTGACGTAACAATTAAAACCATAATAACTGTAAAAACCCAGTTTATACACTTAAAAAATACATGCAAAATATATCATAATAGTGTGTAGTGCCCGATTTCTAAGGCGCCGACCGTACATTATGTGTTATGTATTGGAAATTAAGAGGTATGTATTAAGAACTGTAGAAAGGAAGAAATATGCGGGACTGCTTGCTAATCGCAATAAAAAGTGGTAAAACGTTTATCTTTATCGATAGGGCGGGTTAAAGGCGTCGCCTTTTGTTTTCAACCTTTGTTTTATAGCTTGATGCGTTTGCAGTTTTTAGGCGTTCAGGTTTCAGGTCCCCAGAATTTGATAATTTGATATTTTTTATGATAGGAGGTAGGTACGCGATAACCAAATGGTGTTTTCAGTACAACCTGCTTTGTTTAGGAGTTATGACGTATTTATATTTACAGAATTTTGAGCACTGCGTAGGTCGCTGAGATATGGCACGTAGTACCTTTGAATAGAGGTTTTATATTCAAAGCGTAGTACGTAGCATCGCTTGAGTCGGCCAACTATCAGGTCTGGTCTCAGGCAACCTTTGCCGCTCGGGTACAAATTATATCTCAACATTTTTATGGGTAATAATAATTAATAATAATAAACTATAGCTTAAAAATTAAATGCTGTTACAATCTTTACAAAAGCCAAAACTAGGATAACATTATCTTTAATTAATAATATTGCGTAGTAATACATGTAATTGACAACCAAATTAAATTCATTTAATTCATTAATGCATTTAAAGTTGGCGGAATATTTTAAAAAAAAGTCATTATGAACAATTTTTCTCAGTAAACTTTTAAAACCCTATCATATGTACTATGTAGGTACTCCTTACTCGGTTTTTCTATATTACTACCAGTGTTAATTTCTACCGGAGTTTTAATATTATCCAGCCTAGATCTTAAAATCGTCGAGATAAAACACAAAAACAATAAAAATGAAGAAAAATGTGGAAATGAAACAAATAAATAAAAACTGATACAAGTTTCATTGATTGTATTTACGTTAATAATAATTTATAATATTTACTTACTAATATTCATTAATATACATTATTAATAATTAAATGTAATAACACATTATTTGCAACATTGAGAATTGTTATTGTTTCAAGTGCGTTTAACTACAAATCTTTGTTACATTTTAATTTGATTATAGTACCTCCATCCTGCAGTTTATTTTTTCACAATATGTAATTAGTTTTTTTTTCTTCACGCTTCTATTATTGTAACAGTTTGTGCACTATATGGTCATTTTATTTCCAGTATGCTGTCATTGTCAATAATTACGTCTGGCGATGCTCCTTTAAAGAGATATTCTTCATCAACAAAGGTCTCGGAGTCCTTTACTGTAATATTGGTTGTCCTAGAAAAGAGCTGCCTTGCTCCATTTTCTTTTGTAATGCAGTATTCCAACCATTTTGATTTTACGTTCTTGGCCATATTACTTCGACACGAAGTGTACGAAGTATTGAAATTCCCTCATATGGAAAACCACTCTAAGTCAAATATCTCTAAAATTCGAGCTAACCGACTATTGAACCCAATATACCAAATCTCCGTCTCGGCTGTGCGGATCTTTTGGTAAAGACCCCAGCCCACTAGATTCCTCCCTCGTATTGGGGGGTGCCTAAACGTGCTGTGCGGGGGATGTATGTTCGTATGTGTACACGATTCCGGTCGCCAGGAACCTTCCTGAAGTCTTGGATCGTTTTCATACGATAGGTCCTCCGAAAATGAAGGCAACATCAACTTTTGAAGTATGGTCGTCGGCAAAAAAAATTTTTTTTTGTTTTTTTTTTTTTTTTGATAGATAACTGGTTCATAACATTTCATTATATTAGCGAAACGGAGTGATGCTGAGTATCGAAGTGTTCTTGGAAAGCACGGAAGGGCGCTTTTCTTGGGTGGGGGGTACCGTATATTTTAATATAAATTTCACTAAATTTCATATATTAGTATCAGAGCTGGGCAGTAATTAATTACTTTTTAATTAAATTACTAATTAAATTCCTTTTTGTGTATTTGCCTTGAAATTGAATTACTTTTCAAAATGCGGTAATTGTAATTGGGAATTGCCATTTTTGTTAAAAAGTACTTGAAAATTACTTTTTGAAAATAATTAATTACTACATTCAATTACTCAATTACTTTTGTGTAATTAAATTACTCTAAAGTATTTAAATTACTTTACAAGTATTTGAATTACCTGTGGTAATTGAAATTACTCGAGGTAATTGAATTACTTTGTGGTATTTTAATTACTGAATTACTGACCTCGATTGGGTGCCACATCTGCAGAACGCAAAAAAAATAAGAGAAGTTACATATTAAGCAAACCGCAATAGGGAGTTCCCCGACAATAGAAGCCTAATTTATCTGGCGAGTCGAAAACAGCAACTATCGCATTTTCTACGACGCGTCACGAGCAGTGTTGCCAGATTTGGGGACAAGTTCCTAATTCTAGGGGATCTGAAGAGGCTGTTAACGACAAACTTTAGTAAAATGTGATTAGCTACTTTTCTAGGTCTTTTACGTACAATTTGGAGGGTATATTATTGAATCAATTTAATTCTGTTGAAGGTATCGAACTTTAAAATAGTGGCCTATTGTTTGTTTTTAACTCGGTAATCTGATCGCGGATACTATGCGTCAGATTTGCGCCTGAAAATTCCCTTATCATCGCTTCAGAAGGAATGATGTTTCTGTCACGTATTTGTCGTTATTAATCGCTGCGAATCCAAACAGCAGTCTTTGAAATACTTCGCAAAGTCGACAAATAAAGTCCTGTTGACTGCCGATTAGGTTTGGATCTTGGACGCTTAATTTACTTTTTTATGGTGTGAAGTGCCGGCTCGTTTGAAAATTGAAATTATAAAACAGACGTTCACTGGATCGGAAATAAGACTACCCAAAAGGGTTCTACTTTCCTCACAAAAAACATCTATTTTACAGACTTAAGAGATAAAATCAGCTAATTTAAAATTTTTTAACAACGTAAGTAAAACATTTTGTCGTTTTTGTCATTACACATAATTAAAATTATCTTTATTTGAAAATATTTTTCACGTTTCGCTAATTCATTGTTAGCTTCATCAGAAACATTGGTTTAAAATATAGGACAAAGGGACATTTACTATAACAAATCTGTAAAATATATGTAGGTACATGTTAGTGTTTGGACTTGTGAAAGAATAAGTATCCTCAATTATGTCAATTTACCTGTCTTTTTTTTTCAAAAAATTTTAGCAGTTGGAATGGTAACATCTTTTATTGTTGATAAGATCTCGTTAGATAAAACATTCTTAGTTTTCATAGTTTGTAGCTGTTTTTGTATCTGCTGTACAAATTCTTATTTCAATCAGCGGTTTTAAACTAGGTTTATCAGTCACCTGTCAACTTTCAACAGTCCCTGATCAACACCAAATTGATATTTTGTTTTAAAATTTCAAGTTACTTAATACATTTTTTATAGCTATTTGTATTACTAGGGAGTAAAATGTATTATTCCCTCCCGCGGATGTAGTTTAATTCTTCAGCGTTAGCGAGAACAGTACCTAATCAATTGTAATCATGCAAGGGAGGAAATTACGTTTTAGTCCAGAGTTATACATTCAACACTTTTACATTTTTTGATGTGGCAATCTCTTGTATTCAGCTGCATTTAAAAATATTTAAATATGAAAACCAGGAGGTTAGTTGATTTATTATTAATATTCAATATATTTTAGGAAAATTATTCAGCTAATTATCTTCTTATATTAATATATTTTTTACGTTTCGTCAGCTCAGCTGACTTCTTCAGAAAATACACATTACGACGAATACAATAAACTTATGTAATTTTGATTGAAATTTTGAGATTGTAAAGTTGTATAATGTTCTAAGTTTAATAATAATTCTTACAATATTTAAAAAGATTTCGTAGATTAAAAATGTGAGATGTCAAAGTTTGAAATTTCAAACATAAGATATGAATGAAGAAAATAAAGAAAGTCAAGCAAATAGAGAGACAGAAGAAAAGAGTGATCAAAATTTAAGAAATAATGTAGAAGACTGAAATGGAATTCAGACTGCTGCACTTTCTGGAAAAAAGTTTGTGACACCAGCTGATATCAGTCCGCCCCCTACTGTAGCTGGACCGTCTAGATTAGGAGCTACAACCAAACGGCGTACTGGCAAATCAGAGTTAATTAGTGGGTCACCATACAAACAGGAATTAGAGACACAATTAGAAAAATCAAGATTGAAAGACATTAAGGCGAAGGAAAAAACGTGCAGGTCAATTATGGGAAAAAAGTCATTAAACAAGAAACCAGATAAGACAGAAAATAAAAAGAACAAAAGAAAGAAGAAATGCGAAAGCTCTGCCTCTTCGTCAGATAGTGGAGAAACTGTTCAATATATAAATACAGATGATGAAGAAGATTCTATCACTGATAATGATGATACTGAGTGTATGTTTTGTTTAGAATTGTACTCGAATGACCGCAAAGGGGAGATATGGATTACGTGTATGTCATGTTATAGATGGTGCCATGAGGCTTGTTCCAGTACAACGAAAAAGAAACAATATGTTTGTGACTATTGCATAGATGGCTAAAATGTTAATATCTACTTATCTAGATTTTAGTTTTATTTTTGTATTTATTCATTACACAAATAAACAGTTTCACTGATAAACAATGATTTATTTTCTTTCATTTAAATCAGTGGTGTATTAAAATTGTTAGGACTTAATATTGGATGCATCCAATATTAGGACATGAGAGTATCCAATATTAGGAGACCAATTTCGAATATCGTAAATATTACAAAAATCATTAAAATGAATATATATTTTTTTATAGAGTACCTTTTCATACACAATTGTTTCAGCATGTACACAACATATCTAGAGATGTGAATTTCAGAAATAAAATCTCTTGCTTTTTATTTTTCAAACTATAATGTTTTTAGAAAAGGTATCCAATATTGGGGCACTTTCCTCTATAGAAGGAGAGCCCATAAAAGTGGAAGTAGAGACAGTAATACAAGCGGGAGGAATTGTGGCAGAGTTGATAAAGAATGGAACAGATAAAATGGCAAGAATGCTTACAAAACTATTTAATAGATGTTTAAATGGAGAAACAGTTCCAGAAGAATGGAAAATAGGGTTTATGTCATCCATATACAAAAAGGGAAATCAACAGAAATGTGAAAACTAACGAGGAATAACTGTAACATCTGCGATTAGTCGGCTTTGTTTATGAGTTATGACGTAGTGATATTTACAGAATTTTGAGCACTGCGTAGGTCGCTGAGATATGGCACGTAGTACCTTTGAATAGAGGTTTTATATTCAAAGCGCAGTACGTATCAGCATGAGATTATTTTTCATTCAAATACTTAGAACGAAAACCGAGTTACATAGGTTATTTCCATAACCTGATAACCGGTTATTTTTCATTCGAATAAGCCCATCACTAGTTTTCACTTATAATACCATGAGTAGTTAAAGTTATGTCGAATAGTTTTGCTGTGGTATCACGAATGTCCATTGCGCTTTAGTTCAATTAGGACGAGTACGCTAGCACGAGTCCTAATCCTAAGTCCAATAGACATGAGTAGTGATACCACAGCAAAAATATTTTACTTAACTTTCACTAAACGGCATTCGAGGGACTATTTAATGAACCAAACTACTTTTTCAAATTAGTTTTCAGTAAATCTAGCAACAAACTATGCAATTTCTATAGTAACAGAACACTAATACTGACTTTTTCTAATAAAACTCACATATGTTGAAAATATGCACTTGAATACCTTCTAGGAAGATATATCTGCTAATATTTTTTTGATTGGTCAAGAAACGTCAAATTGTGGATTTTCAGTGGTCACTTTTTGACAAATGGCAGGTGAATTGAATAATCATATATAATGCAACTAGTGGGTTCTTGATTATCAAATAATCATTTCTGTTTACACGAGATATATTGATTGGCAATCATGCGAGTCCGAAAGACGAGTGCGATTGCATAAACAATATATCGAGTGGAAACAGAAATGATTTGATAATCAAGAAGCCACGAGTTGCATTCGGCTAGATTATGTCACGAGTCAATAAAGAACGTTTGAATAGTGTATTTTAAATATTAAAAGTACAGTTAATGTGGTTGTTATGACAATTGTACTGACAGCAAGTAACGTGATGTTTGTGAAGGCATGTGATTATCACCTATTAATCAGGAAGGTATGTGATTATCAGTTGTTATGTACATTATCAAAAGTTAGTACATGCGTAACTATGCATTTTGTCATTTTTCATGGATTGATGTTAGAGGGAGTGGTATAATCAGAAGTAATACTATAAGTACTTCGATATTATCGGGTTATATGTCGATAACTTGTTGCACAATAATAAAAGAGTGTCAGTTTGACAGGTTAAATAATCCGACCGCTAACGCGGTCGGATTATTCTGTCAAACTGACACGATTTGTTATTGTGCAGGAAGTTTGAGACGTATAACCTGTTCGAAGTACGCATTGTATTCGATTTGAATATTTTTTGAGTAAATTTTAATATTAGGAACAAATAAATATTTTATTGGTAACTCGATTTGTTTGTATTAACCTAGCTGAAAGTCATCTCCATGAAAACAACATCAAGTTGATAAAAGTTATGTATTGCGTTGCCTAGTGAAGTTACTATAGTATAATCGATTTTGTATAATCGAAATTATACAAGATAACTTAACTAAATCCAGCCTTCTGATTGGTTGAAATAATCAATTTAATACAGTGAAAGCATAGGTACCTAACATGAATTTTTAACGAGTTTTCAATTTGAAATGATGTTGACGTTTTGTAATCGTTTTTAGCATAAATGTGTGGTAGTCGAAAAAATTATGTATATAGCTTGTATCTTGGCACTTTAGCTACTCGTTGTATAAATAATTATTTTGTAAGGGCAAGTTCGTATTCGGTTTTGTCGTCCACAGTTACTTCTGGCACAACGTAATCAAAATTTCTGTTAAAACACGTCGTCTTTTTTGTTATGGAAGTTTTATGAGCTCTATTTCTTAATGTATTAGCATAACACTTGGTGTAGCTACCTCTTTCACCACCTGACAGATTTTTTTTGTACGATGTCAACAAGCAGTCATGATTATTGTAATTAATAGCAGCTGCTTGCAGCAAATTTCGTAAGAACCACGTGTAGAAACATTAATTCTGTTACGTTGCTTCCATATTAAAATTTGAATTTTTTGCACGTTTGAGCGATGACTTCGTCTTAGGGTGGTGAAACGCCGTTGGCTACACCCCCGCTAAAAACAGTCTCATTCTGAATTCTCATATAAGCTGTCGTGTGTGCTAACGCATTAGGGCCCCGTTGGTAATAAACGCTTTTTAAACTCGATTACCTACGTATTTTATTTACTCGAAACGAAAAGAACCGTGCGTGTTGGTGTTAAACATACTCCTTCAGCTTACTTCTCAAATTCCTTTCCCCTGAACTAGCTTATTAACTATAGCATTATAAGTTTCAACGCAATTACTAACATCATATAGCAGACTTGATGAATTATTAATAATACGCATTAATATACTGTGAAGATGGACGTTGTAGTGCTTATTTAATACTATAATTGACTATAATGCAATGGTTTGTTTTATAATTCTCTTTTGAAATTAAAAATTAAGTAACTCATTTACCTTTTAAATCAATTATAAATTATCAATGTTATTAGACCTAACTAGCTCAGGTAGAAAAATTTACTCTTAAGAAACTCAGGTGGATTCACGCATAATTAATATTGTATTTAATTCCTGAAAAATTCATACTTTTTGTTTAATGTAAAACCAAGATTGAAATTATGTGACAATTCAAACATCTTGTCAGTCATTTTTAATTATGAAAGAACAAACCAATATCAAATACCCTTTCG
Organism: Agriotes lineatus; assembly: GCA_940337035.1. Classification (NCBI taxonomy): domain Eukaryota; kingdom Metazoa; phylum Arthropoda; class Insecta; order Coleoptera; family Elateridae; genus Agriotes; species Agriotes lineatus. The sequence continues at coordinate 80,583,019 of OW679194.1, read as the reverse complement.
TCACAATAATGAACATTTAACAAACACAAAATAGTAAGTAATCTCTTTATAATTACCTCAATTTACTCTTGATATGTTTTACTTTCAGTTTATACTATAAATATCTGCAGATCTCACTGAACCTAAAATACTCCTTTGTCGGACCAAATCACCTCCAGCACAGTCGCAGACGTCTCCTTATGCCCACAAAAATCGTATTATGTATGCACCAGACCACCAGGAACCGCTAGTACCTCTCAGAAAACTCGACAAAACCCTAGATATCTCCTCCAACAGAAACATCAACGCTGACCAAAAGCAACTGCCATCCATGTCTTCTTTTCAAAAATCCACAAGCCTTTGGGTGTAGGTACTGTACTATGAACCTTGACCACAAATCTCCAAAAATGTCACTTTAAACCAGTCTCACAAAGCACAGTTCCAGTAGATAATATCCACTTTTATCAAAACCACAAGATGTTCACTCTGCTACCAAACTTTATACAATCACCTCCAGTAACACCAACCTCTGCTATCCAATTAACGTAATGTAATTAATTGATAAATAAAATTAGTTCTACATCCAAATCCAGTATTTGCTTCTGTAGATTATTGTTTAATACATGGTACCCTCACCATATTAATTCTCTTTCATAAATCCATTATTAATTAAATTCATTTGTATTCTCCTCGTTGATTTATTTATAATATACACCCTTCACAAACCAGATTAGATGCAAACACCATTAATAACAAGTTATATTATTTTGTACATAATAGTTATTTAACCAACAAGTGTGTTAATGAAGGCTATCGCTATCGCTCGTTTGTGCTTTAAACAGTTTCGATTATTAATCGCCCATTAACAAACGAGTTGATTACAAAATTTTTTCGTTGACCGCAAAATCTTTTTTGTGGCGAAAAATTTGATTAATAAAACTAACCTCCATTCAAAATATCATCAAAACGTCAAAATCACAAAAACAGTTAATGAAAAAGAGTGTATTAATCAAAATCAGTGTATTAATAGATCTATTAATCCATCCTTTTTAAAAAAACAGTTAATTAATGAAAGAGAGTATTAATCAAAAACAGTGTATTAATGACGTCTATTAATCCATCCTTTTTTAGGAAAAATAATTCATTAATATTGAAATTAACAAGCTGTCAACGAAAAAATACATTAATTAATATCTCTTTAGTGATATGGTTTTTGCATATTTTTTTATTTCAAAGCTACCTTATATGTTATATTTATTTTCTACTCACTATATCAAATAATATTTATCGAATAGGTATTTGATATTTAATCCTTTACTTTATTTCAGATACTAATTAAATAATATTAGAACCTTTCTGTTTCTGTTATTGTTTCGTTCAATTGAATTTTAAATTTTATTTCATTATTCTACCATAACCATTTTGTAATAACTTTGATGTTTTTTACTTCCTTTTACTATAAAGGAAGTATTGGATTCACCCCAAAAATTCGAAATTGAGTTTTCAACAGATCTTCACGTTTTAGAGTCCCCTGATCCCAAAAAACATATTTTGTTTTCATTGGTCTGTGTGTCTGTCTGTGTGTCTGTCTGTGTGTCTGTCTGTGAACAGAATATCTCAAAAACGAAAAGAGGTATGGCATTGAAACTTCATATATAAGTTTTGTGTACTATGTAGATGAGACAGCACGCTTTTGAAGAAAATCGTATAACCGGAAGTAGGTGTTTACTCTTGTGATTTTTCAGTTTTTTTCAATTTTTTCAAAAACGGCTTTAACGATTTTTTTTAAACTTTACATTTTTCTTACATTTTTAATGTGTATTGATGTGAGATAGGTGATTTTCCAGTTGAATACTTCTAAAGTGGGTTTCTTTTGTTTTTTTGTCTATTTTTTTTATTAACTCCTATTTTCAATAAAACACCCGGTATATTATTACATTTTTGAATTCACCTTAAAATTCTAGAGAAAATTTGTCTCTTCAACTAACACTCGATTTTGTACCGTTTTTGTAGAATTTGTAATTTTTGAAAATTTTTAACAAATGGTTAAAAATTAAAAATGAAATTTTTGACTAATTATAAGATCACTGTAAAAGGAAGTTGTGTGAGTGTATCACACCAGATTTTTTAATATAAACCCTTACTAAAACCATTACAATACATTGAAATTCAATAACGACTGCAGAATTTTCGAAAATTGGGCAAATATTTGATTCTCCTGTCTTATGTCCTGTGTAGAGATACTTCTACGTATTTCACTATTTAAGAAGTGTTTATGGTCACCCAAAATATGAGGGCCGTTGAGAATGTCTTCTTTTAAATATTTTATTTTCGCCGATAAGAATTTTTTCGTTTTTGTCAATCTTGGCATTTAATGTTTTCACACTGAAAGATAAAAATCAAGGCTGACTTGGTACAACGAAAAATAGGTATACGCAAGTTTTTTGCAAGCTAGTAAACTTAATATCATTTAAAAATGTGTAACGTCCAATGTAGGTTGATTATCCGGTTTTATGATATATTTTTTTGTTTCAGGGAACTGAAATGGCAACAAGCAGCAAACTAGTTTTACAGGAACTAGTAGAACTCATGAAATGTGATTTGTGTCATAATTATCTACGTCCACCAATTTCAAATTGCTCTGATGACATTACCATTTGTGGATTATGTGAACCTGTAGAAGATGTAATAATTCTTGGACCAAATAAAATGGTAGAAACTGTAGGTGCTCTACTGAAGTTTCCATGTTGTTATAAAAAATTTGGCTGTAAAATTACAATTTCTTGGGCAGAAGCTAAAGAACATGAAAGTGAATGCCCTTTTAGACAGTTTGAATGTCCTCGATGTCCTGTGTCATGGAGAGGTAAAGCAGCCGACATGAAAGACCACGTAAACAGTTATCACTCAGATTTAATATTTTGCTCTGGTGGTAATTTTTCACTAATGCAGAAGAAAAGTATGTATTTTATTATAACTATGGAAGAGCTCTATATTTTGCTATACAATTGCGATACTGACGCTGGACTTCTATGGTTTGCACTCAAATCTGTCGGTCCTTTGGAACATGCAAAGAGGCGTCATTTTAAGTTAACTTTAGAAATGGGAGATAGTGATAACTATTCCGAGAGAAAACAAGTTGAATCCGCTGTAAACTGGGAGATTGATGAAATTCAGCTATCAAAATAGATTTGTGTGTTCTTCGGATGAAACTTCAATTAAAAAACGAAAATATGATACGATTATATGTGAATGTATTTTCACGAATGCCTTTGTACAATGGTAGTATTGATGAAGGCTTATTGAGAGACGTAGAATGTCCAGTTTGTCAAGATTATATGAACGCACCAATATATCAATGTAGCGTCGGTCACAGTGTTTGCAGTTACTGCAAACCAAATTACAGTCGTGCCCAACCTGTCGAGTAGAAATGAGTGAAACTCGCAACTTCGCTCTAGAGAGTGTATGTGGTAAAATGTACTACAAGTGCATGTATGCTGATGATGGCTGCACTTTTGCTTCATTACCGAGGGATATTACAGATCATGAATTAAACTGTAATTATGGATTTTTTGATTGTCCATTAAAAACCTTTATTTCTAATTGCTCGTGGCGTGGAAAACTGGATCAGGTGAGCTCACACACCTTAGAAGAACATGGGTGGAAATTTTAAGAAATTTCTTTCAATGTAACGGCTTTTATATATTTTAATTCAACTGTCAGCTTACCTTTTGTAGTTAATAAACCCATTTATTAACGTAGAATTATAACACATACACATAAAATAACTTCATTTTAATTGTAAGATTTAAATAACTAGAATAAAGTTAATTTTGTATTTTCTATATTAGAATAATAGATATATTTGCTTACTTCTGCATTGTGTTCGTATCAATCATATTAATAAAGTTGTTACAAATCAATTTCATGGTATTATTTTTGTGTCCCCTCCTCATAAAACAATAGTTTCAAAACCTGAACAAGAGATTAAGACCCTCCATGGAACGTCACACCTGGGAATAAGTATTATTTTTATAAAATTGTTATAGTAGGTAGAGCTCGAACGTACTGGGTCTGGCAGGGAAGTATGGTATTTTTGAAAAGACTTGTTACACTTATTTTCGAACGAATTTCAAAATTTATTGTTTTCATACATTACTGGTACACTATCATTTGAGAGTACATAACGAAACATCAGTTAGGTGCCATCCATTTTTGTCAAGGCATTCTTGTAGACTTCCTTACTTACTTACTTAGTCTGCTCTCTTATACCCTTACCGGGTGTCGAGGTGTGCGGGGTACCATCACGGACCCCTTGTGCCATTTTCTCCACTCCTTTCTGTTTCTTGCGAGTTCTTTCGCTGAAAACCAGTGTAGACCCCTTTTCTTTATAGCCGTGGCCATGCTGTCGCTCCAAGTCTTCTTGGGTTTGCCTCTGCTCCGTTTTCCATATACCCCCATCTCCCACACTTTTTTTTACTATTCTGTCCTCCGGCATCCGCACTACGTGCCCAAACCACCGGAGCTGGTTACTTTCAATTGTCTCTAACACCGGTATTGTTCCTAGTCTTCTCCTGATTTCCTCATTCCTTACTCTATCCTGGCGCGTGACCCCCTCAATCCTTCTTAGCACCCTCATCTCGCTTGCTTGGATTTTCGATTTCAGCTTATCAGTCAGTGACCACGATTCACTTCCATATGTAAGGATGGGTACTATTACACTATTAAAAATTTTTACCTTTGTGTCTTTAGTAATCTCTTTCTTCCCGAAGAATGGTTTCCCCATCGCGTGGTAGGCCTTAGCCGCACTGCCTATTCTGTTGTTTATTTCACTCTCCAGATCTCCTGCCTTGTCTGTGTTGACCCCTAAGTATTTAAACGTGTTTGCTTGTTTCAGCGTTACCCCGTCCAGTTCTATCCTGACGAGTTTTTCCTCTTTGGCAACCACCATCACTTCCGTCTTGTCTTTGTTTATACTCATATTGTTACTCGTTAAAACGCCGTCCCAAGCCTTTAGCAGGTCCTGCAGGCGGCTTTCACTTTCTGCTACTAGCACCATATCGTCTGCGTATAACAGTTCCCTTATCTCCACCTCCTCTAGCCTCCTTACGCCTACTCTGGCTCCACGACTTTCCTTCCCCACCTCTTGGGCTAGATGGTCAATCAGTACAATGAACAGAAGGGGACTCAGGATACTGCCTTGCCTCACCCCCTTGGTGGTTACGAATTGTTTGGATTCACTGTTATTGTATCTTACATAGTTTCTGCAGTTTTTGTAAAGTGCCTTGATTGCCTCCACTAATTCTCTGCTGACTCCTTTCTCATCGAGTACTTGCCATATCTTTTCTCTGGGAACACTGTCAAATGCCTTTTGCAGGTCTACAAAGCACATATACAACTCCTTATTGTGTGTGAGGGATTTTGTTATAAGTTCTCGTAGGCACAAATTAGATCTTGTGTGCCTCTGCTTGCTCTGAAACCATGTTGAGCATCCGAAATTTTTCCTTCTAGCTCTCTTCTCAGTCTGGATTCCAGAATTCTCTCGTATATTTTACTCGAGAGGCTCAGTAACGAGATTCCTCTGTAGTTGTCGCACTTTGTTGGGTCGCCTTTTTTAAAGATGGGGTGCGATTACAGCAGCTTCCCAGTCTGTCGGGATGTCTTTATTTTTCCATGCTGCTCTGATCACTCTGAGTAGTAGTCTGGATCCACTTACTCCTAGTGCTTTAAGTACCTCTGTCCCGATCCCGTGTCCGTGTACGCTCTTTTCTGTACATTCTTGTAGACAAGTAGCGAAATTCATGATCAAAATTATATCGCCTGTTAGAAATTCCAATATCATTTCTGCGAACCTACGTCATCTCATGACGTCATTTTGCCACAGTTCTTGAACAACCATAATCTTATGTAGATGGAAGTGAAGGTTCAGGTGTAAGATTCTCCAAATTGACCTGTCTGATATCTGAAGAGCGCGAGCGTGACGTACTGCCAAATGACAAGAGCTTGCTGTGCTACACACATTGCCACTGAAATGGCATCTGGCAACAAGTAGATAGCAACCATTCCGAACACATGTGGTCCACCCCAGCGTGCGTGACTGTCGTTTCAAAAACACCATACCTCCATGTCGGACCCTTTGTATCAGTTTTAAACCTTCTTGAATAAGTGTCTTTGTTCTTCATAAAATTGCACTATGACTGCCAGATATTAACAACTGCTGGGCAAAAAAACTGGAGTAAGTAGGTATTAAATATGTAATTTCATAATTTCTAAAAGTTAACATACAAAAACCTACACGAAATTCCAATTTCAGTAGCACAAGTGAGTGATATATACCGGGTGCTGACTTGCGCAACGCACCATAGGAATTTGCATAGTAAATTCTTTATGTTCAATTATTTGCTCCCCAAATTATTTTAGAGCTAAAGTGTAAATACATTTTTTGTATAGAAAAAAATACTGCATCCATTCATACTGTTGCTAACAATTTTTCATTTTCCGGAACCGAAGGAATACAAAAAATAAAACTACCATTTTTACAAAAATCAGTGATGCCATGGAATTATTGAAACAAGCCAATAGCTGCCCATAGACACACGTTTAAAACCGCCACGAATGTAGTACATCCGTGCCGGTTTTGAACGTGTGCATATGCGCAGCCAAAAGCTGGGCATAGACACGCGTTCAAAACTTCCACGAAAAACTACATTCGTGACGGTTTTAAACGCGTGTCTATGGCCAGCTAATGCCAACGCAAGTGCGTGCAGGGCGATCATCCAGTCACTGCCGTCAAAAGATTGAACGTATTGTCGTTTTTCTTGTTTTGGTGTATGTTCTGAACCTCATTATTGCACCTACAATTATTTAATAACTTAAAATGAATCAGTCTACTAATGGTTGTACTGTTTGGAATTTGCCGATACGGATATTTTACAATAAACAAGGAGCTTACTTAACGAACGGCCACCATACTCGTAAAACCATTTTTGTTATGGACAAGGTCTAGTTATAAAAAAAATACCTTAGATATATTAAGCAGAACATAATTAATAATGAATTATTATAAACGTCAAACATCAACAACAAACAAACAAACAGCACATATTGTCGCGCCGCACGCATTTGTGTTGGCATTGGCTTGTTTCAATAATTCCACGGCATCACTGATTTTTGTGAAAATGCTAGTTTGTTTTTTTGCATTTCTTCGGTTCCGGAAAATGATAAATTGTTAGCAACAGTATGAATGGATGCAGTATTTTTTTCTCTACAAAAAATGTATTTACACTTTAGCTCTAAAATAATTAGGGGAGCAAATAATTCAACATAATATGTAATTTCCTATGGTGCGTCGCGCAAGTCAGCACCCGTTATACCTGAATACAATGTGTTTCACTTCCTTATTTATTTTCTAATCAATTTCAAGTTTTTGTCATTGTACACCCTTAAAAGAATTATTTTTGCAATTTTTAACTAACTGTTGCAAACAACGAGTCTACTACGATCAAAAAATAAATTTAAAAAATCTGGTGTGATACACTCACACAACTTCCTTTTACAGTGATCTTATAATTAGTTAAATATTTAATTTTTAATTTTTAAGCATTTGTCAAAAATTTTCAAAAATTACGAATTCTACAAAAACGGTACAAAATAGAGCGTTAGTTGAAGAGACAAATTTTCTCTAAAATCTTAAGCAGAATTCAAAAATGTAATAATATACCGGGTGTTCTATTTAAAATAGGAGTTAATAAAAAAAATTGAAAAAAAAACAAAAGAAACCCACTTTAGAAGTATTCAACTGGAAAATCACCTATCTCACGTTAATGCACATTAAAAATGTAATAAAAATGTAAAGTTTGAAAAAAATCGTTAGAGCCGTTTTTGAAAAAATCGAAAAAAACTAAAAAATCACAAGAGTAAACACCTACTTCCGGTTATGCGATTTTTTTAAAAAGCTTGCTGTCTCATCTACATAGTACACAAAACTTATATATGAAGTTTCAACGCCATACCTCTTTTCGTTTTTGAGATATTCTGTTCACAGACAGACACACAGACAGACAGACAGACAGACACACAGACCAATGAAAAAAAATATGTTTTTTGGGATCAGGGGACTCTAAAACGTGAAGATCTGTTGAAAACTCAATTTAGAATTTTTGGGGTGAATCCAATACTTCCTTTACGGTAAAAGGAAGTAAAAATGGAAATATAGTAAACATAATTTTAACGAAGATTTATTAACAAAAGTGGTAAAAGTTTAGAATACGGTCCGATAAATTGCGCATGCACAAAAATGTAACATTGAACATACTCTTCTTGTATTTTTTCTCTAAAAAAAAATTTTTCAAGACCTAACCACTAACCTAAACCTCTAACCTGAACCGCCGAGAGTGCAACAACATTGCTTTAAACATTACGAGACAATAGCGGCACCCATAACATTTTTACGTACGCTGATTGAACTATAAAACATACTCAACTCCCAGCACATGCGCAATAGAGCGGACTGTGTACTAAACTTAACCCACAAAAGTTCCTCCGAATCGTAATAAATTGTTGAAATCCAAATCGAAACATCTTCATTATTAATAATGTATTATAATGTAGATAAAGAGTACTATGGTAAAAAAAGTTTGTGAACTGTCACTTCAGTTGATGAGCTGTCAATTCAGCAGCCCGTAAATTAAAATAATAGCTGAAATACACTAACCGCTGCCAAAAGAGTGGAAATAGTGTGTTTCGTTGTCAAAATAGTTAGACTGTGTAAAATGTAAGAAGTACATGATGACTCAGCCAAATCTGACCAGAAAGCTCCAGTCAGCTGATGGGCAGTGGCGTAGGGTTTTCGTTGTAAAGTTGGGGTACTTGTATATTACAAAATATAGAACTTTTGAGTATCAAATTATTGTATTTAGCATATTCTGGAGATTTCGTAATGACAATGTATTACCTTTAGCAAGGAAAGACAGGAAATCACGTTGCGAAACAAGAATTACACCTCCAGAACAGCTAACTGCAAATGCTAGGTTATAGGTTATAGAGTGCGCGTTCCGCGTGCTGCGCCACTGAGTTCCAACCTCCCCTTAAATTTGAATGTGAACTCGTCTAGACGAGAACTCGTTTCTGCGCTGTACTTCTTACATTTTACAGAGTCTATCACACAACGATTAAAAATATCCTTAGACGAAAGACTAAGCCAATAGTCCAGTTATTAGATACTTTTTTGGTTGCAAAAGGATTGGCAGTTTTGAAACTTCGTGCAGTTGTATGCTTGGTGGCTGTAAGTATGAACTTAAGTTTGCGACCTCATGCTCGCGCCACCATCTTGAAAAAATGGCGGCCAAAATAGGTTTTTGGCGAATAACTCTATTCCTGTAAATTTTAGAATAAACATTTCCGATGAAAAGCTGAACTGAATAAAATTTGGTACGAAATTGCTTGTATACAAAATCGCCTCAATATTTTTTTTGTCAGGCAAATAGCTTTCGAGTTACAGGGCTGAACGGTAGGGTGAATTTTTTTAAGTCTCGTATAAGCAGCATTTTTTGCATTTACGGGATATTCATTTTAAAAGAGCGTCGGGGGCTGCTTCTGACGTAGCCCGAACAGCATCGAGCCCGTTCCTCTTTTTCTGCCAGCCGTATTGCTCAGGATCTTTTTCTCTGCCACGCCACATCACAACTTGGTGATACACTAGCAGACAATGCTGCCTTGCAGCATCTCTTGTGGGTGACAGCGATGCCAGATTAAATTTGTTCTTGGACACAGACTTCGTAAAATGCCGGTAGCGTAGCGAATCCAATGTGTTCTTTTCAAACGATCCACCATACAGTGCCAACGCTACACCAGCTGCAGCGAGAGTATCCACATCTGCTTCGAGTTCTTGGAAGATTGCTATAGTTTCAAGCAACGAATCGTTTGTATCTAGGAGACTGAGGAACGAAAACACGTGTAAAAGACGATAACATGTCGATGGCCGTCAGAATAAACAGCGCATTACCAAATAGTGAACCAGTGAGCGGAAGCGCCTAGCGAGAACAGTTACAGTTAGGTTAAGCTAAGTAATTTAAGTAAATAAGAGATAGCACAACTGAGCACAATCCTTGCGAGAACGCAGTGTAATACTCGCAGTGGAACACTGTACCAATTCATTAAGTATGAATAAACATATAGTACTGTCTGAATGATGAGCACATCCATCCGTATCTTCTACTGCCTGCTTTGTTGTTCAAACTTCGTAATTAACATCGAATATAAATTACCTTTGTTAGTATCACTCGACAAGAAATTTCCTTGCGAAACAGCTGGAATCATCGAAAATTACATCAGTGGATACATGTGCTCTAGAGCGTCAATATCTTTCTGCGCTTTTCATATTGCGGCTAGCGGTGTTCGCTGGATAACCATCAAAGACTACAGCTGCGTTAGGATCATAGTGCCTTTGGAGTTATTGAACGTAGTTTATGCAAATTTGTCTATACGAATCATTGCGATACCATACCACTCGATGCAACAAACAGCTGCTGTTTAGTACATGCAAGATGTTGGTATTTGGTTGTACAGGTTGGTTTACTGAAGGAAATGCCTTAAACAGTGACGATTTCGTCCTGTTTCACATGCCATCGTCGTTAAATAGCAATAGGGGATATGGGGCGAGTTCAAACTTAAAACAACTTTGTAATTACTCATTGCTTTTTTTGGCGATACAGATCTTAAAAATAACAGGGGATTGATGAAAATAGGAATATTGTTAACTTTGACACTGCTTTTAAGGAAAGCAGTACGTCTTTACGCTTAAATTTTATTGAACCAAAATTATTGCCCAGTCTTCGTCATAGCTGCAGCACCAATTTCTTGTGTCATGTGACAATTTAATCTTTTAACGCCACCAATCATATACAACAACAGAAAAAGTGTATATATCACTGTATAACAGTTTTAGACTACTTTAGGTAGACTAGTTTGTGGATAGTTGGTAAAAAGTACCATGCAAATGCCGCTTTTAGAGATTTAAAAAAATTCGCCCTATTGTTCGGCACTTTGACTCTGGAAGTATTTTAGTCTGACAAAGAAAATTATAAAAGCGATTTTGTAGGAAATTTTATTCTCTTCATCTTTTCATTGGAACTCTAAAACCTATAGGAACCGAGTTATATGCCAGAAACTGATTTTATGAAATCTGTGTCCAAGAATTTAATTTGGCGTTCCTGCCACCTACAAGAGCTGCTGCAAGGCAGCATTGTCTGCTAGTGTATAACCAAGTTGCACCAATAGCATCAAAATTACACTGACTATTTGCTAGTAGCTGATTTCAGCGACTATTTTTTCACAAACTATTCAAATCGTTCTTCTGCTGTAACACAACTAACTAGTGGAGTAGGTGAGCAGCAGTTGTTAAAAATAACAGGACACTCGTCTGGAAGCTTCATCAAACCCTATCTACAACTTGGACTGTTTAAAAAATAATCACTCCGAATTACATTCGTGGTAATATACAGGGTGATTTTAAAATGTTTCGCCAAACTTTGAGGTATTATTCTACACACCAAGGCAAGTAAAAAAGTCCATATAAACATGTGTCCGAAAATTGCACGTTTTTGAGTTATGAGCAATTTTTGAATTTGAGAAATAAATCGTAAACTATTAAAAAATATTAAGGGGCTGGAATACTTGCTGTCAAAATCAAACAGTTAGGCGTTGTATCAAAATGTACACAAATGCAGAATTAGCAGACATGCATTTTATGTATGGTTGAGCCCATGGAAATACCAGAGAGGCACGTCGTTTGTATGAAGAGCGGTTTCCCAACCGAAGAAATCCAGAAAGGAGTATGTTAAGCAGCACCTATCGCAAGTTTTTGGCGAGCAGTGGATAGGCTGAAGTGGGCTTATTCCATTGCCGCCACGCTCCCCAGACCTTAATTCGTTAGACTTCTTCCTTTGGGGATATTTAAAAAGTCTCGTGTACACCACCCCTGTCAAACTGTTAGAGGAATGCCAGACGTTTTCGAAAGAGTAAGACGGTCATTAAGGCGGCGATTAGACGTCTATGGGAGATGGGTGGTGGACATATCGATCATCTACTCTGAAGAAGGTTTGATTTCCCAAATTCAAAAATTGCTCGTAACTCGGAAACGCGTGATTTTCGGACACATGTTTATATGGACTTTTTTACTTGCCTTGGTGTGTAGAATAATACTTCAAAGTTTGGCGAAACATTTTAAAATCACCCTGTACAGTAGAACTCGCTTTTAACGATCACGGTTACAGCGAATTCACGTCTATAACGAATAATTTTGAAGGTATATTTGAATTACATTTGATTTAATGCATGTATTTCATGTTTATTACGAATTCGTTTCACGGGAATAACGAACCAAAATTTAAGAATACATTCTCAGAACTGATCCTTTTCATCTCCTAATAAAATGTAACTGAAAGATATTAGGTATTTTGTTGTGGCAACATTATAATAAGGAAGGTTTTCTAGGAAAATAGTGGTCAGTTAAATTTCGTAGTACGCCACTTTCTCTAGCTCTCTCTAGCACTCTGTACAATAGCGCGAGATAGTGGGCATTGTAAGCAACTCCGTTTTTCTTAGAATCCAGCGGCTACCTGCAGGATCCAGTTCTTCGAAAAGCGATAATGGGTTTCGCCCGATGTTATGGCTCAGTTCTGTTATCGCATTCTGCAAAACGAAAGTGTTGCCTCATAGCCACGTCTTAGCTATTGTATTTAACAAAACCCTTTACAAGATTAAAAATACAATAGCTATAAGACGTTGGCGTATAACGCAACAAAAAGAGTTGCAAAAATCTTCAAGTGGATGTATCTTGGTCGTTCCTTTACTGACATTCCGTATTTACCTACGCATTTTCTAGTTGTGGAAAAATGTCGGGAGTCAAACGGAAAATTTTATCGGTTTCCGAAAAAGTAGAAATTATAGGGAAGTTGGAAATTTGCTCAAATTATGACCTTCTTGGGTATAACGAATAACGGTTATTACGAACAAATATAGCGGTCCCGTGGAATTCGTTATAACCGAGTTCTACTGTATATTTTTTTTTTACAATTTTAACTAGATTAACACTCATCTTTGTTGCTATTAAGAAATCTCATGAGTGGGATTTCTTAATAGCAACAAAGATTCGTGAATCTAGTTAAAATTATCAAAAAATTATCACCACTTATGTAATTATACTGTTGAAAATTTGGTTTTGTATATTTTTTCTTCATTCTCACTTGAAGAACTGTCATCCTGGGGTGTGGGCAAATTGTGGCAGAATTTCCCCCTGCAGAAAGTGCACAATACTCAGCATTTCAGCCCAGTTTTGCAGCAGCTATAGCCCCAGCGCAGCCCGTCGTGCACTTGCACGAGATCAGTTGCAGAAGGGTTTAAGGTGCTGATTCAACTTCCATTGTGATTGAAGTAAGCCCCAACTCGTCCAACTTTCACCCCCAATCCGTGGGGTTTCTTAGGCGTCCCGGGAGTTGTTGCTAGTGAAGACCTAATGAATACGTTATTGAGTGGGAATTGGTTAAAGGGGGTGTAAGAGGGTTGTGCGTCTTGGTAGCTTTTAATTTTTATACTTAGTTTCCTCCAGATAATCGGCATAAGCACAGTTGTTAGTATTCGTGAGTTATTTGGAAAAAAGTCTGAGACTTGGCGCGACCATTTACGTTTGTGAAATCGTTTTGCCTTCTTGATTTTTTTACATTAATTGTAGCTGCAATGAACTCACAAATAATTTATGTTGCAAACAACATTGATGTTAGTATACTAAGACATCAATATATACAAGAATTAGCTTTGGTTCTAACAAATGACCAATTACATCGGCGATCACTACTCAAAAGTTTTCCCTTGGAAATCCATCTAAGAAGAGAAGAAGTAGCTGGAACCTCTTCAGACCATCTACTAAATGACCCTAATAACCCCACAATTAAAAAACAAGCTTTTTTGACAAAAAATAACAATAAATTTGTGTTTATCACATGCCGGGTTTTTGTGCACTACTTGTGCATCCTTGAACTAAAATGACGAAAATTAATTGTTTTGTTCTACCTCTTAGTATTAAAAACATTGTTCTGTTCATAAATGTATATAGAAAATTAAAATCTTTGAATTCATCAGAGGCTGTGTTTACTATTATGAAATTAGCATGATTACAAAAATTTAAAAAAAAAATAACAATAAATGGAATACTATTTTTTTAATGGTAGCAGCAACTGAAATACAAGTGAAAGTTTTGGTAATAGTAAATAAACATCTCATATTAAAATTTATTGTCATATAAATGGTTCTTAATTTTTGGGTTTGTCATAAAATTGGTGGCGACCACTGCCAGGTTAAATAAAAAAATGTATGCTGTGGCACAACTTAAAGTATTTATACATAAGTGTAACTTTATGGGAGTGATTGCTACCTCTGAAATCTCCTACGTACAACAGTTTATGTATGGAGAAATGGACACAAGCACTAGCCAATAGCAATAAAATTACTGATGTAATAGTTTATTTAAATATAAGTTTATCTTGAATATATAGTTATGTACAGACACCACAGTCTTTCAAACTTTATATCCTACTTTTGCAACATTGCAACGCTAACTTTATCAAGTACTAAAAATAAAGTGACGCGATCACAGAATGTAAAGAAACAGTAACAAATAATTTATTTTACATTTACAAGAATTTTCTATTGAAAACTGTATCCACCAGAACTTGATTGAGCAGGTCCTAACTGTGAAGGGTCTTCCATCTGTGGTAACTGAGGTTGAAACTGTTCTGCTGATAATCTGGTAAACATTATTCCTACTCCTTCAATTAAAGCTAACAACATTCCACCAATGAATGCACTACCAGCCATGGCGGGCAGTCCATTCCTAGCTGCTAAAATCCCTCCGGTTGCTGCACCGCTAATAATTGAATTCCACGGGTCTTCCTTTTTTCGTATATGTATCAATGCACAATCTATAGTTGAAAACATGCCACCCCATACGGCGAAATTTCCAGCAATAATTGGTGATCTCTGTTTAATAGCTGTAAGGCTGCCCACCTAAAATAGTAATATTAAATATAATATTGCTGGCACACTTAGTTCTTAGTCATAAATAAGATAAACTACTATTTATAATAAAGTGAACTGAGTGACTTCATAAAACATTAGCCAACTTTAAAAAAATTAAATTAAACATAATAGATGCACACTATTATTTCTGACACAATTTTTGTGGCTATAGCATGTACAGCTGTAACAAGAGTTTATAAAAGAACACACCATGATGTCTCCACAGTCGGAAATACCATAGGTACAATGTTAATAGAATAGAAATATTAACTAGTGCTGTCCAATGTTCAACTCTACACTCTTTTAGGCTTCGTAACTTTAAGAAACGTTTCAACACTATCTTCGAGGCTAATAGTGTACTACAAAGCCTACAAGCTGACGTTCATTTTAAAATCTTAGAAAAGATGTGGTCTGTGCAACTACACAAGCAATTTTTTTCATTTTACTCAGTGGTACTTGTGAGTAATTAGGATTGCATAATGTTGTACTAATAACTAAATGGGTAAATTTGGATCACTAATTGTTACACAATTACCTTCAGAAGTGTGCGAGTTGCTATACTGCAAAACTCAAAAATTTTTTATTAGAGAATGAACTTACATTACATTAGGTATACCGGTTTGATTCAAACTGACTAAAAGTATTTGCTACGGCATCCTGACAAAACGTAAATGTTAAACACAAGTTTAGGTTGTCAATCTAAAATACTGTTCCCTGCTTCAGTTATACTCGATGTTGGTTTTCATTTGGAATGTCTTGTGAATCTTTGCAATTTTCATACTTTTACATTAACTATAACTTCTCACAAAAATTATAAAGTTTTGTTATATTCAATAGTATTAAATTTAGATATAGGCCAGTCGCCAGGGCATGAAAACAGCCATGATTCGGAAATAATTCCAGGATCTGCATACAATTTTGGCACTAATTTTTTAGTTTTACAGCATGTAAAAGCTTTTTTATCTACTTTGCGTTCGTACTGAGGCTATTTATCTGGACTACTTTCGTCGTCATCCGAATCGTAGACCACCACTATGTTAAGTCATTTTGCTATTTCAGATGCTTAATTGCATTTCACGCCGTTAGTTAGGTCATTTTGGTATTTTGAATAGCCGCCTAAGCTTAGAGCAGCGCGCCCGTATGCTAAGCCCTTTTAGCTCTTTATTTGGCTCCATCGCCTAATTCCAGAATCACGATTTCGCACATAGTTAGCCTAAAAAGCAGTATTTGTCGTCGGTTGGAGCTCTCCTCTGATGGCGTTTTTCTGAATTCTGAATAGCACGCTGTGGCGGCGTGATACCAGCGTGGCCCGCATTGGTTGGTTTCATTTCACCGCCTTGCGATTCGCTGTGGTTTAGTCACGTGGGGGACGCGGCCAAGGTGACCTTTTGCCAACGCTTCCCTCGGGGGATTCAGCCGAGAGCCGTCGTTAAAACAAGAGGTCGGTTAGTGTATGTGAGTTCGTGCGACGCTTCCGCCCTTGGCGGGGGCGTCAGCCCTTTCCCGTCGAGTGCTGTTTCAGCGACTAGGTGATATACTGTGTCGCCTTAAGAGGGAGTCTTCCAGAGCCCGTGGCAGAGAGCGCTTGTGTGTGGTGGTGGTGATTCGAAATTTGTCGAGTGATCTTCGGCGTAACGTGGGTGTTTTGGAGCCCAGTTCCTGCTACTATTAGTGAGGGGTCGTGCCCCCTTCATCTCGACCTACGAGGATTTGGTTCAGCAGAACGAGTGAGGCCCCCATCATTTTCGTCGTCCCGTTGTACGCGTCTTGACGCGCCTCCCGTCGCCATTGAGGCGGTTATGCATTCACCCCCCTTTCGCCGTTGTAACACCGAAGGTACCTACCACCTACGATTGCAGCTCGTCGCAACTCAGCTGTACCAGGCTCCCTCGCCGCCCACGCATTAAGGTATGTGCCTTTAACCTGATTACTGCTGTGAACGCGAGTGTTACTCATTACTACTCATTACTACGCTAGTGTATTCATTCAGACCGCAGACAGTTCAGGCCGTGAAGGCTAATGTAAATCGTCGCTGCCCTTGCATAAGGCAATGTGTATCTTTGTACCTATTCATTACTACGCTAGTGCATTCATTCAGACTGCAGACAGTTCAGGCCGTGAAGGCTAATGTAAATCGTCGCTGCCCTTGCATAAGGCAATGTGCATCTTTGTACCTATTATTGCTGTTCACTAATGTTCAACATCTGTCGTTAAGCTTAGAGCGCGCGTGCCAGCTGGTGCCCTTAATTATAGAGTAAGGTTAGATACAGGGCGACGCATTCTGCTACCCCATTGTAACTCGAAGTGAAATATATGATTGGTTAGTTAAGGGAACTATTGTTTGTTTCGGTTTGTGCATGTTCTGTTACAGATAGACGCCCCTTTATTGTACGAATTATTGTACGACGGAACGAGGAAGCTGTGAGCGTGCAGGTGAGTGGGACAGCTGCGTAGTCGTGGTCGGATGGACACCTAATCACAATCCTTGCTTAAGGCAATCCCGAAGTTGTTGTTTGACCTTGCAACTTTTGAGTAATCTTATTGGCGGAGTATTTTTGCATGCTTCGCTCCCGTCTAACCGTCCAGGCCCGGTTAGCCGGGTTAAGACAGGCTTGGTGGCGCCCTCATAATTTCGACATACCCTATACATATATATTATGCCGCGACACGCTTGCCCAGAACGTATCGTGTGACTCACGCCCGACTCCCTGAGCGTTCCAGCCGTGGCCTATTAGCCTATTTCGAACCGATTTCAGGGCAAGTGTGCCAGTTTTTCAGGACTGATTCCGTGGTGCGATGCTCACCTTGGGTGGGTGTCGTAAAGTCCTTTTAATACCGTAACAGGCTAATTTTGGCGGCCCAATCGCGTGGGGCTTGTTGTTTGTTGTTGTTGTTGGACGGTAGTAGTCTCGTTAAAGCCCACCCGTCGTACGTCTTAATTTTGGCTTCCCAACGTGTGGGCCTGTTCCTTTCCGATATTCGTCTTCTCGTCAAGCCCCTTCGTTGTACGTCTTAATTTTGGTTCCCTAACGTGGGGTTGTGTCTGTTTGGTTCTGTCGTCAAGCCACCCGTTGTGCCTTGATTTTGGCTATTCCAACGTTTGAAGCCTATTGGTGCACGACAACGCTCGACCTCATTTTGGGGTTTTCTTTTTTTTTGCGCTGTGTGTCTTAATTTTGTCGCTCAACGCGGGGCTTTTCAGGCCTTTCTGGCTTTGCTTTGCTTAGCCTTGTTGTGTCATTTATATTGTTGTCACAAATGTTTGTTTTTTTCGTCATTTCAAAGTGGTATGGACTGGTAAACCGTTTTTTTTCTTAGTAGAATATTTTACCGAGCTTCTTTTCTTGTTTTCTATTTGTCTTTTCTTGTTTTCTTCTGTTTTCTATATGTCTTTTCTTGTCTTTTCCTGTTCTTAGTTTATTTTCATTAGTTTTCTTGACCGTGTATATGTTTTTTCTTAGTTGTCATTTGTCTTTACGTTTCTTTTCTTGTTTTCTATATGTTTTTTTCTTGTCTTTTCTTATTTTCTATTTGTAGTTTTGTGTTTTCTTGTTGTTTATCGCCTTTTTGAGTTTTCTTTTTGTGTTTTTCCATGTCTTTTCATATTTTGAGTATCTTTTTCGTCATTTTTACCGTCGTTTCTTGTTTTTCTTAGCCAGTTCATACTACCGAGATGTTTCGTTGCATTCAGTGCAGATTTTTATCCCGTATTAGTCGGATTTAGTACCAGATGTTGTTGTGTGAAGGTACCGACCTTGTTTTTTTTTAAGTCTTTTCGAAGGCTTAATTGGGAGTTTCGATTCCCTGTCGTTTACATTGTTTAGCCTTGGGCTAAGTTGACACTTTTGTTGTACCGAACTGACGTTTATCGATTTTGACGTTCACGTTAGCGAGGTTTATCGATTTTGACGTTGATGATTACCGATTTTGACGATTTTTTTTTCCTATCGTTTGGTGTTGTGCCGCGTTGATTTTTGGTGAACAGGTTGGAATTCATTTTTACCTTCATTACCGTGTTTTGGTTTGTTGATAAGTTTTGGTGTGCTGTTGGTGTGCTTGTGGAGATTCGCTCGTGCGGTTATTACGTCCCTCAGGCCATCTTCTTAGTTGGTTTGGTGTAGTTATTTTCGATGGCCTTTATTTCATTTTCAGTATTATCATGTACCGCCCAACCTGGTTTACCGACTTCTTCGTGGACACCCCTAATAGTTATCGCAGTGTTTTGTACACTTTCCGTTAGCATTTAACGAGTCTCTACCGCTGGCCGGTATGGTTCGTATTTGTTGACGATTTGTTGTCATTTACCGTACCCTTTTTGACTGATGACGTCATGTTGTCGAGTATCGTGTTCTTTGTGAACAGTTTCGTTGAAGCTTTTGAGCTTTGTGTGACACCAGGGCCCGGTTGTTCGCATAAGGTTTCTTAAGTGTATAGTGTTTGAGTATTTAAAGGTTTTTGACTTTTTTTTTGTAGTGATGCCCTGTTGTTTTCGTGGCCTAGCGCTCTTTTACCGTACCGTTGGCCGTCGCCATTTTCAACCACCTGTGTGGGATTACATAAAGAGAGCGTGTTTCTGGTCATTTTGTTTCGTGCGGACCCTGTCGTCGTAAGGTAGTCCCTTTGGGCCGCATGGAGTTCTGAAAAGGATTTATTGGGCATGCGTCATCGAACGCCTACACCCTTGGAGACTTGGTTCTTCCGGATTTTCTTTTGGTGTTCGGTGTTGGAGTCACTTTCGAGCTCGCGCTTTGCGGTTTAATAGTCGACTTGGCTCCGGCATCGGCATTGATTGAGGATTTCGGTGGACTGAGTTTTTCCTATTACTGATCATGACTATTTTGACAGTTTCTGTCACAACCATTTCCTTTTTTTTTGGTGGTTCATCCTCTTCTCTTGGGTACTCATACCAGTTGTGGGATCCACACAATGCGCCGATCTCGTGACGCGCAGCGTGCCCTCTTCAGGTAACCCTTGGGTGGGACTTTGGACTTCCATTTCTATACCCCCCCCCTCCCTGTGTTCTTTTGGAACGGTTGGTCGGAAGTGTCCACAGGTGTAAGACCTATTTTTACCAGATTTAGACCCAATTTACGTATTTTCTACTGGCGTATCCAGTCTTTCTTCTTCCTCTTCTCTCTTCCCACCTTTGCACCCTATCTGGTGGCCAGTGTGCGTAATCCCTTTGGGGGTGCACTCTTCGTATCGAATGTTTTTTTTTTGTTTCGTTCGTTTTTCGTTGTTGCGTTTTCGTTTGAGTTCTCGTTACGTTGTCGCAAAATGCCTCGTTGTTCTATAAGAGACTTCGGGGAACTCTCTTTCAAGTAAGGGGAGTGTTAAGTCATTTTGCTATTTCAGATGCTTAATTGCATTTCACGCCGTTAGTTAGGTCATTTTGGTATTTTGAATAGCCGCCTAAGCTTAGAGCAGCGCGCCCGTATGCTAAGCCCTTTTAGCTCTTTATTTGGCTCCATCGCCTAATTCCAGAATCACGATTTCGCACATAGTTAGCCTAAAAAGCAGTATTTGTCGTCGGTTGGAGCTCTCCTCTGATGGCGTTTTTCTGAATTCTGAATAGCACGCTGTGGCGGCGTGATACCAGCGTGGCCCGCATTGGTTGGTTTCATTTCACCGCCTTGCGATTCGCTGTGGTTTAGTCACGTGGGGGACACGGCCAAGGTGACCTTTTGCCAACGCTTCCCTCGGGGGATTCAGCCGAGAGCCGTCGTTAAAACAAGAGGTCGGTTAGTGTATGTGAGTTCGTGCGACGCTTCCGCCCTTGGCGGGGGCGTCAGCCCTTTCCCGTCGAGTGCTGTTTCAGCGACTAGGTGATATACTGTGTCGCCTTAAGAGGGAGTCTTCCAGAGCCCGTGGCAGAGAGCGCTTGTGTGTGGTGGTGGTGATTCGAAATTTGTCGAGTGATCTTCGGCGTAACGTGGGTGTTTTGGAGCCCAGTTCCTGCTACTATTAGTGAGGGGTCGTGCCCCCTTCATCTCGACCTACGAGGATTTGGTTCAGCAGAACGAGTGAGGCCCCCATCATTTTCGTCGTCCCGTTGTACGCGTCTTGACGCGCCTCCCGTCGCCATTGAGGCGGTTATGCATTCACCCCCCTTTCGCCGTTGTAACACCGAAGGTACCTACCACCTACGATTGCAGCTCGTCGCAACTCAGCTGTACCAGGCTCCCTCGCCGCCCACGCATTAAGGTATGTGCCTTTAACCTGATTACTGCTGTGAACGCGAGTGTTACTCATTACTACTCATTACTACGCTAGTGTATTCATTCAGACCGCAGACAGTTCAGGCCGTGAAGGCTAATGTAAATCGTCGCTGCCCTTGCATAAGGCAATGTGTATCTTTGTACCTATTCATTACTACGCTAGTGCATTCATTCAGACTGCAGACAGTTCAGGCCGTGAAGGCTAATGTAAATCGTCGCTGCCCTTGCATAAGGCAATGTGCATCTTTGTACCTATTATTGCTGTTCACTAATGTTCAACATCTGTCGTTAAGCTTAGAGCGCGCGTGCCAGCTGGTGCCCTTAATTATAGAGTAAGGTTAGATACAGGGCGACGCATTCTGCTACCCCATTGTAACTCGAAGTGAAATATATGATTGGTTAGTTAAGGGAACTATTGTTTGTTTCGGTTTGTGCATGTTCTGTTACAGATAGACGCCCCTTTATTGTACGAATTATTGTACGACGGAACGAGGAAGCTGTGAGCGTGCAGGTGAGTGGGACAGCTGCGTAGTCGTGGTCGGATGGACACCTAATCACAATCCTTGCTTAAGGCAATCCCGAAGTTGTTGTTTGACCTTGCAACTTTTGAGTAATCTTATTGGCGGAGTATTTTTGCATGCTTCGCTCCCGTCTAACCGTCCAGGCCCGGTTAGCCGGGTTAAGACAGGCTTGGTGGCGCCCTCATAATTTCGACATACCCTATACATATATATTATGCCGCGACACGCTTGCCCAGAACGTATCGTGTGACTCACGCCCGACTCCCTGAGCGTTCCAGCCGTGGCCTATTAGCCTATTTCGAACCGATTTCAGGGCAAGTGTGCCAGTTTTTCAGGACTGATTCCGTGGTGCGATGCTCACCTTGGGTGGGTGTCGTAAAGTCCTTTTAATACCGTAACAGGCTAATTTTGGCGGCCCAATCGCGTGGGGCTTGTTGTTTGTTGTTGTTGTTGGACGGTAGTAGTCTCGTTAAAGCCCACCCGTCGTACGTCTTAATTTTGGCTTCCCAACGTGTGGGCCTGTTCCTTTCCGATATTCGTCTTCTCGTCAAGCCCCTTCGTTGTACGTCTTAATTTTGGTTCCCTAACGTGGGGTTGTGTCTGTTTGGTTCTGTCGTCAAGCCACCCGTTGTGCCTTGATTTTGGCTATTCCAACGTTTGGAGCCTATTGGTGCACGACAACGCTCGACCTCATTTTGGGGTTTTCTTTTTTTTTGCGCTGTGTGTCTTAATTTTGTCGCTCAACGCGGGGCTTTTCAGGCCTTTCTGGCTTTGCTTTGCTTAGCCTTGTTGTGTCATTTATATTGTTGTCACAAATGTTTGTTTTTTTCGTCATTTCAAAGTGGTATGGACTGGTAAACCGTTTTTTTTCTTAGTAGAATATTTTACCGAGCTTCTTTTCTTGTTTTCTATTTGTCTTTTCTTGTTTTCTTCTGTTTTCTATATGTCTTTTCTTGTCTTTTCCTGTTCTTAGTTTATTTTCATTAGTTTTCTTGACCGTGTATATGTTTTTTCTTAGTTGTCATTTGTCTTTACGTTTCTTTTCTTGTTTTCTATATGTTTTTTTCTTGTCTTTTCTTATTTTCTATTTGTAGTTTTGTGTTTTCTTGTTGTTTATCGCCTTTTTGAGTTTTCTTTTTGTGTTTTTCCATGTCTTTTCATATTTTGAGTATCTTTTTCGTCATTTTTACCGTCGTTTCTTGTTTTTCTTAGCCAGTTCATACTACCGAGATGTTTCGTTGCATTCAGTGCAGATTTTTATCCCGTATTAGTCGGATTTAGTACCAGATGTTGTTGTGTGAAGGTACCGACCTTGTTTTTTTTTAAGTCTTTTCGAAGGCTTAATTGGGAGTTTCGATTCCCTGTCGTTTACATTGTTTAGCCTTGGGCTAAGTTGACACTTTTGTTGTACCGAACTGACGTTTATCGATTTTGACGTTCACGTTAGCGAGGTTTATCGATTTTGACGTTGATGATTACCGATTTTGACGATTTTTTTTTCCTATCGTTTGGTGTTGTGCCGCGTTGATTTTTGGTGAACAGGTTGGAATTCATTTTTACCTTCATTACCGTGTTTTGGTTTGTTGATAAGTTTTGGTGTGCTGTTGGTGTGCTTGTGGAGATTCGCTCGTGCGGTTATTACGTCCCTCAGGCCATCTTCTTAGTTGGTTTGGTGTAGTTATTTTCGATGGCCTTTATTTCATTTTCAGTATTATCATGTACCGCCCAACCTGGTTTACCGACTTCTTCGTGGACACCCCTAATAGTTATCGCAGTGTTTTGTACACTTTCCGTTAGCATTTAACGAGTCTCTACCGCTGGCCGGTATGGTTCGTATTTGTTGACGATTTGTTGTCATTTACCGTACCCTTTTTGACTGATGACGTCATGTTGTCGAGTATCGTGTTCTTTGTGAACAGTTTCGTTGAAGCTTTTGAGCTTTGTGTGACACCAGGGCCCGGTTGTTCGCATAAGGTTTCTTAAGTGTATAGTGTTTGAGTATTTAAAGGTTTTTGACTTTTTTTTTGTAGTGATGCCCTGTTGTTTTCGTGGCCTAGCGCTCTTTTACCGTACCGTTGGCCGTCGCCATTTTCAACCACCTGTGTGGGATTACATAAAGAGAGCGTGTTTCTGGTCATTTTGTTTCGTGCGGACCCTGTCGTCGTAAGGTAGTCCCTTTGGGCCGCATGGAGTTCTGAAAAGGATTTATTGGGCATGCGTCATCGAACGCCTACACCCTTGGAGACTTGGTTCTTCCGGATTTTCTTTTGGTGTTCGGTGTTGGAGTCACTTTCGAGCTCGCGCTTTGCGGTTTAATAGTCGACTTGGCTCCGGCATCGGCATTGATTGAGGATTTCGGTGGACTGAGTTTTTCCTATTACTGATCATGACTATTTTGACAGTTTCTGTCACAACCATTTCCTTTTTTTTTGGTGGTTCATCCTCTTCTCTTGGGTACTCATACCAGTTGTGGGATCCACACAATGCGCCGATCTCGTGACGCGCAGCGTGCCCTCTTCAGGTAACCCTTGGGTGGGACTTTGGACTTCCATTTCTATACCCCCCCCCCTCCCTGTGTTCTTTTGGAACGGTTGGTCGGAAGTGTCCACAGGTGTAAGACCTATTTTTACCAGATTTAGACCCAATTTACGTATTTTCTACTGGCGTATCCAGTCTTTCTTCTTCCTCTTCTCTCTTCCCACCTTTGCACCCTATCTGGTGGCCAGTGTGCGTAATCCCTTTGGGGGTGCACTCTTCGTATCGAATGTTTTTTTTTTGTTTCGTTCGTTTTTCGTTGTTGCGTTTTCGTTTGAGTTCTCGTTACGTTGTCGCAAAATGCCTCGTTGTTCTATAAGAGACTTCGGGGAACTCTCTTTCAAGTAAGGGGAGTGTTAAGTCATTTTGCTATTTCAGATGCTTAATTGCATTTCACGCCGTTAGTTAGGTCATTTTGGTATTTTGAATAGCCGCCTAAGCTTAGAGCAGCGCGCCCGTATGCTAAGCCCTTTTAGCTCTTTATTTGGCTCCATCGCCTAATTCCAGAATCACGATTTCGCACATAGTTAGCCTAAAAAGCAGTATTTGTCGTCGGTTGGAGCTCTCCTCTGATGGCGTTTTTCTGAATTCTGAATAGCACGCTGTGGCGGCGTGATACCAGCGTGGCCCGCATTGGTTGGTTTCATTTCACCGCCTTGCGATTCGCTGTGGTTTAGTCACGTGGGGGACGCGGCCAAGGTGACCTTTTGCCAACGCTTCCCTCGGGGGATTCAGCCGAGAGCCGTCGTTAAAACAAGAGGTCGGTTAGTGTATGTGAGTTCGTGCGACGCTTCCGCCCTTGGCGGGGGCGTCAGCCCTTTCCCGTCGAGTGCTGTTTCAGCGACTAGGTGATATACTGTGTCGCCTTAAGAGGGAGTCTTCCAGAGCCCGTGGCAGAGAGCGCTTGTGTGTGGTGGTGGTGATTCGAAATTTGTCGAGTGATCTTCGGCGTAACGTGGGTGTTTTGGAGCCCAGTTCCTGCTACTATTAGTGAGGGGTCGTGCCCCCTTCATCTCGACCTACGAGGATTTGGTTCAGCAGAACGAGTGAGGCCCCCATCATTTTCGTCGTCCCGTTGTACGCGTCTTGACGCGCCTCCCGTCGCCATTGAGGCGGTTATGCATTCACCCCCCTTTCGCCGTTGTAACACCGAAGGTACCTACCACCTACGATTGCAGCTCGTCGCAACTCAGCTGTACCAGGCTCCCTCGCCGCCCACGCATTAAGGTATGTGCCTTTAACCTGATTACTGCTGTGAACGCGAGTGTTACTCATTACTACTCATTACTACGCTAGTGTATTCATTCAGACCGCAGACAGTTCAGGCCGTGAAGGCTAATGTAAATCGTCGCTGCCCTTGCATAAGGCAATGTGTATCTTTGTACCTATTCATTACTACGCTAGTGCATTCATTCAGACTGCAGACAGTTCAGGCCGTGAAGGCTAATGTAAATCGTCGCTGCCCTTGCATAAGGCAATGTGCATCTTTGTACCTATTATTGCTGTTCACTAATGTTCAACATCTGTCGTTAAGCTTAGAGCGCGCGTGCCAGCTGGTGCCCTTAATTATAGAGTAAGGTTAGATACAGGGCGACGCATTCTGCTACCCCATTGTAACTCGAAGTGAAATATATGATTGGTTAGTTAAGGGAACTATTGTTTGTTTCGGTTTGTGCATGTTCTGTTACAGATAGACGCCCCTTTATTGTACGAATTATTGTACGACGGAACGAGGAAGCTGTGAGCGTGCAGGTGAGTGGGACAGCTGCGTAGTCGTGGTCGGATGGACACCTAATCACAATCCTTGCTTAAGGCAATCCCGAAGTTGTTGTTTGACCTTGCAACTTTTGAGTAATCTTATTGGCGGAGTATTTTTGCATGCTTCGCTCCCGTCTAACCGTCCAGGCCCGGTTAGCCGGGTTAAGACAGGCTTGGTGGCGCCCTCATAATTTCGACATACCCTATACATATATATTATGCCGCGACACGCTTGCCCAGAACGTATCGTGTGACTCACGCCCGACTCCCTGAGCGTTCCAGCCGTGGCCTATTAGCCTATTTCGAACCGATTTCAGGGCAAGTGTGCCAGTTTTTCAGGACTGATTCCGTGGTGCGATGCTCACCTTGGGTGGGTGTCGTAAAGTCCTTTTAATACCGTAACAACTATATTGATATATGGACAGATATGATGATAGAACAGACCCTTATGTAGTTATTGAAGAGTACTGGTGGCTTAGCTTATGGAAGCGGTATTTCGGACAGTACTCCTAACAAAATGGATTTTTACAATGCCTATTATGTGGGTATTTCAGAGAACATTGAAGAATTTTGTTATGTGTTATTGACTACAATAGAACATGCTATAGATTTTAAGAGATGACAAAGATGTTCAAAACCTGGTGGATTGGATTTTCTCACATTCTCTTCCCTGTTGGAGATTATGTCTATAAGCGCTGGAGTACAGGGAGATGAAAATATTGTTTGTTATAGAGCACACGAGAACAGAAAGTTTTAAATAACAAGAATAAATGGTGAAACTTTAAAAAAAGCAGTAGGTATTTTGAATTGGAGTTAGCACTCACATCAAAAGCAATCATCTAAAATTTTGAATATTTTGTACTTTATAGGTTACAGATATTTTTTTATGTATTATTCGAATGAAACGTGGTTCTGTTTGATTTGCCATTTTTGCGTTAGCTTGGCTATGCTACGCTTCGCCTCGCAATTACAAACATAATTGCTTGTCAAATAAGGTGCCACTTTTAATCATAATAAAACAATATACTATTTTCTGTGTTCCCAGAATTAATTGTTTTACTTCGGCGCAACGTGCGGCTTACACCACCTCATCTTGTTTCATTTTATCAAAAAATTAAGAGGTTCACAAAATTTTATCAAAAAGTTTTTGATCAAGGTAAAATTTTATGAAAAGTTTAACAATTTTGGTAATATTTTAGTGCGCTAAAACTGAAATGCAGTTAATATTTAGCAATTTACTATTTTCCGAAACATGTGGTCCAACATTTTGCTAGAAAATTACGGCATATTAACTGTATTTTAGTTTTACCGCAGCCTAAATACAAATTTCGTGATACAGATGCAAAATTTTACGGCTGAAACTGGATTCCATTTAACGTTATCATAACAAAAATCACAATCTGCAAAATCACCAGGTATGTATCAAATTGACGTTATTTTTTATGATACTCGATCAAACAATTGCTGAAGTTTAGGGTAGCCATTATGACAAGTGCCTAGCCCAGCTTCGCAATTTATAGCAATAAAATCTGTTTAGGTTTATTTGTCTACCACTGTGATTTATATCCCACAATTAATTTAATAATAACATTATCTAAGGATTAAACTATAACATGTAAAATTTGCGACAAATCAAATCGAACCATTCATATTTGATATATTAATATTTCTATTATTTGACTTCACATCAGGGTGAAATTTGCACAAACCCCAAGTTGTTTTCTAACAATATAAACCAAAATAATGAATCATTTTATCTGTAAACGTTGAATAACAGTATTTAAAATACAGCACTAACTCTATAGCGCTGCCAATTCATGGGAAAAAGTGCAGCCGTCCAGGTCTTAACGTCCATGGTTGAGTATAGTTGTGACATAATTACAGGAATTCAAACCTATTCGTTAAAATACAACATACTTGACAGAACTAGTGATACGACAGTTTAACAATTCAAATTTCTCGTATTAATTTAAGAATTTGCCAAGTGCCTCTACGCTAGGGTGAGCTATACATGCCTGCACAATTTTCAGATTATTTAAAAAGTGGAAAATTGATCATTCGTTTAAGTTTATTTACAGCTTATATGAAATTTTCAAATTGCAACAAAAGTTGGTGAAATTATGCAATTGAGTGTACAGAGCAAATCTTGACTACTTTAAAATTAAATCAAAAACTTACTATCCGTCTGTTGAAACCTGAAGGTGCATTGCGAAATCCTTTAATACTTTGAAATACTCCACCACCAATTAGCCCCATAGTAAAGGCGCCACCGCAGTCGTCCACAATTCTCCATGGGCATGGTTCTCTACTGTATTCTTCCATTCTGTATATTTACTGTACTTGAAGCAACTTTAATACTAAAAAGAGTTAAATACATAACATAACCTCACTCTAACTTGAAATCCTGCTGATTTCATTTATTCACTTACGTAATGCAATGCAATTAGTGACTGATTTTCGGTTACTTTAGCCACTCATTGATATTGAAAAATCGCATAAATTTTATGCTGCAAAAGTTATTACGGCATTTGAACCCTAAGGTATCCAAACCCTCAAGGTGATCAAAAATTACAAATGTCAAGAAGTGCGGAAATGGTCAGTGACGCATGCTGGTAGTTTGGTCGAATGTTAAAAAGTTGTACATTATTTGTACCAATTTGAATATTTTTGTAAAATTATTATTATAATTTTATTAGGTATAGAGATGCATTATTAGCTGTAAGTTTTAAAAGAACGCATACTTCCTTTTTGTAGGTTCGTGTCAACTTTTAGCGGGAATTTTAAATGACAAATTGTACTATCTAAAAATAAATGCAACGCGTTCCCCAAAATGTCTAAAAATAGTATCTTCCGCAAGTTATTTCTATTTGGAGTAGTCATTTAAAATAACAACTCATAATTTCGTACATTCTTCGCTATTCAACATGTCATCAGAAGACCTAATAGGGGACAGCGTACAGAACGCCGAAAACTTACAGGAGCCTCTTGTTAAGGTATAAAATTCGAAATGACTTAATTGTTAAATAGGGGTAACTATCTTTAGTGTAACATTCTTAAAAACTATTTGATGTAATTTTAGAATGCATCCTGCGAAGAAGAGCTTGACAACCAATCATGGCAGAAAAAGGAGAAGCAGCTACAGAATAAAGTTGCAGAATACGAAACTGCCTTAGCACAGGAAAAGCAAAAAGTTGCTCTGATACAAAAAGATTTGCAAGTAAGAATATAATTACCCATTTGTTATTATTTTGCATTTGTATAATTGTTATCAACTTTACAGGAACGGACGGAGGAAAAGGATAGTTTCAAGAAGCAAATTGCTCAGTTAGAAAAGGATCTTGCTCAACAATCATTAAAAGGTACCAAAAGTGAAAATAAAAATTCCGACGACATGGTAACTAAAGCTGGAGGCATTATTTTTGAGAAAACCAAGGTTTGCAAAAATCAGGAATTACAAATTGAAGCATTAACACAGCAAGTATCATCGCTCAAAGAAATTGTGTCAATAACAAAAGATATGCTAGAAATACGAAATATGGAAGTAAAACAACTTCAGGATAAGTTGGACTGCATGGAACTAAAATTTACAGCTGAAAAAGATCGTCACGCACTTATGCACGCCAAACTTGACAGAATGGTGAAGTTAAATGCAGATCTCAAGTGTGAATATGAAAAGCAGTTGCAGTTATTTACTGAATTACAAAAAGCATACAAGAGTCGTCAAAATCAAACGGCAGCAACAGCTCAGCAGGAAAGTAATCCAGACTCTGTTTAAAAATGTTTTGATACTTTATTATATCTACATCAAGAAATGTTGCGTAACAATAAAGCAGTTTTCATACAAATGTCTCTTTTATTAAAACGTGTACATTAGGGCATCATTTTTCAAT
This sequence comes from Agriotes lineatus, assembly GCA_940337035.1. Taxonomy (NCBI): domain Eukaryota; kingdom Metazoa; phylum Arthropoda; class Insecta; order Coleoptera; family Elateridae; genus Agriotes; species Agriotes lineatus. The sequence continues at coordinate 80,553,049 of OW679194.1, read as the reverse complement.
ATCTTCAACCTCTCAATTCAGTTATTCACATATCTTAAATAAACTTTCCTTGTAAAGTAACAAGTAACGTACATAATTTAACATACATAGGTACATACATATTCCACATACATCGTGGAATTTTCATTCTCATTATTTTAGTAAAACAAGAGATTCCTGTAATTATACAAAAAGAATTTTCGAGAATGTTAACATGACCCCTTACAAACTTTGTGAATCTAAGGGAGTCGCAACTCTTTTGTGAAAGCTTGCATTAGAGTGTACCATTTGGTATCTAACTGTATAAAAATTACAAGGCTAATCCACAATATTGTACCTATAGAATCGTTAAATTTAAACTTTGTTATCAGCTCCTACAGACATGGGTACTTTGAAAAAATTCTGTTAGTTAACATTAAATAAAACTAGTATAACCAACTATGCTACATGTGTAACATTTATTTATTTATTTATTTATTGCCTTAATTATTCAACAGATACAAACGCCCATTTACAGGACAATGTAATTACTATATGTGCAATACAATAATAACTAATAACACAAATCTATAAAAATTTAACAAACACTATATAATTAGTTATTCATTCATTCATGATCTATAGCCTCATTTACCTTTCGGTGTCGAGGACCATTCATACCATACTAAATAATAATAGATCAATGACTAAAGACTAAAGCATTCTATTGTAATTTGTTTCAACTCATTTAGGTTACTGAAACATATGCCACAGAGATGACGCATTTTATTGAAGGTCGTACACATCTGATAAATTGGTGAAATTACTAACATGTTTGAATTGGCGCGATTACAAAAAAAATGTTACCTCATGTCCCGATTGTAATCTAGGGACATAAAATCTGGTGTGATACACTCACACAACTTCCTTTTACAGTGATCTTATAATTAGTCAAAAATTTAATTTTTAATTTTTAAAAATTTGTCAAAAATTTTCAAAAATTACAAATTCTACAAAAATGGTACAAAATAGAGCGTTAGTTGAAGAGACAAATTTTCTCTAGAATTTTAAGGTGAATTCGAAAATGTAATAATATACCGGATGTTTTATATAAAATAGGAGTTAATAAAAAAAATAGAAAAAAAAACAAAATAAACCCACTTTAGAAGTATTCAACTGGAAAATCACCTATCTCACATCAATACACATTAAAAATGTAATAAAAATGTAAAGTTTAAAAAAAATCGTTAGAGCCGTTTTTGAAAAAATCGAAAAAACCTGAAAAATCACAAGAGTAAACACCTACTTCCGGTTATGCGATTTTCTTCAAAAGCTTGCTGTCTCATCTACATAGTACACAAAACTTATATATGAAGTTTCAACGCCATACCTCTTCGTTTTTGAGATATTCTGTTCACAGACACACACACAGACAGATAGACCAATGAAAAAAAATATGTTTTTTGGGTTCAGGGGACTCTAAAACATGAAGATCTGTTGAAAACTCAATTTCGAATTTTTGGGGTGAATCCAATTAGGGATGTTCGATACACCGAAAAGTACCGGTACCATCGTATCGTATCGTATCGACTTAAAGGTACCGGTTCGAAGCAGTATCGTATACAAAAGTACCGGTACACAATCGATCCGGGATATTTTCTAAACTTATTTATGCCACACTTCGAGTCGTAGTATAGCAAATAGAAGTTTAGCAATATTAGTGGCGTAACAATCAAGAAATCAACAATAAATAATTGCAAAATCAGTATTAGAAATACATTTATTAAATAGTATACATATAAACGCTCAAAAACTTTAAAACTAACATAAATATAATAATTGAAACATTAAAAGTATACAGGGTGAGTTTATTTGAACGTTTAGCATGGGGATCTCGGAAAGTATTAGAGATAGAGAGACGGTTAAATGGGGAAAGACCGCAGTTTTACGAGCTCAATTTAACGAGGTTTTGTTATTATTGACTTTAGAAAAAATATGTAAAGGAAAAAGTTGTAGATAATTATGTGCTTAATAATACAGCCCAGTTATGACACAAACTTGTGTTTTTTCTAATGGAAATCATAGTCGGCCATGACTTTATCAAAAAGGCAATTTTTCAACGATTCTAACGATATGCCACTTGATATAGTTATTTTTATAAATAAATAAATTATGGCCATTTTTCCCTTTTCGTTTTCGAACTGATCTTAAATTTGTAGTTCCGTCTGAACTTTTAACTTCACACTGACACAGTCTGCATTTTCCTCCAGAATCTGTCTTAATAAATACTTTCCAAACGTTACTGGTTGGAGGTGGCATATTTGCTTAAAAAACCACAATATAAACCACAATTTCATTGAATAATAAAAGAAAACTGATAATATAAACAGAACTGTTAATTAATTTACCGAACACCCACGGCGACCGCGATGGAGTGACGAGTGACACAATTGTGGCAATTGCCTTATAGGCACAATTTTTATAATCTCGGGGATTTACCGAATTTCTTTGCGATATCCTAGTGAGAAGTTGCTGTTGCTGTTATAAATAGTTAAGCTGAATAATAAAGTTCTTTTTAGATATTTAATCATCACCATAAAATTTGTTGGGATACATGAGAGCTCCAGTTCACCAGAATTAGTCATTATTTTACAATTCATTAATTACAATTTTGCTGTACCAGTCGATATCCGAAGCGTAATACGTACACAGATTAAACAGAAACATTTCGGCTCAGCAAAATCATTTTGTTTTTATTTTTGTTCTTGCGTTTGTAGAAGCTGAAAATTGCTTATTGAAAGTTATCTACGTTTGACCATTTAAGACTTCAAGAACTGTTAGTTCAATAAAAGTAATATTTGCACATGGCTTAGGTTTTTTACCCTTGAAGAAAAAGGGCATATTTTGGACCTTTTCCCTTTGATTTTTTCAAAATTTCTAGTTTGAAAACTTTATATTAAAAATTGTATTATATAATCAAAAGATGAATTATTTTTACACAGGCGGCAAAAATCCATGATCGGTCCTGCCGATCCGATATTGACCAAAAATAAATCGTATTGGACTGGATCGGTGACTGAAATACCGGTACAAAATATCGAGTATCGGAAGACAAAGTACCGGTACTTCAAAATATCGGATCGTACCGCACATCCCTAAATCCAATACTTCCTTTATTGTAAAAGGAAGTAAAAATGGCAATTTATGCACGATTGGTGGACAGGCTCTCTTATTATTACACAGCTTATAAAGGAACGTTATCATTATACATTTCCTTCTTACATCTAGACTAATAAAGCTCGAATTCTCAAGTAGAATATGATACGCAATCCCTCGTTCCGGATAATCACCCTCCTTTTTGTAATAAATGAATTTAAGAAATTTTCTTTGCACTCTTTCTAAGGCGAGATTATAAGTTACATAATAAGGATTCCAAACTAACGCTGCATATTCCAACTTGGATCTTACATAAGCATAATATAATTGTTGCAAGGCTACTAACCTGTTAAATTCACGGCAATTCCTGACAATAAAACCATAAGACCTTGTACTTTCAGATAGCGATGTGTCGATCCGGTCGGATTCGATACAAAGGATCGAATCCGGGGCAGGATCGATTTGGATCGAGTCCAAGTTTCGGTCCGGATTCGTTCCGAGGAACGGACAGGTCGCGAGGCGTCAATTCTCGCGGACATTCATTCCTTTGGCATTCCGTTATTCAATCCAGTTAAATACAGAATACAATACAATGTGTTGATGGGGAACGGCAAATGATGATGGTGTTCGTTAGAGGCTCGACGTCGACAGGCGACACATGATACGGCCGAAGTTGCATGCTTTTTATCAGTTATCAGTGATAAATGGCTTTTGGCGGCTTTGTATGTGCCCAAATGATGTTTGAGACATATAAACATACTGAATTACCGACTGCGTGACCACTCATCAAAACAAAGATACGCGCGTTGTTCGTTCCGGGTCCGGAATGGCCGAGGACCCCGGGTGTGTAAAATGCACATTCAATTTCGATGTCGATCCGAGGATCGAATCCGATGGACTCGATCCACTTGCGGAATGGGATTGGAATGAACGAGTCCGCAAAAGTATCGAAACTTCCCATCACTACTTTCAGATATTATATTTTTAATGTGGTTCTCAAAGGTCAGTTTACTGTCGAAAGTGACACCCAAATCCCTAATAACGGAGCATCGATCAATTGGTTGGCCTTGGACATTATAATTAAATTGAATGTTAACAAATTTCCTACTGAAAGTTGCGACTTTGCATTTAGAAACATTTAATAGGAGCTTATTCTCCTCACACCATCCCTGGATTTGTAAAAGATCATTTTGTAACTGATGGCAATCCACAACAGAGTCAATCCTATGAAAGATTTTCAGATCATTTGCAAAACATAGGTTATTAGAATAGATGAGGTCATACAAATCATTTATAAATATCAGAAAAAGAAGAGGTCCCATATTCGATCCTTGAGGAACTCCTGATGAAGCTACATATTCATTAGAAACACTGCCATTATATGCTACAACCTGTCTACGATTTGTCAAGTAAGAGGCAAATAAACTAACTAAAGAATTAGAAAAACCAAAGAGGTGCATTTTGTTTAACAAGATGGTGTGGACTACACGGTCAAAGGCTTTTGCGAAGTCCGTGTACACGACATCAATCTGCCCACGCTGATCCGAAACTTCAGAAATAAATTGGGTAAATATGACTAAGTTTGACACAGTAGATCGCCCAGGGACAAACCCATGTTGGTTCACAGCTATCTGACATTTTATTTGTGCATAAGTGCGGTCGTGCAATATGATTTCAAATAATTTGGCAAAGTTTGACAAAATAGATATAGGCCTATAATTTCGTACATCACTGGAGTCGCCATCTTTATGAATTGGACACGCTCTCGCGGATTTCCACTTCTCAGGAAACTTGCAAGTACTTAGAGATAAATTAAATAGTATCTCTAATGGATTGGCAAGAACATTGATACAACCTTTTACAAAGAATGAACGAATTAAATCGGTTCCAGCAGTGGACTTGCTTCCTAAACTTTTCTTCTTCTTTGACGGCACTACAGCCCGAATCGGGCCTTGGCCTCCTTCAGCTTTTCTCTCCATTCCTGCCTATCTGCTGATGTTCTCCTCCAGCTTCTAACACCGAGTAACTTTCGTGCAGCTTCGACCACTTCGTCCTCCCATCGCTTTCGTGCTTTCTCCGCTGGTCTCTTGCCTTGCATTCTGGTGTTAAGTGTTCTTTTTGGTAACCTTACGTCTTCCATTCTATTAACATGTCCAGCCCATTGTAGTCGCTGTAGGCGTATGAAATCTAATACCTTCGGTTCCTTGTAAATCTGGTAAATCTCATGGTTGTACCTTATTCGCCAGAATCCGTTGTCATTCATTGGTCCCAGAATTTTCCTTAAGACTTTTCTTTCAAAAATGTTTAATTTGTTTGCTGAGCTGTCTGTCATTACCCATGTTTCACAGTCATATATCAGTATCGGTCTTATTACGGTTTTATATATCCTCAGCTTTGTGTTGCGATGGATATTGTGTGATTGAAGAATTTTAGACAGAGCAAAATATGCCTTATTAGCTGCCATTATCCTTTTTTTAATCTCTTGTACCACCGTTCCATCTGCGGTCAGCTCTGCTCCTAGGTATGTGAACTGCTTCACCGTTTCAATGTTGTCTTCCTGTATGATATTCTGGACCCGTCTCTTGTCTCTGCGTTAAGCTTTTGGTTTTTTCTATGTTAATTTCCAGACCGACATTTTGTGCGTACCTTTTTAATTCGGAATAGGTTTCTTGAGCTCCTTGTGTTGTTCGGCTTATGATGTTGATGTCGTCTGCATACGCGGCCAACTGAATGGTTTTATTGGTCAGTAGGTTAGTGCCCCCTACATTCATCTGTCATATTACGTGTTCCAGCGCGAGATTAAATAGGGTGGGTGTGAGTCCATCTCCTTGCTTCAGCCCTCTCGATATTTCAAATTTCCCTGATAGTCCACTTCGGGTGCGAACACACGCTTCCGTGTTTTCCATTGTTGCTTTAAATAAACTTTTTACCTGGAATTCTACTTTGTTTCTTTTTATCCTTCATAAAAGACCAAAACTTTTTAGCATCAGTAGAGATCTCTTGTTGTGCCTGTTCAACAAAGCAACAACAATGGAAACTGTGAGGTCTTTTAAATAGAATTCAATAATATTGAACGCCAACGTCCGATATCTTCTACGGTACTCTCAGAACACAAATTTGCATTTTTAGAAACAATCAGTTTGAATATTATGGGGTTTTGAGCAAAGGGTACTTTCATATAACGCAGGTCATGGCAGAGGCGAGTGGATGTGTGTTACCAGCTTATTAAGTGTGGCACTTAGGGCCGGTTGCAGAAAGCAATGTTAAGTCTGGTGTTAGCTAACGCGACGTCAAAGTGAACAAAAACGAATCAAATCTCAAATGCTTATGGTAACTAATACATTAGTAAACAAAATTTGATGCGATTTTGTTCACTTTGACGCGATGTTAGCTAACACCAGACTTAACATTGCTTTCTGCAACCGGCCCTTAGTATCACTAGAGTTGTGAAAAACTGTTACACAATTTGGTTTTTCATATTTTGTATAATAATGTGCTATTTTGCTAGATTCAAAATCGTTTAATAAAGTAGCACTTTGGTGCTTAGAATAGTCACTTTACTATATGATAATGTCTAATGTCACTGTCAAATTCGAGGTTAGCAGGTTAGGTTTTGTCAGTTTGTGTCAAAACTGACGAAAAACCTAACCTGATAACATCGAATTTGACATAGACTTACAGTGCCACCAACATATTATTCATACGTTTGAATTTCCACAGCCGTTTTCGAGCCCCCTCAACCCAAAAAACATGTTTTTGTTCATTGGTCTCATGGTCTGTCTGTGTATCGGTCTGTAAACAGAATATCTCAAAAACGAAAAGAGGTATGGCATTCAAATTTCATATATAAATTTTGTGCACTATGTAGATGAGACAGCAATCTTTTGAAGAAAATGGCATAACCGGAAGTAGGTGTTTACTCTTGTGATTTTTCAGTTTTTTTCGATTTTTTTCAAACTTGACATTTTTATTACATTTTAGAGGTATTCAACTAGAAAATCACCTATCTCACATCGATACACATTAAACAAATAATAAAAATGTAAAGTTTTGAAAAAATCGTTAGAGCCGTTTTTGAAGAAATCGAAAGAGTAAACACCATACTTCCGGTTATGCAATTTTCTTCAAAAGCTTGCTGTCGCATCTAGATAATACACAAAACTTATAGGTACCGTGTGTCCACAGGAGTACGCACCATAGAGATAAGATAATGCTAATAGAATATAAATATCAACCAGTGCTACGACCGTGCGTCCACGATACTACGCACCATGGCGCTGGAGTGATGCTAGTTTATTTTAAAGATCTACTCTTTCGGTGACAATTGATGGTCAAACGGTTGCTAAGCATTGACCATTAAAATTGTGCCTTCTGAAATGATCGAACGTTTTTGAATGGTCTTGGTTATACAACGTATGAATAATATGTGGGTGGCACTGTAAGTCGATGTCAAATTCGAGGTTATCAGGTTAGGTTTTGCGTCAATCGGTGTCAAAACTGACGCAAAACCTAACCTGATAAAGTAGCATTTGACACCATATGTCAAATTGAATACGACTTAATCGTTTATTGCCATAGAAAAATATACATAATAGGGTTTGTTATTAAGATGTTTCGTAAAAGCAAGAGCTGATCTTTTGGATAAATTAACGTTGCTCTGATTCCATGGTGCGAAACCCTGTGGACACACGGTATATGAGCAAAAAGTTGTTTTTGAAAAAGCCTTGGCAGAGATAAAATCACTTAGGCAGGAAAATACCATCTTAAAGCATAAAGTGCACCTGCTTGTGACTAAATTTGAGGAATTAGAGCAAAAGGGAAAGGCTAATAATATTGTGGTTGTAGGAATTCCCACACAAAATAACCCAGATACGAAAGGAATAATTTGTAATATATTGAAAAAAATTAACATACCAGACTATGGAAATGATATCAAGGAGAGCTATAGACTAAGTAAACAAGAGGATGCGCCCATTTTAGTAAAATTCAATAGCTATGAAGTAAAAAAAGCAATTTTAAATAAAATTAAAGAATTAAAGGGAATTACGGTGCAAAAAAGTGGCTTGCAAGGAAATGACAGGAAGATTTACTTTAATGAGGATCTCACAACATGGAAATGCCTGCTTCTTAAAAAGGCTAGGGAGGTGAAAAATGAAAACAATTACAAAGCTGTGTACTACGTAAACGGTAAAATTTTCTTAAGAAAAAATGATCACGATCCACCCAAGAAAATAGTATCTGAAGAAGACCTGCAATAATTATAGGCTGCAAAATGTGTATGTATAATAAATTAAGCCAAAACATTCACTGATCTCAACAATATCATAGATGAATATAAGAATTCTAGTGCTACTGTAAGGATGACTTATCGAAATTAACATATTTCGATAATCCGTTATGTGATCTTAATGTTATTCAGTTTAATATAAGAAGCATTTACAAGAATTTTGATAATCTACTAGTCTTCTTAGAGTCAACTGGTAAAAACTTTGATATAATTGTTTTATCAGAAACACATACTATCTATAACACCACAGACTTTAATATACCAGGTTACTGTGCTTTCTGGAATAATAGTATTATAAATAAGTTTGACGGATGCTTAGTTTATGTAAATGAAAAAATTGTTCTAGATTATTTAATTGTTGAAGTCAATTTTGTCAAATGTCTTCAAATTTCAATGTGTAAAAATGGAGTGTTAATTGATATACTTAGCCTCTACAGATCTCCTTCAACAAGTGTGGACACTTTTATAGACAATTTGAATGCAGTTTTAACATCAAGTGTAAATGACCCACAAAAAATTTACATTTTTGGTGGAGATATTAATATAAATATCTTGGATAACACTTCTGCATCCGTCAATGATTATTTGACATTACTTCACAGTCATGGGTTCTTCAGTGCTATTGACAGTGCAACGCGAAAAGTGGGTGATAGTGCTACATGTATTGACCATTTCTTTGTGAAATGTAAAACTAACGTATACAATAATATAAATGCTGTTATTTTAACTAGGGATTTTACAGACCATTATCCTGTTTTGTTAAACATGAAGCTTGACGTGAAGCCAGTAACTAAGAATAATAATAAAGTGGTTAGTAGAGTAAACTACAATCTTTTATCGCAAGCTTTATCGGAGACAAAGTGGGATGGTGTTCTAAATAATACAGATGTTAACACATGTACTAATCTATTTATAAATCAACTTCAAGAACAGATATATAAATGCAAAAGTACATACACAATTAGTAACAGGAGGGTAAGATTAAAGCCTTGGATCACAGGTTCGTAAAAGAGACCTCTTAAAAAGGTATTGCACTTTAAACCCAAATAGCTTGGATGCGTTAAACAAATATAAACAATATAGAAACATTTTAACAAAATTAATAAAAAAGAGTAAATATGGGTATTATAAAACAAAACTAGAACAAAATTTAACCGACTCAAAAAAAACATGGAATGTCATAAAGGAGGCAACAAATGATCAAGGTAGTGGTCAAGAAATAAAAAGTATAATTGTTAAAAACAACATTGAACTTACTAACAAAAATTTAATAGCTAATGAATTTAATCAGTATTTTATTGATATTGGCAGGAAGTTGGCAGAAAATATAAAATCCACTTGTGATCAAAGGCCCTTTTGTCGAACAAATGTTAATGTAAGATCGTTCTATTTTACTCCTATTACTAGTACAGAAATAATTAATCAAATAAAAACACTTAAAAATGGCACGAGTTGCGGAGAGGATGGCATCACATCAAAGATGATAAAGGATAATCATCAGCATTTGATAAAACCTTTGGAACACATTATAAATCGCATTTTCTGTACAGGCACCTATCCCACTATACTTAAAAAAGCCATTATTATTCCACTTCATTAACAAGGCAATAAAAAATTAACCAATAACTATAGACCAATTGCACTCATGAGTACAGTTAGTAAAATAATAGAAAAATGTATTAAACATAAAGTTGACATATTCCTAGAAAAATACGACTTATTGTCCATAAATCAGTATGCTTTTCGGGGGGGTGTCAGTACTGAGCATGCTTTCTGTAGCGTGACTGAACAAATTTTGAAAGGACTGGATGCAGGGTTAAAGGTCATAGGAATATTTCTGGACTTGACCAAGGCATTTGACACTGTGGCACATGGAGTCCTTCTGGAGAGGTTACATGATATCGGTATAAGAGGACTTGCAAATGAGCTATTTAAATCCTATCTATCTGAAAGAACACAACGTGTACGAATTGGGAATATAATGAGCGAGCCTCTTCAGATGGATTTTTGGTGTGCCGCAGGGTACAGTACTTGGTCCTTTGTTGTTCAACATCTATATAAATGGTATCTTGTCAGCTTTGGATGATGGAAGGGTCTTTTGTTTTGCAGATGATACTGTTGTAATAGTGAACAGTCCTACCTGGAATTCTGTTATTGACAAGGCAGAAAAAGCTATGACGAAAATTAAAAGATGGCTGGATGATAGCTTACTATCCTTAAATATTGATAAAACTTGTTTTTTGACCTTCGGATTAACTCAGAGGACCCTTCCAAATATCCAGAAATTAAAAATTCATAGTAATAGCTGTGCTCTAGACACTAACTCTTGTAGTTGTAAAGATAATATTAAACGAAAACAGTCCTTAAAATATTTAGGTGTTCTTATTGATGAAAATTTAAACTGGAAACAACACATTGACTATGTTACAAACAAAGTTAGAAAACTAATTTATAAATTTTATGAATTAAGACATATTTTGCAACGAAGAACACTTAAAATGGTCTACTGTTCGCTTATTGAGTCTTTGCTTAATTATGGATTGATTGTGTGGGGTAGTGCTCGTAAGACCTATGTGTGTATTGTAGCCCAAAAATATATTATAAAAATTATGTTTTTTAAGAGCAAAAGGTATTCATCGGAGTTGATATTTAAAGAAAGTAAATTACTTACTCTGGAACAATTATATATAAAATCAGTAATAAGATTCATGATCAAAACGCCTTATTATAAAAATGACATACAACATCAGCTGAATACCAGAAATGCTGCTCGACAAAATTTTACACTGCCATCTTTAACGTACTCCGCCACACAAAGACATGTGTACTACATTGGCCCAAAGCTTTATAATGGTTTGCCATCAGATCTTAGAAATAAACCATATATCAGGATAAAAAATAAGCTAAATAGTTGGATAATAGAAAATACGATTTCTTTCAATTGGTATTAATAGGGGTAGGGTGGGCAAAGTGGCCATGGCAGGCAAAGTGGCCACTGGCTACTTTCTCTTTGTACGGTGCTGCTACGAAGCGGCAAACGCCTCATCTACTCGAATAGTTTGCCATCATTATCATACCGACGTTCGAAGCTGTTCTGATCACTTGATCAAAAGTTATTCAAGATTTTCATGTTTTTCAACGTGCTGATACAAGACGAGCGTAGTGCATTAATTATTATACGTAAGTACAAGTTCCAAATACATAAGATTCGAAGTAACCCCTTAAAACAATATAATTTAAGCTAGAAGTGTGTGTGTCAAAGTAAGAAGTAGGGTTAGTTTTTTGGCCTGTAGAGTCGTATTTATGTAATGGCGTCAAAGAGGGCAAAGTTGACACGGCCATAGCCACTTTGCCCTCAGCTATGGCCACTCTGCCCGACACAAAATCTTTTGCATTATTTATGGAGAATATTAATAAATAAAAATATTTATACATTTATGCCAGTATATATTGTGCTGTTTCCAAACATTACAATGTTTTATTGAATCCCAGCGCATCAAAGCTTACTTTGCTATTTATTATCAATGCTTTTTTAGCATTAACACATTTTATTTTGATTTCACACTTAGTTATGGTGTCCAAATATCAGGGGAAGAGCCAGCAGCAGACCTGGGACCCTGAGGCTATGCAACAAGCTATCGATGCAGTGAAAAAAAAATGGTATGGCGTGGCAAACGGCTGCTAAACAATTTAATGTGCCGAGGAACACTCTAAAACGTCGTGTTCTAAAGCAAAACAAACAAGCTACAGAAAACAAAAAATGTCTGGGACGCTATCGTGCTGTTTTCAATGAAGAACAAGAACAGCAGCTTGTAAATTACCTTTTGGACATAAAATACGTTTTTTTGGAATTACAGTAGCGCAGACCTACGCAGCCTTGCTTACCAAATGGCAGTAAAGAATAATATTCCTAACGCCTTCAATAATTAAAAAAAAATTAGCTGGGAAAGATTGGGTTACCAGCTTTAGAAGGCGCCATCCCGAAATTGCTTTGAGAAAACCAGAGGCGACCTCAGCAGCAAGAGCCCAAGCCTTCAGCAAACCAAGTGTCACAAAATTCTTTAACATTTTAGAGGACATCCAGAGAACTCACTTGTATCCTCCACATAGGGTTTACAATGTCGACGAAACGGGACTTTTGACTGTCCAGTCAAAATCTTCAAAAGTTTTTGCACTAAAAGGTAGATGGCAAGTTGGCTCCCTTACATCAGCCGAAAGAGGCGTTCTCTCGACAGGTGCAGTTTGTATGTCAGCGGGCGGAGTTTTTATCCCTCCTTTTGTTATACTTCCCAGGCAGCGGATGAAAGTAGAACTTAAAGATTGTGCTCCACCTGGGACGGCGTTTTATTGCCACCCTTCAGGGTGGATGCAAACTGAGATATTTTCAAAATGGTTTGAACACTTTTTGAAGTATGCCAAACCATCAAAAGAAGACCCAGTATTACTAATACTTGATGGAAATGGTACGCACACGAGGAACCTTGATTTCATTCAAAAGGCTAGGGATACTCACACTACTGTAGTTTGCCTTCCATCTCACTGCAGTCATAAGTTGCAGCCACTGGATGTATCCTTCATGGGACCATTCAACACTTATTATGTTCAAGCAATTGAGAGATTCTTGCGAAATAACCCTGGCAGGGTTGTAACTCAATATCAAGTATCACGCCTTCTTGGGGAAGCTTTTTTGAAAGCAGCTACTCCGACCGTTGCCGTAAAGGGATTTCGGAGATGTGGTATAGTCCCAATCAACAGAGATGTGTTTACTGAAGCGGATTTCGCTGCAGCTGCAACAACAGATATCTCCGACCCCTCTGCCGCATGCCCACCAGCTGAAGATTATCAGGAGTCACAGGTCCCAGACCAAGAAAAATCTCCTTCGGATAAGACTGATTGCGGATCTACACACCCTCCACCCAACGCTGCACTTCCTGTAGGCTTATTTTATGGTAACAACAGCGCAACATTCAGTGTAAGTTCCGGAGACCCCAACAATGCATTTGTTCTCACCTCTGGAGACTCATCAAGGCCCAGTACCTCATCTGCTGTAAACCCACTCTGCAGTCCAAGTACCTCATTTGTTGTAAGCCCTCATGATATTGTCCCAATCCCTAAAGCAAAGATTACCACACGAAAAAGTAACCGAAAAAAAGGAACTTCAGTCATTTTGACTTCAAGCCCATACAAGAATGAACTTGAAACAGCGAAGGAAGAAAAAGAAGAAAAAGAAAGACAAAAGAAAATCAAACTAGAATTAAAAAAAGAAAAGGATAAAAAGAAGGAGGAAGTAAGGAAGAAAAAAGTTGCAGAGAAAAGCAAATTGAAATTGACTAAGCGTGTTTTATTTGAGGGTTCTGATGACAGTGAGGACATTGACACTGATTGCTTGTTCTGTGGGGACTATTTTTCCAGATCAAGAGAAAAAGAAGGGTGGGTCAAGTGCTCAAGTTGTGTACGTTGGGCACACGAGGACTGTGCTGGGTGCGATGAAGAAGACAATGAGTTTATTTGTGATATCTGTAAATAAACTAATAAAAAGACAATAGCTAACAAAATGTTGTTTTTTATATCGGGCATAGTGGCTACCCAGTGGCCATTTTGCCCTACCCCGTAGGGCAAAGTGGCCATTTGGTAGGGTTGCTGAAAAGTTATGTTTTCTTTTGAAGTAACTGAAATAAAACTGAGCTAATTTTTTTGCATATAGCTTAATCATGAAACTATCCTATGCCCAAGCTTTATTTGTTTTTTTCAATATTTTGGTATTGAAAAAAATCATTTTTCCTTAGCGTGTCCACTTTGCCCACCCCTCCCCTATTATTGGAGAGTTTCTATTAAATTTTTTATTTATTGTAAATAATTCCTACATAATGTTAAAAAAGTATATGTCATAATTTTAAGACCTCATTATTAATTTCAAATGGTAGTAGTGTGCACACACAGATTCTTAGTGAATCCATCGTGCATACTAAAATCAATTTAGTGGGTAGTTAATACACAAATGTAAATTTGCAAACTTATATTTTTATTAATGGATTTTTTGTTTTTGTATTTGTAAAACATTTGTTTTCTATGAAATGAAATATATTCTATTCTATTCTATTCTATTCTATTCTATATAAAGTTTCAACACCATAGCTCTTTTCGTTGTTGAGATATTCTCTTCACAGACAGACACACAGACATACAGACAAGACACACAGACAGACAGACACGACACACAGGCAGACCAATGAATAAAAACATGTTTTGTGGGTTCAGGGGACTCTAAAACGTGAAGATCTGTTGAAAACTCAATTTTGAATTTTTGGGGTGAATCCAATATGTACTTCCTTTATCGTAAAAGGAAGTAAAAATGAGGGAATTTAGTGACGAATCAATTAACGGTATTCTACCAGATATTCGTTCAGCAGCTAATGAAAAGTATTGTATTGTATTGTATTATCGTTAACCTCGTTTTACCTTATGGTGTAGAGGCTGGTGCTTATGCGCTGGCATCTGGCGGTACAATGCTCAACTTGCCCCGGATTGTGTGTATGTGTTACGTTGACCTTGTTAACTGCGTTATTAAAACGAAATGACAAGAAGACACCTGCATAAACAACCCTAAGCATGAGTTCGTATTTAGAGGATTACTTCACCCGAATCCAACAAGCAGCGGCGCACACGTGCGTCAATGTAAAAGTAGTGGGAGAGAGCAATGAGAATATATCAGCGTATCGGCCTCGATTATATCGGTATTGGCCTTGATTATATCAGTATCAGTCGATATATCGGTAACTGCCAAACAACCTGAATCGTTCGATCCCAGGTTATTACCCCAGAAATACAAAAGTAAATACGAATTTACCTACAAGACGTTCAATAAGATTTAAAAAAATTCATGGTTCCTATTTTTCTTCGTTGAAAATGTAAAAAAATATACTGTTCAACTCGACTAGAATGTCGATATCGCCCTCTGATGATTGAGAACTCCGCATCCTCTGCACGATATGGACATCATATCCACTCTAGTTGCACAAGCTACTATTTTGTTACTGATCAATGGATAGTGTCTTGCAAAACTTCTGACAGCAATTAATAGTGATGACTTTTTTGTAGCCTTTGATGCAAGATAAATTTTTTGCTATGGACAAGGTGTAGGCATGCAGAGTACCAAGTACAGTTATCACCAATATAATCAGGTACACCTAAATAGATCAGGTGATAATATTCTTATATCTTGGTATTGCTTCAACAGCTCCCAGCAAAAAATTAAGCAGTCGATTCAGAACGCAGACAGTTGGTTTTGACTTTGATATCGAATATATACTAGGAAAAGAGTTTTTTTATAGCAGATGCTCTTTTGAGGGCACAACAAAAAGAAGTATTCAACAAAGATCTCTTTTATTACAAGACAAATGTGTAATATACATTCGCATGATTGCCCATGAAGCTGCAATAACTGCGAACACATCAGAAAAAGATATTGTAGAAGTACAAAGAAAGAACAGTGCTTTGAAAAAGAATATGTGTTAAACGGTTGGCTGGAAAAACAATCTTGTAACAAAGAGATGTTAATTTACCATAAATACACACAAGAAATATCAGTAAGCCAAGAACTATTATTTTATAAAGATAGAATTATAATACCACCAGAACTGAGAGAAAAAACAGGTTACATGAATCATCTTCTCATATAAAATTTGCAGGCTTTTTGCAGCTTTCAGCATATAAGGTGCCGCATCGGTAATAAAAAGAAGAACTTTGTTGTACTGTATACCTTCCTGCCATAAAACAGACATTATTATACCAGCTCATTAACCGCAAGCAGTTATGGCTGCTTATTTTCAAATAAGCTTTCATAATCTTTTATTTGGGATGGATTAATTCCCATATTGCTCTTTCTTTTAGCCTGTTAAGTCTTTGCTGGTCTTGGCATCTTCTACAATTTTTGCCCATTCCTTTCTGTTTTGACATTTTTCCCTCCACTTCTTTATTCCCATCTTCTTTAGATCGTCTTCTACATCATTTAGCCATCTTGTCCTGGGTCTACCTCTCCTTCTTGCTTCAGTTGGTGTCCATTCCGTCATTATTCTTATTGCTCGGTTTTTGTCTGCTCTCATTGCATGTCCCAACCATATTATTCTTTGTGCTTTCATGTATGTGATGATGTCTTCTCCTTGCATTTGCTCTATTAATTCGAAGTTCATTCTCGGCCTGAGTTAATTTTCTTCTGTTCGTTTAGGCCCCATTATTCTTCGTAAAATCTTTCTTTCGAATACTCGTAAATCTTCTTCTTCTTTATTAGTCAATGTCCATGTCTCTGTTGCATATGTTACAACTGGTCTGATAAGAGTTTTATATATTTTGAAACAATAAAGAAGCCAACCTGCGATCGATTACTAATAATAATCAATGGTAGTATAATCGCAGATCATCCCCTTATCATTTATACACCACAGTAGCTCTGAAATGTTCTTACTCACCGCAATGACCTAGCTAGCTTCAAATTCGGTGGCCTTGGGTCGCAGATTTCTATCATCAGCTGAACTACTGCAAGCTCTTTCAATAATAAGAAAAACACAGGGCGTCAGAAATCACAGATTTCGAGAAATAAATAAAATTACAGCAACAATTAGGTACATTTAATTAATAACTCATAGTTGCTCGCAACATCGTAATTAGGTCTGTAAATTGTTTATCACAAAGTTTAAATACAGTATATAATACAGTATATTATTAATGCTGAAAATGCAGCACGCACAAAAAATATGTGAACCTCTTTTGGGCTCTTGGATTGAATATGATTGCAATTCAATGAAGGAGTAAGCTTACCACTGTCATATGTTTTAACCGTTATCTCGGTATTGATAGCAAAATGGCGTGAGGGCACTTTTTACAAAATTCTTAATACGTATTCATTAAGCAAAACTTTAAACTTGTGAATTGTAAATTTGGGAACAATTAATACATTATGTTTTAAATTTGTAACGCATAGATTTATGTATAATTAATACATTACGTTTTAAATTTGTAAATTGTAAATCGGAAGCGTCGTTACAATCGATTCAGTCAACAATTCATAGACGGACGTGGTTATCAACAAAAGTGCCGGCAGGCACTGAATTGTCCAGGATTAGCTTAACGTAAGCCGACAGCAATCTCGAACTTGTGGCCGAATTTGATAATGAAATAGACGCTCCTTGTACCACTTGGCCAGCTCAAAGTGGCATTCCAGAAAGGAGTTGCTGGTCCAAGTTATTGATTAGGGTGTAAATTAGGAAACCCAAATAAGGAGTCGTCAAAAAACGGCATCAAAGAATGGCGTTTAAAAGTGACGTTGAAAAATTACGTCAAAGAGCTAATAAAAAAACGGGAAATTACTAAAATGGATATCAAACCAAGGAGCGTAAACATACCTGATTTTAGTCATCAGCTCAGAAACGAAGTAATTAATAATTGGTGCAGTAGCACGCGGGAATGCCTTTGTAGAAGCAAGTTACTTCAAGCGAATGCAGAAATAGAATGCCCGCAAAACAACGGAATAGCGGCTCGCTGGCGCAAAGCGATAACAAGTGAATTTCGGAAAAACCAAAACCAGCACTTTTGCGCGGACAAAATTTGATATCGTTTGAAATACAGCGAATAATAATTCAAGTGGGAATATACAGGCTGGCCCGGAAGTGACTAAATGGCGAAACAAATAGCAGGAGCTAAAGATTTGTTTCACTCCCCACGGCCAAGAGAAATACCTGAGGTATGACTATATTAAAGCAATTGAAAAGGTTATCGTCAGTCAAAGAAGGCGAAAGGAAAGTAGGGAAATAGATGGGGAATAAAAGAGTAAAGTTAAGAAAAGAAGAGGAGATAGAAAGTTTCCACGGAGGGAATAGTCGTCAGCAAAGTGCTAAACCGATCCTTCGCGCTAGATGAAAAAGGCGCGTCGGTGGATAAGTTAGACGCTTAGCCCCGTACCATAGCCAACGGGAAACGAACTAATCAGAAGGTTACCTTAAACGTGTACTGGCAGAACACACACGCATTGGACCTAGTCAGCATACTGAAAAGTTGCTGAGATTTAGCCAACGGCTGAGGCAGCAGCCGGAAATCGTTACAGAATTAAAGAAATACAGCGAATAATAATTCACGTGAGAATATACAGGCTGGCCCGGAAGTGACTAAATGGCGAAACAAATAGCAGGAGCTAAAGATTTGTTTCAATTTGTAGTTTGGCATTGCTGCTTAAGTATTTGGTATTGAGATAGTTTTTATTCGCATAGTAGTTTTATACCCAGTTTGTATTTTTTTCTTTTGTCTTTTCACTTCCACTATAATTTTTGTTATATATTGTTGTGCCTAAATATTTAAATTTCTGTACTGCTTCAAAACTATAATCTTTTATTTTCAGAGCTTGTACCTCAGTGTCATTACTATACTTTAAATATTTAGTTTTTTCCTAACTAATTTTTAGACCCACTTTTTACTTCCTTTTACGATAAAGGAAGTATTGGATTCACCCCAAAAATTCGAAATTGAGTTTTCAACAGATCTTCACGTTTTAGAGTCCCCTGAACTCAAAAAACATATTTTTTTTCATTGGTCTGTCTGTCTGTCTGTGTGTGTGTCTGTCTGTGAACAGAATATCTCAAAAACGAAAAGAGGTATGGAGTTGAAACTTCATATATAAGTTTTGTGTACTATGTAGATGAGACAGCAAGCTTTTCAAGAAAATCGCGTAACCGGAAGTAGGTGTTTACTCTTGTGATTTTTCAGTTCTTTTCGATTTTTTGAAAAACGGCTCTAACGATTTTTTTTAAACTTTACATTTTTATTACATTTTTAATGTGTATTGATGTGAGATAGGTGATTTTCCAGTTGAATACTTCTAAAGTGGGTTTATTTTGTTTTTTTTTCTATTTTTTTTTATTAACTCCTATTTTAAATAAAACACCCGGTATATTATTACATTTTCGAATTCACCTTAAAATTCTAGAGAAAATTTGTCTCTTCAACTAACGCTCTATTTTGTACCGTTTTTATAGAATTTGTAATTTTTGAAAATTTTTGACAAATACTTAGAAATTGACTAATTATAAGATCACTGTAAAAGGAAGTTGTGGGAGTGCATCACACCAGATTTTTTTGTTTCTTCTTCTAATCTCTTGAAAGCTTCCATTATTCCATCTTTTCTTCTGCTTATGATTGTTACGTCATCAGCGTAAGCAATGATGTGTACATTTTTTACGTTTATCGTTCCTTCTACATCTTATTTTCTAATTGCAATTTCCAGAGCTATGTTAAATAACATGGCCGATAACATATCTCCCTGTCTAACTCCTTCTTTTACTTTAATTGTATCTGTCACTTGGTTTCCAATTTTTACTACTGCTGTTGTGTCTTTAATTGTCATCTTCACAAGATTTATTATTTTTTGTGGTATCCCCATGTGTACCAGTTCTGTTATTATATTAGTTCTATTTACCTTATCAAATGCTTGCTTAAAATCTATAAACATGATGTGGAGTGATATATTAAATTCATTTGCTTTTTCCAGTATTTGCTGCATTATGTGTATAGTGTCTGTAGTTGATCTTCCTTATCGGAAACCTTGTTGGTAATCTCCAATCATATTTTCTGTGTATTCTTGCAATTTGTTTTTAATTATCTTTGATAGTACTTTGTAGGTTACATTTAATAACATTATTCCTCGATAGTTGGAACATTCTTCTATATCTCCTTTTTTATAAATCATGAAGATTACTCCTTTTCTCCATTCGTCTGGCATTTTTTCCTTTCTCCATATCGTGGAAATTAATTCATGCAATTTTTTGTGTAGTAACTTCCCTCCATATTTAAGGTATTCTGTGATTATGTCATCACATCCTGGTGTCTTATTGTTTTTTAAGTTTCTTACTGCTTGTTTTACTTCTTCTAGTGTTGATTCTTGTATTATCGTTTGATTTGTTATGATGTCTGGTGGAGTGATTGTACTTGTTTGGTTGTCATTGTTAAATAGTTGTTCATAATAATTTTTCTATATATTTTGAATTTCTTTTGTTTCATATCTCGACTTTCCTTGTGCATCTTTATATCCTCTTGTTTTTATTTCAAAGTTTTTCTTTTCTTGCCTTATCTTCTGGTAAAATTTTCATGTGTTTTTGATTCTGTATTCATCTTGGATCTCTTTTATTTTGTTTTCGTTCCATTTTCTTTTCTTTTGTTTACATACGTTTCTTGCTTCCGTGTTTGCTTCTTTATAAAGTTGCTTATTTTCTTCTGTTCTTGATTGTAGCCATTTTATCCATTTTTTGTTTTTTGATTCAGTGACTTCTTTGCATTCTTGATCGTACCAATCTTTGTTCTTATCATACTTTTTATACCCTACACATTCTACTGCTGTTGTTAAGATACAATTTTTTATTTTGCTCCATTGATCTTCGATTTTGTTTGTATCCTCATTGCAAGTTTGGTGCTGTTGAAACTTTTGTGTTATTCCTTCTTCTAATTTCTGTTGCACTTTTAGATCATTTAATTTTTCTACATTCCATTTTTGCTTCTTGTTTTTTCCCACTATACTTTTCTTTTCTCTAAACGTAGCAATTACTAATATGTGGTCTGTGTGTATATTTGTTCCCCTATAAGACCTGACATCTTGTATGTTTTTAGCCCTATCTTTGTTTATTAAGACGTGATCAATTTGACTGTATGCTGTTTGATTTGGGTGGTTTCCTGTTATTTTGTGTCTTTGTGGATGTGGAAATTTTGTACTAATTATAAATAAATTCATTGACGCTGCTAAGTTACATATCCTATTTCCATTGTTATTAGTTTCTTTATGTATCGTATTTTTACCCACTACTATTTTTATGTGTTCTTCTGTTCCTATCTGGGCGTTTATATCTCCTAATATTATTAGCGTATCGTATTTTGGTGTTTTTTCACACTCATTTTGTAGTTCTTCATAAAACTTCTCTTTTTTGTCATCTTCATCCACTTCTGTTGGTGCATACACACATATAAGGGTGGTATTATATAACTTTCCTCGTATTCTAAGTTTTGAAATTCTTTCATTGATGGCTTTAAATTTTATAATGTTGTTCATTTGTTTCTTGTTTACCATGAAACCTGTTCCATTTCTGCCTTTCTTTTCTCCTCCACTCCAATACATAATATAGTCTTTTTTATAGATTTCTCCTTTACCAGCCCATTTTATTTCCTGCAAAGCTATAATGTCGATGTTATACTTCTTTATTATTTGTGTTAGTTCAATCATTTTTCCTGGTTGTAATAGTGTCCTTACGTTCCATGTCGCAATTCTTGTTTTTCTTTCTTATTATGGTTTGTAGGCGATATACTTACATATAATTTTGCCCATGCCAAGAGTCATCGTGCTGGTTGTCCTTAGAAAACTGCCCTCGGGACAGTTTTCATTACAACCAGCACTCGACCCTTGGCGTGTACAAAATTATCAGTAAGTATGTTTCGCCCTTGTTATATTACTATTGATAATACCTCTCCCACCGTGTTTCCTAGGTAATGTTAGTTTCTCTGTTGCAGACTTAGGACAGTGATATCGGTGGTGGGTAAGTGAGGTGTTAATTTTTCTTTCCACGCTTTATAGGTCTGTTTGCGTCCACTTAATCACTCCAAATGAGTACGTTAGAACAGGTATTGCATAGGTGTTAATAGCCTTAACGATGTTTTTAGCATATTTGAGTATTATATTGAGGCTGGATGTAAATATTTTTATTAGTTTTTGTTTCACCTTTTTATGTTCAATGCGATACACGTGATTTACACCTAGGTATTTATACACTTTAACTTCCTGTAGGACATCAAAGTTGACTTCCGGTTCTAATGCAAGCTCTTCTGTGTGTTGCTGACCTTTAATGAATGGTACTATTTCACATTTGTCTAGTCCGAACTCCATTTTGACATTATTAGAGTAGATTTTTGTGAATGTTAGAAGCTGTTTTAATTTCACTTGGGAGTCAAAGTATAGTTTTATATCATTCATGTACATAAGATGAGACAGTCGGTAATCTTTTAATTATTATTATTATTATTACTGGTAGTAGAAAAGATCCGATGCCCGAAAGAGCATTAAGAATTAGAGAAGAAGAAGAAGAGGTAGTAGAAAGGCAGTTTTAAGGCGGTAGAAGTCACTTTTACTCCGAATGACATATACTATTTTATCTGCAAACGCATTCACGTAAATTTCGTTAATATAAATTTAAAAAAAAAAGGATGCATCGGCCGGGAATCGAACCCAGGTCACCCGCATGACAGGCGAGCACTGTACCACTGCGCCAACCTCTGTTGTTCAAATAACACGCTACTGTAATGATATATGAACATACTGAATCACCCGAGCTAATAGCACACGGCCACAGCAGCTGTCACACCATAACCCACGGCGACAGATGCTCTGATCTTCTGCTTAAAGGTTTATTTAAATTAAAACTTTTCGTACTCTTTTTGAAAATAAAGACCGGCCTACGATCTAAGTCTAAAAATTAGCAAAATTTTAAGCCATCATACAATTTAATCGGTCCAGTATCTTCGGAGGAGATGGCGAGCAAACATAGAAAGAAAGAAAGAGAACAACGATTTTATGTGCTTAGGCACATAAAGTACGCAAAAGTTGCTATTTTATCTGCTTAGGCAGATAAAGTGACACTTTTACCTTGTCAATAAAGACAAATAAGTTGTCACTTTTGTGCTGATAAAAAGTAATTTATGACTTCAAAATAAAAAAATAGGTTAATTTGTGATTTTGTCGTTATTTGTTACTGTTTTGAAAGAAAATCTGTTTGAACAACCTAAACTTTATAATGAGGCGCAGGACATAAAGCAATATAATTATTTTTCTATTTTTTCGATAACGTGTAATTAATTTTTTTTAAATGCGACTATCTATTATTAAGAATAAAAGTTCCTAAATCTTCCATATTTCTTCTTCTATACTCTTTAAATTTCGTCACCTTCAGCGGTAGATATCGCCAATTGAAATTATGTTCGGTAAACATTGATTATTCAAATAACAACTAAGAAATTATGAATTCAAATATTTAATTCTTCTATGTCGAGTACTAAAGACAAGAATAGATATAGATAAGAAAGGATAGACAATACATACTTCAACGGTAACCAGGTATGCAGATCAAAATAATGATAGGGTCGCAGTTCTTGTCTTTTCAGATTTATGAATAAAAGCACATACATTTTGTATTTTATACTGATTTCTATTTAGTTAGATAACAAATGGCCGTGAAAGCCTCAGAAATCATCTAAATAACCTCTACGGGGAGGATATTTCTTTGAAAACCTCCACCTTTTCCAAACTTCAACATAAGTCATCTAAATTCCTTTGCACTTTAGCGTTTCTTTCCCGTTGTCATGACAACAAAATCATACCTTCTTTTCTTAAAGTCAAACATCACATTTCAACCCACTCTTCTCGAAAAATCCTTCGCCGCACTAGCTTTGCTTTACTTAGTGAACGCCTTCATCAAACGAGGTACGATCTCAATACCATTTTCAAACAATTGTTAGATCTTCATTTAGAATTATCCAATACTCTTAGCTTTCTTGACTGGTCTCTCTTCGATTCGATCACCTACACACAGGCCCAAAAAACATTAGAAATGACAACTGCACCTTATCTTCATAAGTTTCACTCCTTGATGTCATCGGCTAAGGTCTCTACAGATCAAAGTGGTTCTAAGACGGTCATAAATCTTTCTTTTTATTCCCTCTCTCCTACCGAAAATTCTATACTTTCCAAAGGTTTGAATTTTTCACTAGCCCCCAAGAGCATTCCTATGGAAGAGATTATTAGTTCAGTAGTTTGTCCGCTGATAAAGGTAATGCTACGGTAGTTATGGATCGAACAGAGTACACCACTAAGGTTAAGTCTTTACTCCAAGATTCTTCTTATGCCAACTTTCTCGCGACCCAACTTACAAAATTGAACGGGAAGTCACTTTTCTCATAGAATCTTCAGATCTACCCTCTGATATTCAACGGAGGTTGATTCCTCTCACTTTAAAGCCTCCTCGGCTCTATGGTCTTCCCAAAATCCATAAACAAGACATTTCCCTCAGGCCCATTGTCAGTATCATAGATTCCCCTACTTACTCATTAGTTAAATACCTAACCACTATCCTCAGAAAGTTCACTGGTAAGTCTCCCTAGTACATTCGCAATTCAGCCCATTTCGTTGACCTTATATCCAATATAAGCATTGAACCTGAGGATTTACTTGTGAGTTTCGATGTCACTTCTTTTTTTACCAAAGTTCCTGTTCCCAATTCCATAGTCATAATCCAACAGTTGTTATCAGAGCATGGCGAGACGTCTTCAAGTCTACCTGCCCTGATAGAAAAATGCCTCTCTTCCACTTATTTCCTATATCAAGGCCAGTTCTTTAAACAAATCTCTGGTTCGGCCTTCATGGAAGCTTTGGAAACCGTAGCTCTGGAATCTTCAGAATTAAAACCTAAGGTTTGGTTCCGATACGTTGACGATACCTTTATTATTTGGCCACATGGTAAAGACACGTTACCCGTCTTCTTAAATCATCTCAATAGTCAACATCCAGACATTAACTTTACCATGGAAATAGAAAGTAACGGTTCCCGTCCTTTCTTAGATGTACAGGTCTCTCGCCAACCCAGTGGCAAACTTGGTCATTCTGTATATCGCAAACCCACTCACACTGATCGCTATCTACATGCCTATTCCCACCATCATCCTACACAAAAACTTTCCGTTATCAATTCGCTTGTACACCGGGCTGTTTCCATATCCCAACCCGATAATATCCACGCTGAATTAAACCACATTCGGAAAGCTCTTAGGAATAACGGTTCCCGTGCTAGCACGTGTCCAGTAGATACAGCTGATCTGTACTTAAATCCTGCTTATTTGTCACCTGTGGCAACGTACAATTAATTACTTTATCCAACACCTCCATATAATAACACTATTATTATGTTGATTTTGCATAAGTAATGTGTTATATTACTCACTAGTGAGAGAATATTCAAAAAGTCACTAGTGAGAGAATGTAGAAAGATACCATGAATAATAAAATTAGATGCAACACTATTTTTTATTCAAATTAATATTTGGAACCCCCAGGGCCTCCTTGGAGAGGGGCGGAGCCCGAAGGGCCCCCTTGGAGTGGGGCGGATCACCGAGGGCCTCCTTCTTTGATCAGTTGGAAGGTAGGGGGAGGCAGGGGCGTAAGTGGCCCAACGTAATAGACCTAAAAATGGTGGTAAATTGAATACGGTAGACCGCGCAATAGCGCGAACAGCCCCGTTTATTTGTCAAATACATTTTCAAAATAATTACCTACATGAACAATTTCTGAGGTGTTGGATAAAATTTTGTATTAAACTCGTGTGGAATTACACATTAGTCACTTAAGAAAATTAGCCACTCGACCTAACGGTCTCGTGGCTAATATTTCTTGCGTGACTAATGTGTAACATTCCACACTAGTCTAATAAATAACTATTAAATTCAATGAGAGAAAGTTACTCACACTTATTTAAAGATTGTCCAATAAGGCCAGTGAAACTTTGGGGTCCAGTTGTCCTTCCATCGATGTGCTCGAAAAGATGTCGCAAAGTGAGTTCGTTTCCATGTAGCTGACAGACAATCCATTGTAAAGGATGTTTGAGGCGTAATTCCATACGCCGAATCACGCCTCTTTGAGTCCCTGTATTGACTGCAGTTTCATCGCATCCAATTGCAATAATTTTTTCAAAATCAATATCCTTCGAGGACAGAAAAGAAAAAATTCTATTGCTTATTGCTTCAGCTTTTCCAACCTTCAATGAAATGTGTCCCATATACTCGGATCCTGGCTTTTTTATTAAGCGTATGTGTTCTTCAATTATTACTTTTCGCCGGTTATGCTCCAAGGTTAAAGTTCTGTCTTTACGTCCATCAAAATATAAACCAAACTGATTCGAGTCCATTACCAACGGCTTATTAGTGAGGACACGTCTTTCCTTTGCTCGAGCTCGGCGAATTTAACTCCTGCCCATAACGTTAGATATATCATCCTGTGAGAAGAAGCCAACATCTTGTAGTACAGCAGAAACAATGGCAGCTCCTCCTCGGTCCGAAACACAACATCTGTCCAATGTTCTGGCGACAACGGGGAATTCCTTCACCACCGCATGACACTGAAAGTTTTGTGGTTGTGCTACACTTGGTACTTGGCACTTGGAAACTCATCACAAAGGCGTTTTCTTGCCAATGATTTCGTATTTTTTTTAGTAGTTTCTCGATCTAGCCCTCCTATTGCCATTTTCCGGTCAGTACGGTGATCAAGTAGAAAGTTTCGCCCCTTGATAGGAATTTTTCGCTCTTTTTCACACGAACAGGAGTCAAAAGATGAGCATCTACATGTCGCTATACCAAAAAGAATCTGTCTTTTTTCTTTAAATTGTTGGTGATAGCTGTCGACACTTTTTCTACTTTTATATGGTTTTAATAAACCACGATACTTATGATAGTATGATCGTATTCGTCTCAAAATGCTCCTTTGGTCTATTATGGGAATTGACGCCCTTTTTCAGACTACCTCCAACTTCACAGCGACTTCTTCAGATGTTATGATAACTATGTCCTTATATTGTTTTTGTTTAGAATGATGCACCCACAAAAAGCATTTTAATACATCTTCATAGGTAGGCAAAACATATGGCAAATCACATCCAGGGCCGAATACAGGGCAAGTCACTTCACTTCTTAACATTGCCATAATGTTTAGAGGGTAGCTACCATAATAGTATTTTACAGTAGAAGTCCGTTAGGATAGCCTTTACTGCCGAGCCAGAGAATTTGTGAGACGAGCTCGAAGAGCGAGTCGAATAATACTGGCAAGGCAGTAAAGGCCCTAACGGACGTGTATTGTACAATAGTTTTTGTAATACCTACATACAATTCGGTCATATCTATATTTTTCTAATTTATTTTCATCTAAACGCTAGGCTTGTGTAATGACGTTTTAGAATGATTGAGAGTGCGTAGAACGTTGCAACTGTTGTTTATAAATGTCAGTTATTTCCAATTTCGTGTATGGTTGGAAGCAGTTTTAAGTTGTAACCAGCTCGTAACTTATGACATCTGTAGAAAATGATGAAGATATTCCTAAAGACGTTAAGATTCTGAATGAGCAAGTTATTTTGGCGTATGTTCAGGAGTTATAGCAGTTTTTTGCGCCTTCTTCTATGTGGAGTTGAAGGCTTGCTTGCTGCTGGATTTGTGTGACAAACGTCACTTTGACGTTTGGCACACAGTTTAGCAGGCCGTGGTCTTTACGGACACTTTTTACGGCCGGGCCGTAAAGAGGTTGCTTACGCAGTAGTAAACAGTCCTTAAAGAAATATTTAACAAGTAGGTATTACAAAAACAATATAAATATTCGATGTATAATTTGTTAATATTTCACTGCAGCACACAATAATTCTTCTCTAAATGTTACGCACATGCACTCGTCAATAGGTCAACCCACACTGTTTGATGCACGTGTTGCACGATCGTGGGAGAGGGAACGGGGGTTGGCAGGAAGTGATTAAATGCCGCTACAATCTACGTTACATTATCGGTGAACGAACTAACATAATTTTTGTGTATTTTTAAAAGATAATCATCAGCTTCTTTGCTGATCAAAAGAGCATCAGGGAAAATTTAATTTTGACATTTTTTCAAAATTCAAAAGTGTGGCAGTACTAAACATTAATATTTTTGTAAGATATTTTATATTTGGAATAAGCGTATGACAGAGCATCAATCCTGCACATGCCGATTTTTATATAGGGTAAAAAAAAAATTTCCATATAAGACCGCTCCACCCTATTGTACCGGGTGGCCAATTAAGAAGGGCACTCGGCCCGATCTCGAAAAGCAATTGTCGTAAAGACTTGAGGGAAAAAAAATTATGACTAAAGCGGCTAAGAGAAAATACTGGAAATTATTTTTAAGTTTCTACAATGGCCGCCAGGGGGCGTAATCGCATTCTTGAATTTTAAATCTCGTTTTTTGAGAAATATTCTTATTTTACAGATAGCTAAGCTGGACACCGTTTTAAAGCTGAGATAAATTCGATTCTTTTTCGTTAAATGCTTTTTGCTCTATCTCTTAAGGTTAAGTGGTGGGGAGTATCCGAACATTTTCGGAAAGAAATGTCAATAACTTCAAAATGGCTGAACGGATTTTGTCAAACTTGCAGTCGTTGAAAAGGGATTTTCTTAGGCTATCAACACTGCCTTGAGCGCATTGATTTAGATTGCTTGTGTCGCCGCTAGAGGGCGTTGTGCGACAACACTACAAATGAAATGGATTTTCTCGAAAAAATTAAATGCAACGATATCACTTTTATTGCAACAAAAGGTAGCCCAATAAGGGTCTAACACGCTAGTGAAAACTGCATTTCGATATTTCTTTCCTAACCTAAAATATCAGTAAAAGAGATTAAAACTCGAAATAATGTCGCATCTTTAGGAATATTTTCAGTATACCTGCCATTATTAAAACCTAATTATCGTTATTTTAGCAAAATATGTAAAAGTTTACTGTTAAAATACCAACATTATATTTAAAATGTCAATAATAATTAATACTCAGTCAATATGATTGACTATTCAATTCACCTGTCATCTGTCGAACAGTAACCAATGAAAATCCAGAATTCTGACGTTTCTTGACCAATTAACAAAATTTCAGTGGATATATCTTCCGAGAAGGTATTCAAGTGACTATATTTAACAAATGCGATTTTTATTAGAAAAAGTCAATATTAGTGTTCTGTTACTATAGAAATTGCATAGTTTGTTGCTAGATTTACTGAAAACTAATTTGAAAAAGTAGTTTAGTTCATTAAATAGTCCCTCGAATACCATTCTTAGTCAAAGTTAAGTAGATTATTTTTGCGGTGGTATCACTACTCATTAGGGTGGAGCGGTCTTATATGGAAATATTTTTTTTACCCTATATCAAAATCGGCATGTGCGGGATTGATGCTCTGTCATACTCTTATTCCAAATATAAAGTATCTTACAAAAATATTAATGCTTAGTACTGCCACAACACCGTTGAATTTTGAAAAAATATGTCAAAACTAAATTTTCCCTGATACTCTTTTGATCGGCAAAGGAGCTGATTATTATCCTTTAAAAATACACAAAAATTATGTTTATTCGTTCACCGATAGTGTAACGTAGATTGTAGCGACATTTAATCACTTCCTGCCAACCCCCGTTCCCTCTTCCACGATCGTGCAATACGTGCATAAAACAGTGTGCGTTGACCTCTCGAAGAGTGCATGTGCGTGACATTTAGAGAACAATTATTGTGTGCTGCAGTGAAATATTAACAAATTATACATCGAACATTTATATTGTTTATGATAGCTACCCTCTAAACATTATGGCAATGTTAAGAAGTGAAGTGACTTGTCCTGTATTCGGCCCTGGATGTGATTTGCCATATAATGTTTTGCCTACCTATGAAGATGTATTAAAATGCTTTTTGTGGGTGCATCATTCTAAACAAAAACTATATAAGGACATAGTTACCATAACATCTGAAGAAGTCGCCGTGAAGTTGGAAATAGTCTGGAAAAGAGCGTCAATTCCCATAATAGACCAAAGGAGCATTTTGAGACGAATACGATCATACTACAATAAGTATCGCGGTTTATTAAAACCATATAAAAGTAGAAAAAATGTCGACAGCTATCGCCAACAACTTCAACAATTTAAAGAAAAAGCACAGATTCTTTTTGATATAGCGACATGTAGATGCGCATCTTTTGACTCCTGTTCGTGTGAAAAAGAGCGAAAAATTCCTATCAAGGAGCGAAACTTTCTACTTGATCAACGTACTGACCGGAAAATGGCAATAGGAGGGCTAGATCGAGAAACTACTAAAAAAAATACGAAATCATTGGCAAGAAAACGCCTTCGTGATGAGTTTCAAGAAAAAAGCAAACCAACAGAACCTGTTCCTTGTTGTAGTTCAAGTTTCAGATTCTCTCAAGATAGTGTACCAAGTGTAGCACAACCACAAAACGTTCAGTCTCATGCGGTGGTGAAGGAATTCCCCGTTGTCGCCAGAACATTGGACAGATATTGTGTTTCGGACCGAGCAGGAGCTGCCATCGTTTCTGCTGTACTACAAGATGTTGGCTTCATCTCACAGGATGATGTATCTAACGTTGTGGACAGGAGTAAAATTCGCCGAGCTCGAGCAAAGGAACGAGATGTCCTCACTAATAAGCCGTTGGTAATCGACTCTAATCAGTTTGGTTTATATTTTGATGGACGTAAAGACAGAACTTTAACCTTGGAGGATAACCGGCGAAAAATAATAATTGAAGAACACATAAGCTTAATAAAAGAGCCAGGATCCGAGTATATGGGACACATTGCATTGAAGGTTGGAAAAGCTGAAGCAATAAGCAATAGAATTTTTTCTTTTCTGTCCTCGAAGGATATTGATTTTGAAAAACTTATTGCAATTGGATGCGATGGAACTGCAGTCAATACGGGGACTCAAGGAGGTGTGATTCGGCGTCTGGAGTTACGCCTCAAACATCCTTTACAATGGATTGTCTGTCAGCTACATGCGAACGAGCTCACTTTGCGACATCTTTTCGAGCACATCGATGGAAGGACAACTGGACCCCAAAGTTTTACTGGCCTTATTGGACAATCTTTAAATAAGTGTGAGCAACTTTCTCTCGTTGCATTTAAAGTCATTAAATGTAAGTTGCCACAGTTGACAAATAAACAGGATTTAAGTACAGATCAGCTGTATCTACTGGAAATGTGTGAAGCCATTGACTCTGGACACTGTAATGAAAACCTATCTAAGAGAAATCCTGGCAAAATTGTGCATTCCAGGTGGCTCACTACAGCGAACCGGATTCTCAGGCTTTACATTTCTTCAGAAAAACCATCTGAGAATTTGTTAACTTTGACTACATTTGTGTTAAAAGTGTATGCACCTATGTGGTTTAACATTAAGACCAAACCATCATGCGTTTTCGGAGCTAGGCATTTACATCAAACAATATTGCTTTCGCGCTACTTGTCTCGCGATTTAAAGGATATTATTGATCCAGTAATCCAGCGAAACGGTTTTTTTGGGCACCCGGAAAGTATATTGTTAGCCATGTTAGACGACACCCGAAAACATGTAAGAGAGTTGGCGCTGAGAAGGATTTTGAAAACCCGGAAAACGAAAATGCATTCAAACGCTATTCGTACTTTTAAAGTGCCTGTTTTTGATTTTTCTGTAAATGATTACATTAATATTATAAATTGGGAAAATGTAACCGAGTCACCGCTTACCAAATTTGTAACTGACGAGACTATTTTACAAGCTATTACTGATCAGACTATAATTGATGACGTCATATTACCAATGATAAAGGATTTTCCTTGCCACACTCAGGCCACAGAAAGATGCGTAAAAATTGTAACAGAAGCTTCCACTGCTGTCTGTGGACCCTTAAGACGAGATGGCTTAATAAGAACCAGGTTGGAATCACGCAAAATTATGCCTCTTTTCAACACTAAAAATCAATACCGCCCACAGTAGCTTTTGCAATTTTTCGGTTTTTTATTGTAGTTAGTATGTTTATGTTTCATT
Organism: Agriotes lineatus; assembly: GCA_940337035.1. Taxonomy (NCBI): domain Eukaryota; kingdom Metazoa; phylum Arthropoda; class Insecta; order Coleoptera; family Elateridae; genus Agriotes; species Agriotes lineatus. Next base: position 80,520,990 of record OW679194.1, on the reverse strand, counting down.
ATTTGTTTTATTGTAAAAATGTTTAAATGTGTATTGTGTGCCAAATAAAACACTAAACATAATTTTAATATGTGTTTTAATAAGAATTTGTGAATCTTGAATACTTATCTAAAACAGAAATAATTAAAATCTTCAGAGCTTTTGTGGCAGTACAAAAATTATTAATATAAAAATAAAAATTATACAGTTTAGATTGCATATTAATAGAGCAACTTTCCCAACCCTGCCCATTTCAAAATTCAGAAAACAAAAATTTCGCTCCACCCTACTACTCATGTCCATTGCGCTTGGGATTAGGACTCGTGCTAGCGCACTCGTCCTAATCGTACCAGAGCGCAATGGACATTCGTGACACCATCACAAAAATAGTCGACATAACTTTGACTACTCATGGTATTATAAGTGAATATTGCCCTTCTGTCCACACGAAATTCGAAATTTTTAAAATGCAAGTGTGCTTTGGAAAACAAAATAGCAAAAATTATAAGTGTCAATCATATGAAGATTGCAGCTATTTATAGTGCATTTTGGTGGCCTTATTTGTAAAAAATGCCTTTTCCACCCGTAGAAGTATTTGATATGTTTCATGTTTATTTTCAAAACAATGAAAACGCAACTGTTTCTGTTAGAATCTATGCGATGGGAGTATCCTGATAAGCGCCATCCAACTGTTGTTTTTCGTGTGGACAGAAAGCCAATATTCAATCATATTCAATGAGTATTAATTATTATTGACATTTTAAATATAGTGTTGGTATTTTAACAGTAAATTTATATATATTGCAATGTGTTGTATGCTTTGCTTTGTACTATTTGTAAAAAAAATTATAAATACTTACAATCCACCACACACCTTAATTACTTTGATTTTGAATTTTATGATATCAAATTCTAACCGATTGACTATTTAATTTCTAGGTTCGATTGATATTTAAAATTTTAAATAGTAGTTTGCCCTCAATTTATGATTCGCTCATCGGTATAATATTTACTTTGCTAGCTCAAATATTGCATGAAGACTTGTCTCTCATTTAGGCTTGGCTTCCTAGTTTGTTAAATTCAAAGTTAAAAATTACTGGCACGCCACTGTGTACAACTGAAATTAAACTTCAAAGCGCAAGCGCTCGACCTGTCAAACTGACTGACATAAACAGATTCGAAATACGTTGAAAGTTCGTGCGTGTAATTAATTTTAAAACAAGGATTCAATGAGCAAATTACTCGGTAAGTGTTTGAATTAAACTGCCTTTGGACGGCGTCAGTTAGTTTTGTTTATTTTAACCTCCAACTGGCAATTTTAATTACAAATCCTAGATTACTGGTTATTCATGGACATCAAAATAAATCGGATTCCAGTTCTTTGGTTTGTACTTTAGGTATGATCGCACTTTCAAGCCTTTGGAGCGGTTACATTTTTCGTACACTAACCTCACAATGCTTTCAGGAACGGTAACCGCTACAGGACCCCTCTACGTTGCCTGTCGTTGATGCAGACCCCCAGGGATGCTGGAACGCTGATGTAGTTGCTGCCGCTGGTCCGCTTGGTGCTCCACAACGTCCTCTCACTGCTGTAGCCCTCTCGTTTAGTGCTATCTGAGAATCGTAGACCTCCTTCGATGACGGCTCCAAGATCAGAAGCCACCACCTCGGTGTAAATTTAATTTTTGGTAAAAACGCTACCCACACTTCCACATATGCATTAAATTGTGCTGAACACAATGGAGTAATTTATTTTTATGTAGGTTGACTGTAAATATAAAATTTCTTTTATTAAAGTTGGAGCAAAATTCAAGCTGTCAGGTATCATATTTATTCAATTGTCTAATAATGTGATTTAATAATGGCAGGTATACTGAAAATATTCCCAAAGATGTGACATTATTTCGAGTTTTAATTTCTTTTACTGATATTTTAGGTTAGGAAAGAAATATCGAAATGCGGTTTTCACTAGCGTGTTAAACCCTTATTTGGCTATCTTTTGTTGCAATAAAAGTGATATCGTTGCATTTAATTTTTTTGAGAAAATCCATTCAACTTGTAGTGTTGTCGCAAAACGCCCTCTAGCGGCGACACAAGCAATCTAAATTAATCCGCTCAAGGCAGCGTTTATAGCCTAAGAAAAGCCCTTTTCAAAGACTCCAAGTTTGACAAAATCCGTTCAGCCATTTGAAGTTATTGACATTTCTTTCCGAAAATGTTCGGATACCCCCCACCACTTAACCTTAAGAGATAGAGCAAAAAGAATAGAACGAAAAAGAATCGAATTTATCTCAGCTTTAAAACGGTGTCCATTTTAGCTATCTGTAATATAAGAATATTTCTCAAAAAACAAGATTTAAAATTCAAGAATGCGATTACGCCCCCTGGCGGCCATTCTAGAAACTTAAAAATAATTTCCAGCATTTTGCCTTGGCCGCTTTAGTCATAAATTTTTTTACCCCAAGTCTTTATGACAATTGCTTTTCGAGATAGGGCCGAGTGCCCTTCTTAATTGGCCACCCGGTACAGGTCAAATAGCTCTTCGTTGTACAATCTCCTCCACTCACCTCGTTCCTTAACCCCTCCAAAGATTTTCTGTAGCATTTTCCTCTCCCACATCATTAGTTTGCTATATACACTTTGTTTAATCTCAACACCTCAATGCCGTAAGTCACTGTAGGTCTTATTACTGATTTATACAGATGTACCTTTGCTGCACGTAAAATATTTTTATTTTTAAACAGATTGTTCAAAGATGCCACACTTCTCATTCCCAGGGAAATATGTCTCGCGATCTCGCTGTAAGGGTCTCTGGATATTTCTGATCTCAAATATACGATGCTATCCACTTGCTGGAAATTGTATTATCACCATAGGCACTTTTTATTTTTAGATTAGTATTTAAATTTGACTTTTTATTCACTATGAAATATTTAGTTTTCTCTTCATTCTACGGAGCCCGAAATTGGAAACTTCCACTTTCAATCTTCTTGAAAATACCCTTTAAACCTTCTTGGGGTTTATTCAAGATTGTAAGGCCATCTGCGTATGCCATTATTTGGTAGGGTCTTTTGATTATATTTTCCTTAATTGTTAATCTGCAATTTTTTTATATTCCTTCAAGGGCTATATTAAATAGTTTTGATACAGGATTGCCTTGACGTAGGACTCGTTTTGTTTCAAAGCCATCAGATGTTGCCCCTTGTCCTCTTACCTGGTTCTAAGTTTCCTTCAGGGTCATTATTACCAGCTCCGTTCGTTGTTTTGGAAAATCTAAGTCCTGCATGGTTTGTACTAGTTTTATTCTATGAAAACTATCAAAACAAGAATATTAAATAAAAATAATATGAATAGACTATGGTTCAATTACACTAAACACAAATAAACTCGATTTAAAAATATAACATATTTATTAAACGAACAAACGTAGAATTATTGTTGTAAATTTACAGTTGTCATTATATTTATTTAATTGTGGTATTAGTTAATACTAAAACTTAAATACTTAAGATACTAGTTATTTCTTAAAAAAGTTTCAGCCGATTAAAACTGATACATTATTTATTTAACAGTATCAAAATTCAGAAACAATTTTAGAAAACTCGAATTCTATAATTATTAATACTTTTACGTAATTACATTACGAAACTTTGAAATATGTATGCAAGATTAAATAGAATGTTAACAATAATTAATTTTACTAAGAATAGAAATAACAACTTCATTCAATATTAAAGTTAAAAATAGTTAACAGTAATGTGTTCAAAGTATGTCGACTAATTAATTTTTAAAACAGTTCTTTCAAATGTTAAGACTTAATACTGATTGCAATAAAATAAACGTGATGCGAGAGACTCAAATGTTATTCTTTTTTCAAACTTTTTCAATTTGCTCTATAATACAACATAGGGTATACTTAAACAAGACACTCATAAGTTTGCTAAGAAATGTTTTGAATAAAAATTATTGCTAAAAGTATAATTGATATCACAAATAATTTTTATGCTTGAATCAGCAGATTCACTGTTATTTATGAAGTAGACTGCATCTTTACTATTTTAAAAACTGTAAATGCACATGCTGTATAATTCTTATACTAAGACAAAATTTTAATAACTCAGCAAATAAAAATACGCGACTTTAAATTTCCCATACAAATTTATACTAATGAATAAATTTTATTGAGAAAAAAGCAATAAATACACAAACCATAATGTTGTGTCACTTTTGAATCCTGAAGAATCCTAATGGCAGTGATTGGCACGCTGGTCTCAAGGATATGTTTAGCGCGGCGTCACACTAACACCTCCATTTTATTACCTTTGCGAAAAACACGAATTTGCCCAGGTTGAACTTCTGGCAAACCCATGCACTTAAACGTAAATGTAACTGTCTGTGATCCAAAATTTGCTTCGAATCTGTAAATATCAAGGGTAGCAATGGGTTCTCAGCAGCAGCTATTAACTTACTCAGTTGTAATATTCACTTCGGGAGCCTTGCCGGTTGCATTTTGAACAACTAAAAATAGTTTAGTGACTACTTCTATCACATGACCAGTTTGAAAAACAAAATCTCCCTTCTTCTTGCTCATATCGCTCTGAAATAAGCAACCAGTGGCATCCGAGGTAGTACTAGACGTTTCTGGGTTCCCGAATGATGACTAAGAACAAAACTAGCACTAGCAATTGGCACTACTTCTATGCTGCATTATAAAATGGTTAATTAAAAGCAACCGAGAGTGAATGGGTAAGAAAATAAATAAGTTTTTCTATGATCGTGTCAAAATGACAACTTTTCGCAGTTTCTAGTGTCAAAGGTAACGTTTGTAGCACTTTTAATATTAGCACCTGAATTACGTCGTTTTTGCACGTTGCCATTGGTGGCATGCGTCGTCTGCGTTGATTGTTTATAACAAGTCAGGAAACTGTAAATGTTCACCAGTACTTTACAAATATCAAATTCAATGAAAGAGAATATAAAAAACTTCTGTGAAATTACAAGTATCGTGAAATTTGGTATAATGTGTATAACGTCTGCTACAATGGTCATGTTAGCAGAATATATTGGTAACAGTTTACTTTAGCATGAAACGCTAAAATCCGGTTTTTTTTTGGAATCCCTAGAAAAAAGGCCATGCAGAACAAAAAGTAAGTACAGAGAAGTCGGCGGGAAGGCGGTTTTAAATACAAAACTTGCAAAAATCCATCAGAAATTCCGAAAAACACGACAATCACCGGCGAAATGGCATAAACACGTCACTACAGAATATAGCTCGAATTTGTTACTAAAGCTCGAAAAACACCAGGGGCGGCACCCATTGATTTAAAATAAATAGATAGAATGAGGGAAAACTTCAGAATAGTAGACCACAACCGTTTAGTGGGTACACACAAATCTTAAACTGCAGCTAACCTAAAATAGCTCCTGGGCATGAGACAAAAGTGGTCTACGATACTGCATTTTAGCCAAAGTATTTACTAGAGGCCTCTATACTTTTATACTCGTTGCGGCTGCACCACACCGTTTAGGGTATTTTAACGACAGCTATCGCTGGAAGTGTCAATTGTGTTAGTTGAGAAACATTTTAGTTTGGTATTTACTTGTTGAAAATATACATTTTTCGCCTCTTCCAAAAACAGATTCGAGTTCAGCAGGCCGTAAACCATAAGGATAGTGCAAAATCACTTCCAAAAGTTGAGATTTAAGTGTTTCAAGCTAAAGTAAATAATTATCAATAGATTGTTCACGCTTTAGAAGAGCGAATCGATTGTACTTGTCTGGAAACATTGACTAGTGTTAACGCTTGAATGCCACTATTAGACTTAATATATCTACAAGACAGAAGATTTTTTAAAGCGATATTTCATTTCTTTTTAATATATAATACCATGAGATTAAAAAAAGTGATTTTGAGCAGGCCTTGATATGTGTTATACGTTTGGCAGTACTGAAGTGTATTGTCAGTCTATGTCAAATTCGAGATTTGCAGTACTGCCAAACGTATAAAACATATCAAGGCCTGCTCAGAATCATTTTTTTTATGTCATGGTACATGTTCATTAAAAATGTCCATAAGGGACAGCTGTGGAAATTCAAACGTATGAATAATATGTTGGTGGTACTGTAAGTCTATGTCAAATTCGAGGTTAGGTTTTCCGTCAGTTTTGACACAGACTGACACAAAACCTAACCTGCTAACCTCGAATTTGACCTAGACTTACAGTGCCACCAACATATTATTCATACGTTTGAATTTCCACTTTTTTCCGTCGGCAGGAAATGCTATGAACATTACTGGATCTGTATTAACAGATCCCCTAAAATCACATTTTGAATGTGGAGATCACAATCAACCCATTGTTGATAGAATTGTATGAAAATTGATTAAACTTTTGCTTAGCAGCTATTGCAGAACACGAACTAACTTTTCTACTAAATAGGTACTTTGCATTTTAAACCACTGAGAAGTAAGATATTATAGTTTTTATGGTTTTTTTGTGTTTATAAAATCTGCGCAAAGTTATTTTAAACTTACTATCATTCAATATTTAAATTTAAAGGGGAAATAAAACAGTTTTTTAATATTTGACAATGGCATAACACGTGTATATTCGTATTTATACCCATTCGGAGTCACGTGATAATCTAGTGACTTTACGTATGTCGATTCTGAAAAATGCAATTTTGGGGTAATAAATGACATTTCGTTTTGTAGGTTATCATGACATCTGCCGATTTTTAAAACAAGATTACTACAAGTTTTTTCCCTTATACAAAATTAAACTGATTTTACATGTTAAAGAAAACATAACGTGTCTTAAAACCAGGGCTGTGAAGTCGGTAAAAAGAAATCCGACTCCAACTCCGACTCCTAAAATTTAGAGTTTGAATCCGACTCCGACAGTACTAGAATATTGATAACCCCCACGCCCTCATACCTTTTCATCTACCTGAGAAACTTTATTGGCGCACGAGAAATTTCGCAAGCTTTGGTGAATGTAGTTGATTATAATAAATTCTATAATTATAATCTTGTTTAATATTTGCTATTTAGAGTCATAAATTAACATTAACAACGTAATGGAAAGTTAGAATGCAAGTGTTTAAAATTAAGAACAAAAAATAAGACACTTTTAGTAGACGGTAAAATCTAAAATCATAGTTTATTGAACGTGGAACCCTGATGAAAAATAAGGTGCACTATAAAAGTGATACGTGTTTTCCTTATTTTATTTTCAATCACATAAAAAAGTTACCGTTTTTTCGCTGTATAAGGAAAAAGTTGAAATTTTTAAATAGTTTGGTAGGAATTTAAATTTACAAGCGGTGGCAACACTTACTCTAGAATACACTCTGCACAGTGGGGCATCTTTGAATTAATTTATTTCATCTTACAGTAGCGCCTATTACCATACATTATACAACTGTTTTCAGTGACTAAAATGAAGCTTTATTCACAAGTGAGTTTTCACTGTCAAGCTATGTCAAATTCGTAATTTTCAGGTTAAGTTTTGCGTCAGTCTGTGTCAAATAACAAACAAAACCTAACCTACAAACTTCGAATTTGACATAGACTGACAATACACTTCAGTACTGTCAAACATATATCACAAATCACAGGCGATTAATTATAAATTTATTTCGCGACATATTCTGACTGCGCAAACTATTTAGGCACAAGAATTGCTACTGTAAGATAAAACGTCGTATATTACACGTCAGCGAAATGCCATTAAAAGTTCATGAGAAATTGTATCGCTCGTGCTGGCACACTCGCAATTCAAAATTCTCACTCACAAATGAGCCCACTAGATGCAAAACTCTGCGTTTACACTGTTAGTGAATTTGTGCTAGAGGCAAAAAACTGTTATGTCTTGTTTGCTACACTACTCAACCTGCAATTTCTGTTTATGAATATTCTGTTATAGAACCTATTGCTTGATTTTTGCCATTTGAAGCCTATTTGATATTGAATGCGACCAATGGAGTAACTAGAAGATGTCAGTTGTGTGTTCAACAAGGTGGCGGTCAGTTTAGCAATACTTGTAGATACGTTTTGTAGTTTTGTTTAAATTTGTTTCCAATAAAATATTTCAACATTCTGATTGTTTTCCACGGCACACTTGAAAATTTTATGGTACTGTACGACTGCCTACATGCGATATTAAAAAATTATTTTAACCATTTCTAAGTGTCCAAAAAACAAATGAAGCATATTACTCCATGCAGAATTTCATCCTGAATCCAAATATGTAAAAATATACAGGGTGTTCCATTTAAAATAAAAAAGTTGAACGTCGTTGCTCAAAACATTTGATATTCACGAACGGGCGATGTCAAAAGGTAGCTTTTGTCTTGCCATTTAAGAATATATATAGTTTGTTGGGTTTAAAATTTAAAACAACGGAGTTATGGGTTGCGGTGTTTTTTAAGAAACAGCCAGTATAGTGTCCGCGATGGAGTTCTTAACTGCTTTGTCGACTTCTGTTTTTGCATTCTTCACTTTCTGGCTCATATTTTCGGTAAATTGTGCTCTCCGAGACATTTAATGCAAGAGAAGCACGACGAACGTGTCTAAAAGGTACCTGGTACTCCGTATGCCTAGACCTTGTCCATTACAAACAAACTTACACAAAAAATATAATTTGACAGATTAAAAAGGCAAATTTTAATAGTTATTTACTATACAAGTGGGATAACAGCATCATTAATATACGCGTGTGTAAGTTACAAACGAGTGCGTAGCACGAGTTATGTAAGCACAAAGTATATTAATGATGCATTATCACACATGTGTTGTACAAAATTTTATCTACGACTGCCTAAAATTGAGAAAAGTGCATTAGGAGAAATGTCAGATCTGTCATTTTCAAAAACATTTTAGTAGGCAAATGTCATTATGTCATTCATTTGACACTATTTCAATTAGGTAATGAAGCCATTACATAACTGAGTGGTGTAATGAGCTTCATTACCTAACGGAAATAGTGTCAAATGAGTGACGTAATGAGTTACTTATCCCACTGGAGTAGATAAAATTAATTTTATTAATCGACATGCCTTTTTCGAATTTCTTCCATTTCATCTATTACTAAAGATAACAGTGACAGACGAAAGTCACGAGACTCCGAATGGGTATAATTTTGACTATATAACCAAACATTTGACAATGAGATCGATTGACAACTTAGAAATATGTGTTAAACCCTGAATTTTAGATTCCATTGACACGCGATAGTAGCATCTCTAGTTGTAAATTTAGATGGAATGGACACACTTGTTATAAACAATCAACGCAGACGACGGTGACATGTTTTAATATTATATTAAAACACGCTTTGCCGTAAATTTGAATGTCAACATAACCTAGTATGTCTAACACAATGTGAAGGAAAAAGTTTTTAAATTTCTGTTACAATCATAGAAAAAATAGCGTATGATACACATGTATAAGTGCTATTAAAGCACTAGCAATGTTAAAACTACTCCGCTTTACGTCGTACTCTTAAACTCGTCGCACATGCTTTAAAGGCGTACTTATACACTAGTATCATAATATATTATATATCAATTATACGTATTTAAGAAAAGGAAAACGACAATAAAAAAGCAAGTTATTTGTAAGATACTTACCGCTTTAATATGCACCACAGCTACATCATCAAGAAATGGTGACAGAGATACACGATATATCTCACTAGCAGGCACACGATATTTGACTTGTAGTGTACGCTGATCAAGTATTAACATGGAATGAGTTGAAACAACCAAAAGAATAGGAACAAACTGTAACAAATTACCAAATTGGTTATTTAAGACTGTATTAAATGTTGCATTTATACCTTTCCACTTGATCGCGCAATTTTATTAATTATATCAGCAAATACTACATACTGGTCATTTGTTTCTAAGCACATTTTCTTCCACTGCACATTCTGCCGCAATCTAACATAGTCCCCAAGAAAAGGATGTGATACACTGGAAAATGTATTTTTATTGTAACACTTGTTATGTTTATAATGCACCCATTACCTTCTAGGATATGAAGATTTTCTATCTTTAAAAATAAAACTAGCAGTTACTTTTTCTCGCATACGATTTCTAGCGGTTTGGTCAAATTTAAGACGATATTTGTAACATCGCCACTTGTGGTGAATCTTACGAAGAAGTGCGTTGGTCTCTGCGAGCTTCGAGTGGCAGTGAGGCCAATCCATGCAAGTGGGAGAATTTACATCTCCAGGCAACATTAATGGCAGTTTTAAAAGGAAGTGCCTCCGCTGTAGAATAAAATATATATAATTCTATAACTTACATAATTTTGAAAGTACATCTTTCAGGGTTGAAAATCAATCACATTTTCAAAGGTGTATAGTAAAACCCCAGTACCATATTAGTTGGCGGCTCAATTATTAATATATTAAGCTATGGAAAAGTGTAATAGAAAAAGTAATAAAAATAATGTTTAGATATTTATAGTGAGTGGTTATACTTAGTTCTTGCTACTATTGCAATTAAGAGAACCACAACCTGTTTCCACTTCAATAGAAGACTAAGAACATGTCTACATTATTGTTTATTAAGCACTCAATGTTTCTTCACCTAAAAAACCAGATGCAAAATTAAAATAGTAAATTAAAAGTTTAAAGTGAGGTATGCCGGTACCTCCGTGAAACAAAAATGTTACGAAATGAAATAAACTGCTCAACTACAGATCTAAAGAGTAGCTTCAGAATGTGTAGTTCAAAACGTGACCACCGAACTTCTGTAGATGGCGCCAAGTGGAATTATAGTGCACCCAGAATGTGTAGTTCAAAACGTGACCACCGAAGTTCTGTAGATGGCGCCAAGTGGACAAGCCGCCGCTGTGCTAAAATGCTTGGAAATTTTGCAAAGTGGAAAATCGCCACCTTTCGCCAATACCAAATAGCGCATGAAGGTGCTCGGGACCTTAGCAACAACTTTGCCCCCTTTCAAAATTTCGATATCTGTAGCCGTTCGAAAGTTACAGGCGATCCAGACAGACAGATGGACAGACGGACAAAACGTTCGCATAAGTACGCTGAAGCTACTAATAAAGCAACACAATACTCACTTTACTCAATTGAAATTACTACAAAATGTATATGCTTATATACAGTGTGTCCATTTAGTGCGCCCATCTTCGATTACAGCTTTATTATTTTAAAAAAAAGTTTGATTCAGGCAATCCCAATGGGGTTGAAAGAGGCACATTTAAATAAGTAAATTTTTTTTTAAATGGAACACCTTGTATATTTTTGCGGTTATTTAAGCCTCTATGGCTTTATTTATTACAGGCATAAATAGAGCCTTAAATTTCCTTTATTTTGACAACATCAGCGTTTCAGAATTAAGATTTTAATAAAAATCACGAAAAATGTGTAGTTATTAGGCGCATATTAGATGGCTAAAAAAACAGTATACTAACAGCTGCAGAAAAATTAGTCGGAAAGAGTAAAATCCAAAAAAGTAAAGGATGGTTTGGCCAGGAATGCCAAATTATTAGTGAGAAGAAAAAAGAAGCAAGGAAAAAGTGGATAGGATCAAAACGACAACAAGAACTTGACGAATATAATGAAATAAGAAAAAAAGCCACAAAACTCTATAAGAAAAAGAAAACAAATTGGATTACAGAAGAAATGCAACCACTAGAAACATCAAATAGGTACAACTCGAAACTCTACGAACACATTAAACAACAAATAAAATCCCACAAAATAATACCTACAATAGAAAAAAAAACAATGGGAGAAATACTTCACAAAAATATACAAAAGAAATGCAGAAGAAAAAGAAACCCAAGACGTGAAAACCGACGATAGAGACCAAGAAGTACAAGCACCTACATATGAAGAAGTTACAGAAATAGTTAGACAACTGAAGAAAAAGAAAACAGCAGGACCCGATGAAATAAATAATGAATTGATACAACCAGGAGGGAAGACCTATTCAGGAGACTATATGAGGAAAACATGCCGATGGAGTGGAGGAAAGGGCAAATAATACCGATCCACAAAAAGAGAAACACACTAGATGTAGTAACTATAGACCAATAATGCTGTTAAATACGGAATGTAAACTACTGACAACACTAATAAGAAACAGAATAACAATCTACACAGAAGACAAAATTGGACAATACCAACAAGGATTCAGGAAGGGACGGTCAACCATTGGCGCGGTTCACACACTAACACAGATTATAGAAAAGGCATATGAATTCAATATAGATTTACACATACTATTAGTAGACTTTCAACAAGCATTTGACTCGATAACCAGGGCACAATTAATAGAGGAAATGAAGATCCCAGCAAAACTAATAAGATTGACAAAAATGACAATGAAAGAATCAACAGCAACGATAACAAGAAAAGATGGAGACTCAGAAGAGATTAAAATAGAAAGGGGAGTGAGACAAGGAGACGGACTATCGACGGCATTATTTAATATAACTCTAGACGGGACCATCAAGAAAATCGGACCTGAAAAGACAATCACGCACAACTCAACACAAATCATAGGTTATGCTGACGATTTAGCACTAACCGCGAGAGACAAACGCAGCTCAGAACAGACATTACTAGCCCTAGTAAGAGAAGCAGAACCCAAAGGACTCAGAATTAATCAAGAAAAGACAAAATACCTGCTTAGTTCAAGGAAAACAATCAAACAAACAGAGATAAAAATGGGGACATACACATTTCAGAGAGTAGAATATTTTAAATACCTAGGCGTGACGATAGACGGAAAAAACCAAAGAAGAATAGAAATAAATGAAAGGATCAACATGGGAAACAGAGCATACTGTAAGTATCAAAGACTACTAAAAGACAGAAACCTTAGTAAAGACACCAAAATAAAGATATACAAAGCGGCAATCCGACCAGTAATAAGCTACGGAGCGGAAACCAAGACGAAGAGCAACTAAGAATAATAGAAAGGAAGATAATGAGGAAAATCTTAGGACCAAAAAGACCCCGGAAGGAGAACTCGACCACTTATGAACCATGAAATAAATAACTTAAACAAGAACGAAGACATAGTCCGATTTATAAAAGCCCAGAGAATAAGATGGTTTGGCCACATCCAACGTAGAAGTGAGAACTCAGTCATAAAGAAGATAACTAATTGGAAACTCGAAGCCACCAGATACAGAGGAAGACCTAAACTTAGATGGGAAGACCAAGTTATAAAACACATACACAAGATGAAAATAGTGGACTGGAGAAGAAAGACTAAGGACCGGAAGGAATGGAATAAAATAGCAAATACAGCAAAAACAAACAATAACCTATAAATGGAGAAAGAATGAAACTAGAATATGCGGACCAATCCACCGCGGAAACCGGATTAGAAGAGCTCTACCAGGAGCGGCTTATACTCCGAATAGGAGTGAAAGGCCTATATTATTATTAGTTGGCTATGGAAAACAAAATCAACGTTCACATGTTTTGAGTTTGCGCTAACATCATAAAGTTTAATAGCTTGTCAGCTGATGGCATTATTCTAAAGCAGAATTAATAAGTATGGTGTACGTAATCAGTGAAAGTGATGGAAATTGTTTATTGGCGACATGATTGTATGCCGAAAAATTTCCACAGAGAAGACATACCAATGAGAGATCGTTTCAAAAATTAAAGGAATGGGTTGAGCAGACTGGAAGCGTGGCGTATCAGAAACGCGCAAGAAGACAGACTGTTTTAAATGAGGAAAATCAACTAGCTATTATAGCGCCTCGCTGCTCTTAAATCACTTATGAAACAACAAATAAAACACCACACTTACTGAACTATCATATAATAACAGATGAATCAAAACAATATAATAAATTTGGTAATTAATGAAATGCGTAAGCTTAAAATGCGGGCAAGTCTTTTAACACACGGTCGCTGAGTGCCCCAGATTTTAGGGGTGCGGGTTTCTGCGCATATCCGGCTTAAAATGACCCCTGCGTTATACTATTACTTTAGTAGAGAATCCAAATCTAAGTGTCAGAGAAATTAGCAGCAATTTGGAATTAAAAGTCTTCAGTATTTAATGCCTTAAAATCAATAAACTTCACCTATACCACGTTCAGTTACACCAAGAATTAACAGAAGATGACTTTGACGCAAGAATGGTTTTTTGTTAGTAGGTTCAAAATACAATTGGTGAAAATGAAGACTTTTTGAAATTTATACTGTTTACTGACAAATGTACCTTTCACAGCAGTGGATTTGTAGAATAGATATAATTTCCACTACTACGATACAAATAATCCAAATGCCCTATTTATCAACAATTATCAAAATAAATGGAGTCTTAACGTTCGGAGTGGGATTGTACATGACTATGCATTTTTTTGAGGGTCATGTGACTGGTGCTGCGTTTTTACAGTTTCTAAATGGTTTTCTCAGGTTAACACAGCAACTTCCAGATTTTAATAAAAATCAAATGTGGCTGCAATTGATTGAAAATATTACACTTTAAACAGGTATTAGAATATCTCGTTTTTATAAATGTTTAGTATTTTTGCATTTTAGATGACGCTGTCTTAAATTTTCAAAAGCAAAATATTTAAAAATGGAGAAAAAAATGTGATGTTTTAAGTGAAAGCTTGAAATTGACAATAAAATACTCATTTAATTACCAAGTTGCATTTTCTTTGCTCTGTTTCCATAATTTCCACTTTGTTTTGCAGGTTTATTATTCTTCCTATTAGTTGGACTTTCTCTAATTCCCACTTTTTCTCTCTTCTCTTCATCTCCTCTCATAGCTTTTTGTTTTCTTCCATGCTCTGCTTCACTTCTGCTGGCATTTGTTCTATCATCTCTTTAATTTTCTTTAGTCCTTCCATCTCGTCTTTTTTTCTTTTGTCTTTCCTCTTGGTTGGTGACCTACGTATTACTTTGCTTTCTCTACTATTTAATTGTATCTCTTTTACTTCCTGAAGGCATTTGACATAACCAAGAGAAATTTTTAAAAATGTGTTCCTGCTTTGTTACGTTCAGCGACCTGTTGATAAGCAGCGTCAATTTCCTAGCTGGTCCGCGTTCTCCGGCTCAAACCTTGCTATCTCGGTCAGCATTGCTACGCTCGTTGCTATATTACGTTAACACTAATTATATTATTCATTTTTAGGAACCACTTTGCTTTATACTAATAGGATAACTCGCACTATTGTCACTTGAATTTACCACCACAATGTTGAATTAAAATTGCAACTTAACTTCTGGGATTGGATCGTGTTATTATCGAGGTCGAAGAACTCAACATTTCACCCACTTTCATAAGGGGCTTCATCAGGAGGAAAAGCAAAAGAGCACGGTAACTGAACGTATAAACCCCGCCAGAGGCAAAACTCTTTTGCAAGGGAAGGGATACAAAAGCACGGTAATTCAACGTGAAAACTTTTCTAACGATCGGAAGGAGAAAGGCGAGAATTTATAGACAAGTGCCATTGCGGTTAAGTGACAGTGGGCGGGGCTTAGAAATTAGTACTTTCCACAGAGAAGGAAGGGGAAAAGCCTTTGTCCCAATTGAGATAATTAGGGTGTTTGTAAATCTCAATGGCTTCGCGAATCTTTCTGCTAGAGAAGGATGGGGATTTGCAGATAATGGAAGTTTCATCAAAAAGGATTTTATGGCCGGTATCGCGTTGGTATTCGGCAATGGCTGATGATAAAATGAGACCCGACTTGAGACACAGCTGGTGTTCAGAGCTACGAGTTTTTACTGAACGTTCTGTTTCACCAATGTATGCAGCATTACAAGAGCAAGGGACTCTATAAACATCTTATAGAGTCCCTTGTTTCAACTTCAATAATGACGTGGTCCAATCCCGGAAGTCGTTTGTTACTTAATGACAAATTGGCAAGGGGCGTGAAAGCCTCCGATATCATCTAGATTTCTAATGATTGAAGAGGATATATAAATATAAATTAATATCTATGCGTCTTGCATTGCAGTATGGAATTAAATATCAGAATTATAATTTTTCAAGGAACTGAGCCACAACTAATATGGGATAGGGTTTAATTACTGTCGATACTAAAATGTAAATGTTAGAATTTATAAATTAAAATGAACATTTTCTGAGATAGCTGAGAAATCACATTGGTAGGCAATGAATATATTATACTGAATAAACACAATATAGTGCATACCTTCCACTGTATATAATGTCTCTGAATTACTCTGGCCGCCCATTCTATCTGTTTCCGATGTTTTAATATGCGATACTCTTCACGTGCCTGCAGAAAAAACCACCATTTATATATAGCACACATGTTAATATACAATGCTGGATAAGAGATGGCAAATTCTAGCAATATACAGTGCTGTAAATGAGATATTGACATACCACACGATAAAGACACCACAAATGTCTACGGCCATCAAAAGGAATTCCCATTCTACATTCCTATAAATCATTCTATTAAAAATATTGTAATAATGTCTATAAAAAAAAATAAGTAAAAAAAATGATACACTATAGTAGATGGCAGAAAAAAAACAACTTTTTTTGGCAAAATAAATGTTATACCTCTATATTTCTATCACCCAGCAAACCAAAAACCTCATAAAGTATGTGAACGAACTTATAACTTATAAAACTTAATCCTTCAGGAGGCATGCTCAAATTATAATATTATGGCATGCACTTTTATTATAATTTTACTGTTAATTTACCAAATTTCAATAAAAAATAAACCCATTTTTCTTAATAGAAAATAGAAAAATTACTTATGCAAACAATTAGCCAGAATAAAGTATTTTTGACAAAATATAAATGTGACATGAAATTATGCAGATATTTTCCTATATTACAGGCTATATGAAAAAAAAAACCTGATTGGCATTCTCTATACACATTCCTTTATTTCATCAAACTAATTAATATGTACTATTTAACAACAAATTAGTTACCACGAAAATTGTAACATGAAAGGGTGTATGTAAATTCAGTGATATATTTAACACATTATTAACAATCACATTGTGCTGAGGTTAAGCAAGTATATTTAGGAAGTTAAAAAGTGACTCCTACGACAGGCTCTACAATTTACTAAGCTTTCGATCAACAGGTGAGCGTGGAGTCACAGTCCACTGCACCTTCTAGAGCAATGGTTTCCAAACTTTTTTACTTGACGCCCTCCATTTGAATTTTGGCAAAACCCTATGCTCCCCAAAAAAATATTATGTGGGGTAGGAGAGTACATATCTATTCATAGTTGCTGTATTAATTGCAATAAAAAATAAGACGATTATTCCACCAGCATATTTACTAGAAGTAGCAGATAAAAAGCACATTTTAATAAAAGAAAAAATCTTCAAATTTAACTTTTATATTCCAAGGTGCATCCCCAGCATGATTACCACTGTCCTAGATGGTTAAATGCCTTACCAATAAGAGACAACTTTACTAAAAAAGTCAAGTTGCTGTCAAAAATAAATTACTTAATTTCCCTATCCGAAAGTTTCTGTTGTTACCTATTTCATTGTTGTTAAAGGTGATTATAGTAAGTTCCATTGGGCGTCATAAACAGAGATTTTTAATACCAACTTTGGAAAATGTAAATCGCCATTATTTTTCAATAAAATAAACACATGGACAATTCATTCCAAGAAAAATGTTAAAAGATCCACATGAAATAATAATTATTTTAAAGTTTTACGTATTAGGTTAGAAGAAATTCTAATTTCTTCTAATATTGTTTGAAATTAGGTTGGCACTGACGAGCACTAAATATACATTTCAATGCTGGATTGGTTACATTGAATAGTTTATTCGTGTTATTATAACCTCATTTTTAACGTCTTCATGTTGCAAGTGAAACTGTGTTTATTCCTGATAATTGCTACAAAAACGGTTTTTTTGAGAATTACTTATAGTGATGGCAAGTATTGTTGCTATCATCCTGCCTACAGGCATACTGTTGGTTGCAATTGTTTGAAAACTTAATAATTATCTGACGCTATAACCCGCTGATGACGTGCAATGGAACTTATGATAATCCACCTATAACTTAACATTCTAACTTCAAATCAAATCTTAATGTAAAAATTAACATAACTAATAATAACAGATTAAACTGTTATGCTTACTGTATAATTTATAAACGTCACGCTTTTATTTTTTTACATTGATTGTATCGTGTGTTCCAAAAAAAAAAAAAACTCATGTCATGTCTTAACTTACGTCTGTAGGTGAATGTCAGATTGCATTTTGTTTATGAAAACATCTGTCACTGTGACAGCCAAAAGTTTACATTGCATTGAGTTTTAATTGTATCAAGCAAAAAGGAAAATAAGATGGCATTTACTCAACAAAAATGAGTGTATAATCATAACAGTCAATAAAAATTGTTTTCATTAAGTATTTGTATATTTTTAGGAAAATAGTTGAAGATCAAGATGTAATTGAGTTCTCTCTGACTTATGGTAGTTCATTTACTTCATTGGGCATGTATCAAGTTAAGGCAAACTTCAATTTGATCATGGCATGCTGCAAATGAGTTTTTTTTAAACATACGATACAATGCTCCTTAAAATGAGAATAGCGATACCTATACCTATTCAGGGGCTTTGTATACTCGGTGACACTGTATATATAGTACAAGTTGAATTATTTTCACTCTCATGAGCACTAGTCACACAAATAACTATACAGATTCTATCTAAATAACTTAATCATATTAGCAAATAATATCATTGCAATAATGGTTATTATAATAACACCGTTGATACTGTAATAATAATGTCATACGTCACAAAAATGGCCATTTTTGACGCATGACATATTAGTAATCATTAAACTTGACTGTCCCCCCCAGCATCGTACATGAAAGACCAACTAGAATGCTGATTTCACAATATGGAAATTTGTGTGCTACTAGATCTCTGGGGTGGTTACTCTAATAACCCATATGACATGCTTAATAACAGAGAATGCTCGATTATAACTATTTTGCTTTGACTATTTGTTAATAAGGTTAAGTCTAATTTGATAAATATTCAATAGCACCATTATTAATTCGATTGAACTGATTTTATCCAGTCACTAGTTTCTTTTATAAAAAAATAATTGTTTTTAACTCGTTTCAGGTGCATTAAAAGCCGAGAATACTGACATCAAAAACTGCATTTTAGCTTACCTTTGTCTTATTATTTTTTTTAAATTTCAAAACGATCTAAGAATGCATTGTAACCAATTTGCTACACCACTTTTCTATTAATTATATTACTGAATAGCTTCCAATAAATCAGGTGGACTTAAATCTACAGGAGTTCTCACAGCTGAGTGAATGTAATGATAACGAGGTACCAACTTCATATTAATAAATCTATTGTGCCAAATACATGTAACACCAGCAAATAATGAAGGTAGTATAACTACAGTCGTTATTCAGAACTGCAGTATTATACTTTAACAAAATCTAACGTTCACAGTTGTACATCACGATAACTACCATAAAATTCAAGTGATACGAATAGAACCTTCAGTAACACTTCTCTTGAAATAATATGTTATACACCAAGGGAGAGACAAACATGATTTTTCCTCAGGCGAAGTTTGAAGCTCAAGGGTAAAGTCCGAGGGCTACAAATACACCGAGGGAGCAAAACACGGTTTCTACGATACCAAAATCGTGAGAGAAATAATGAATTACTCCCTAGAGGAGACAAATTTACCTAGGGAGTTTTCATTATGACTGACACAACAATTATGTCAAATTCGAGGTTATCAGGTTAGTTTTTGCGTCAGTTTTGACACAAACTGACGCAAAACCTAACCTGCTAACCTCGAATTTGACATAATTGTGAGCTGTTGTCATAATGACTTACAGTGCCACCAACTTTAAAATTTACCATAGGCTACTAATTTTAAAATAATTGTAACTAAAATGTCAATAAATGACGTTTAAACAAAACAGGTTTTTTGTTTTAAATAATAATAATAATAATATTTATTCCATTATCTACATATCTTCCTGCAACGTGAAAAAAATAGTATATGCAACTCGGAGAGAATGCTATTTTGCTTCAGTGCAATTCCTGACTCTCGGGCTTCACCCTCAAGTCACAAATTGCACTTCAGCAAAATAACGCATTTCTCTCCCTCATTGCATAATCTACTATTTTTCAGGATCGAGAATTGAAAGACGAGAAACAAGTATTTTTATAAATAAAGCGTTTCAGTAAATCGGAATTATACTCCGACATTTAGCAGCTTTTGAATTGTGTTTATGATATGAATACTATGACAACAAACATTCTTATATTGTTCTTACATTGTTTATAATGAAAACTCCCTAGAGAAATAATATCATACTATCTCCCTAGGAGAAAATGTGTTATTTCTGTTATTTTTGTAACCTGGAAACTATTTCTATTCTCGGTCATGGAATATAGTATTTATAGTACAAGTGGGTCATAATAGAACTTATCCATGCAAAAAATGTTTGTCTAGGAGGCCGTGCAGTTGCTAAGGGGGGGTAAATTTTTTAAGCAGGTAAATTCCAATGACTCACATGTAAGGTCTACACATTACCCTTTTTCTGTGATGTAACAATTTTCTATCTTTATTTAACATTAAGCAACTGGACGAAATAAAAGATCTGCAGTTTTTGGTCAGGTCCGCTTTAATTATGGCTTGTTTTATAATAACGGGTGTCTTAAAATGAATTACATCTAGTATGCTTTGAATTTCCCATAATGCAATCTAAAATTTTACTTGAAATTGGCAATACTGTAAGTCTATGTCAAATTCGAGGTTATCAGGTTATGTTTTGCGTAAGTTTGTGTCAAAACTGACGAAATCTAACCTGCTAACGTCGACTTTGACATAGACCTACAGTCTTGCCAATGTTAAGTGAAGGTTTGGATTGCATTATGGGAAATTCAGAGCATACTAGATGTAATTCATTTTAAGACAACCGGTATTAATGTGACATTTGCCCAAAATAACAGTAAAATAACGCGCAATAACAAGATAGCAAGTATGACTAAAATCTCATTTTAAGCGTTAGAGATTTCTTCGAAGAGGAGAAACGTCAGATTACATAGGTCAAGAATGTCTTGGTTTGAATAATGTGCTATTTAGAGCATCCCTTACATTAAAGGTTAGGTATACATCAAACTTTTTCTGAAGTCTACTACCTTCATGATTTAGCTGATCTTATTGAATTTCACAGTAATATACGACGCATGTCTTGTTATTTCTGACGTCACAGAAAACGAGTAATGTGTAGACTTTACTATATAACGTTTGGTAATAATTTCTTCATAATGGCATGCTTAATTCGAGTTTTTTTTTGGATAATTTGTGCACTGCTACAGTATTGTCTTGTTGTGGTTAATTGTCTATAGCTTGTAAACAAATTTATAACACCTTCAGTGGGATGGGTATTTGGGAAAATTCCTTGCCCTTAGCAACGTGGGTATTTTATTACAGGAACGTAAACAGCAGTTTTCCCTGTTTAAAATCATCATAGTAAAATCGAAATTACTAAAAAGTGTTGGATAAAAGACAATGTTAAGTATTAGATTAGAATCTAATAAAAAGATTACCAAATGAAATTAGAACCAATTCAGACAAATGGAGGGGGAGAGGATGAAGAGGGCCATGAAATTATTCATAATGTACAGCAGACGTTCGATAACGTGAACTAATTCAAACCAAGTGTGTTCACATTATCGAAATGTTTACATTAGCGAGCGTGATTTTATTAATAAACACATTATTAAAAGAAATGTTTAATAACACAATAAAAAACAAAACATATTATGACAGCGATAAGTGATACACACTTTTAATGAGAAGAAAAATAAGCTGCTATTTTATTCTGCATAAATTAGCGCTTATGTTCAACAATGACTAAAACGAAATGCAAACACATCATAAACACCCATCCGATCGACTCAGCTGTGTCACAGAGAGGAATCCCCTACATAAATCGGCAACTAATTGTCGCCAAGAACTGTTTACGTTATCGAATTGTACAGGTTGTTTATGTTATCGGGCATTCTGTTTCATTCTATAGTATGAATTTTATGTTTACATTAGCGTGATCTTTTCATTATACGGTGTTTATGTTATCGAGCGCTTGCTGTACTAGATTTGATAAGTGGCAGGAGATGAAAGAAAAAGAAAAAGCAAAGAGCAAGGTGATTCGATGGAAGAGGGTAAAGAATTTTTTCAAGAATTAAAATCAGTCACTGAAGTAGAAACTAAGTAATATATCAGTCCGAAATAATAATTATTAAAAATATGACCATTTACAATTACAACAATTTACAATGACACTTTGACTGCATTCAATGTTGTTATTAACTATTACCTTCATATTTGCTCATAATGTAATGTTTTGGCACATACCATTTCGATAATCGAAATTACCTACCAACTATACAAAATATTTATAAATTGTTTCGGATACTAGAACTTCTTATCTAAGATGTACTATTCATTAACGTTATTTGTCTCAATGTTGATAATGAATGAAGCCCTAGTAAGATCGTAAGCAACAATTGATATTTATTTTTTAAACAATTGGCGGTAAGACTGCTGCATAAGGTCTTGCCTATTGTGCATCATCAAAAATCGACCTTGTGATTGTTTCAAAACAATCTTATGGGGCATTCAATTATAAAAAAAAAAACTATCAAAGGCTGCAACTAACCTAAATAAGCTAGAACGATATGTAGTATTTTATGGGGTATTCAATTTAAAAAATTATCAACGGCTGCACCTAATCCAAATAAGCCAGGACAAAGCAAATTGTTGGTGGATCGTTTGAAACCACTGCTTCTTTACGTCATGTGAATTCTAATCATTAACCAATCAGAATCAGACTGGCGGAAATGTGCAATAGGCACGACCTTATACTGCAGACTGATTCAATCGGGTCTGTTAAAAACACAATACTAAAACTGATTTGGAAAAAAGGTAAATATTGTACACTCCTTCTTCAGAGCAAGTGCTGAATTAGATTCTTAAAAAAGCAGATCATGTTTTGAATTACGAAATTTTAGATCCATATGGCCCTAAGGATAGAATGAAAGATTTTTTTTCAATATATTGAAAATATATTCGATTTTGATATTGGTTTGCAATCTGGCTAATACACTACATACGTGGTAAAAATATTAGGGCTGTTTATCTAGTAAATTTCTTCTTTTGTATACCTATGTAAAACTTCTTTATTTATATTTGTATGAAATTTTAATTTCACAATATAAATGTTTTATAACATTTTTTGCATGGTCGGTTGTTACCAAAATATCAGAACTAAATATGATATCAAAGTTTTACTAAGAAAAACTAATTTCTCAGGGTGTTTCTAGATCACTAGCCAGTCCGCAACTTTGTTAATAATAAAGATATGGAAAACAAACTTTTTTAAATTTTAAATGCCAATATGTAAACCAATTTAAACTATGGCCTCTTTTTTACGTAGTGATACACGACTTCGGTTTTTTAAATGGAACACCCTGTATATTTTAGATATTCGAAATCAATGCTAAAAATTCTTTATGAGAAGATGCTTAAACTAACATTTTGGAACTAATTATTTTTTAAAATTAACCCTCCGTCAGGCGCTTATAATCTGACAGGTTCATGATGTTGAAATTTTAATGCATTTCAACCAATGGGCGTACTACCAGGCAGTGCCCCTGTGCACTGTTGCAATCATGCGTTTCTAATGTGTTTGTTTATTTGACAGTGATTTGTTTAATCTCAGATTCATTGAGCCTGTTTCGTATATTTTCTGCATATTATCAGCGGAAGTATAGATATAGTACTGTTTCTTAGGACATCTTAAAGGTAAATACCACGTCCAATTTTATTATTCAAATGTAGCAATTAGCCTTTTTATTTTGTTATGAATCTCACAGATTCATTGCGTGCTCTCACGGTATTGTTGTTTCTTACTAGAAACTTTGCTCAAGAATAGAGAGATCTCAAAGACTATACAACCCAAACCCATGATGCTAGAACTTTGCTACAAATGATGGTGGAATTCGACGACGATGATAACATTGAATTTGAAGACGAAACTGATACTGATGCTCAAGATAATGTAGAGCAACGGGATCAAGATTCCGACACTGTTCAAGAAGCTTCATCGTCAGACGGTTTATCAGCTGAAGAAGAAGATGACGATTATTTTACTGGAAAAGACAATAGTACTAAATGGAAAAAGACTCAATTTTCATAACTTGTGAGACGTAGACCTCAAAATGTTCTGGTTGGTCAGCCGGGTGTTGTAGGAACTGCAAAGGAAATGCTGGAAATGTTTTATAAACGACTAGCAAGCTACCCGTTCTTTGTACGGGCTACAAGCCCTTAGTGTTAATTTTCCCCTCTTATTCATCTACTTTTTGGTTAAGGCTTCTTTGTAAATGTTTTTGGACCTCCCCTCGGGTGACAGAACATATAAGCCGAATGGCTGGCTGATACGGGAACACGCGACGTAGAATTGATCATGCGAAAAGCACTCCTCCCGTAGGTCAACCCCCACCCCCTACAATCACTGTCCCTGTGACTTATTGATAGTTATAGCAAAACAAACCTTGAGAGGGAACTGCAGCACCTTGAATAGGAAGGAGTAGTCGAAAGGCATAAGGGGGATGCTAGGTTTTAAAAAGATCCCTTAGCCTGTTGAAACCCCTTGGGGGTGGAATTTCGGAAAATCATTTTCACTCCATTTTATTCTAACAAGGACCCACAGCTTTAGGGGTGAAATTTTAAGAAACCCGTAAAATAGCTTACCAAACAACCCTTATCCTTTTCCAACTCCATGGGGTTGAAAAGTTGAAAAATGATTTCTAATCTATTTTTTTCTAAAATGGACTTGTATTGAAAAAATTAACAAGTTAAACCGCTTACCCCTTTTTACCATTCCACATTTTTCATTCTTTTACAGGTAAAATTTAAAAAAATCCTTAAACCTCTTAGTTTTTCAAAATACATCTACATGCCAAAAAAGAATGCTCTAACTCAACACATGAGATACACTGGGTTCTATAATTCACCCAGAACGCAGATTCTCACCATTAGGGTTGATTAGAGAAAAATCTTGAAATGTGCTTTCAGACATTTGTAAGCAAACACCAAGTCAATATCTAACAGGTCTAAGAGATATTCAGGAATTCGTGAAAACACAATTTACCCCTTTTCACCCGTTAGGGGTGGAATTACAAAAAATGGACTCACAGCAAAAAATTTCAAAAATGTTAACATCCTACCCCTTTTTAGTTTTTCCCTTTTTCCCTTTAGGGGTGAAATTTCAAAAAATCTTTAAACCCCTTTCGAAATATTTTAAAAAGACGTTCATATGCCAAAAAAGAATGTTCTAGCTCAACAAGCACAGCAGATATAAAAGGTTCTTTGAACCCAGATTCACATCTTTGGGGGTTGATTAGAGAAAAATCCTGAAATATGTTTCTAGGCATTTGCATTAACAATTTTTGCATGTAAACGCCAAAACAATAACTCATCGGGCCTAAGAGATATTAAGGAAATTGCGAAAACATATTTTACACCTTTTATCCCCTTAGGGGCGAAATTTCAAAAAATCCTTTCTACCTCATTTTATTCTAGAATGGACCCACAGCAAAATCAGAAATATTAACTCCCTACCCCTTTTTAACTATGTTTTTTTTTTTAAATGGAACAATACGAGTTTCATCAAACAGTTGCAAACTACAATAAAAGAGCTTTCTAACGATGTCTGCGTTTAAAAAATCAAAAATGCTGAACACATAATTCAAAAACAATATTGTTTCAATTAAAAAAATGGTTTTCAATTGATTTAGTACGTTTGATGTGATAATTTGATTGTACTAAACTTCATATTAGCACTACTGTCAATATGAAATCTCATATTGCAACTAGTGCGAACATATGCAACCTTTTGACATTGAAAACAACAACAAAATGTAATTATATTAGTCAAAATTACAGAAACATATTTTTAGTGCTAATTTCAAATATCTAAAATATACGGGGTGCTCCTTTTAAAAAAACCCAAGTCGAGTATCACTATGTAAAAATATGAGGCCATGGCTTAAATTGATTTACGTCAATTTGTAGGCTGTATGCTGGCATTTAAAATTAAACGAAAGTTTTTTCGATATCTCTATTATTAACGAAGTTACGGACTGGCTAGCGATCTATAAACGACCTGTATACATATAACAACAGATCAATAAAATAACCAATTAGGGTAGGCTGTGATGTGTTATACGTTTGGCAGTACTGAAGTGTATTGTCAGTCGATGTCAAATTCGTGATTTTCAGGTTAAGTTTTACGTTAGTCTGTGTCAAATAATAAACAAAACCTAACCTAACCTACTAATCTCGAATTTGACATAGACTGACAATACACTTCAGTACTGCCAAACGTTTAACACATATCACAGCCTACCCTAATTGGTTTTTTTATTGATCTCTTGTTATTTGTATACTTCAGAGAAGTGTCACATTTTTGAGTGAAGAAAGTATCCATAATTGAGACAAACTGTAGAAACACTACAATATAAAGTTTAAATGAGATGACAATATTAACTCAATATAATAAATATGAAAAGAACTTACCCGCCAACTTCTCCAAGCCGATGAAATAATAGTTTGACTATTTTTCATTCGCCGATACTTGGTGCGTTGCCTATAACCTCGCCAGTGCTTTTGTACTAACAGAGCTAGATCGTGCAATCTCATTTTTCTAAAATCTTCCAATTCGAAAACTGTTCTAGGACTACGTACAAATAACTTCGTTCTTCCAAAAGTAAATTCAGCACCAGGAATGGGTAAAGAACGAACAAGAAGCGACACACCTTCTACAGCAGAACCACGCCAGCGTGGCCATGTGTGCCCACATAACATTTTATATCGACAGAGAAATTGTGCAAACGGTAGGCGGTAGCAGTATCCAGCTCGCCATATTTGAACTGTTGGAACTAAGCCGAGATAACGAACCTATAATTAAAGTAGAAGTTTAAAAGTCAAATCATTCGCAGAATT
Source organism: Agriotes lineatus (assembly GCA_940337035.1). NCBI lineage: Eukaryota > Metazoa > Arthropoda > Insecta > Coleoptera > Elateridae > Agriotes > Agriotes lineatus. Next base: position 80,493,980 of record OW679194.1, on the reverse strand, counting down.
TTTAGTTACTTGGTGTTGTACTAATGCCATCTCAAATATACGAGGTTGCTTGAGTTCATTTGGTTTCAAACACCTAATGTAGTGAGCTTGGCGACTGCTTAAACTTTTTAATAATGCAGTTAACGCTACTTGCAGTTGTGTAGCGGTAGGCAAAGGCCTTTTTACACTACAGCGTTTTGGATTACCCTCTGGAAAAAGGTCGCACATGAGCGGATGGTCACAATGGTACAGTGCTCTTGAAATTTCTTTCGGTAAATAGTTTCTATTTTTATCCACGAAACCTTGGATGTTATACGTAACGGCACCAGCATAGTGACGAATTCTAAAAGTAAGAGAATCACTTGTAATATTAAATTTGCAATTATTAAAATTGTTATAAGAAAATTAGAGAGCAGTCAGAGAATAAAATTATTAATAATTACATTATAGGAGCGTAAGAAAATTAAATTGTAAATACTGATGGGGCCACAATTATACGGATGGGGCCATAATTATACCGGGTGCTGACTTGCGCGACGCACCATAGGAATTTGCATAGTAAATTCTTTATGTTCAATTATTTGCTCCCCTAATTATTTTAGAGCTAAAGTGTAAATACATTTTTTGTAGAGAAAAAAATACTGCATCCATTCATACTGCTGCTAACAATTTTTCATTTTCCAGAACCAAAGGAATGCAAAAAATCAAACTAGCATTTTTACAAAAATCAGTGATGCCATGGAATTATTGAAACAAGCCAATGCCAACGCAAGTGCGTGCGGGGCGATCATCCAGTCACTGCCGTCAAAAGATTGAACGTATTGTCGTTTTTCTCATTTTGGTGTGAGTTCTGAACCTCATTATTGCACCTACAATTATTTAATAACTTGCCTGTAGTCTTAAACTTAAAATGAATCAGTCTATTAATGGTTGTACTGTTTGGAATTTGCCGATACGGATATTTTACAAGGAGCTTACTTAACGAGCGTCCACCATACTCGTAAAACCATTTTTGTTATGGACAAGGTCTAGGTACCTTAGAGACATTAAGCAGAACATAATTAATAATGAATTCTTATAAACGTCAAACATCAATGACAAACAAACAAACAGCACATATTGTCGCGCCACACGCATTTGCGTTGGCATTGGCTTGTTTCAATAATTCCATGGCATCACTGATTTTTGTGAAAATGCTAATTTGTTTTTTGCATTCCTTCGGTTGCGGAAAATAAAAAATTGTTAGCTACAGTATGAATGGATACAGTATTTTTTTCTCTACAAAAAATGTATTTACACTTTAACTCTAAAGTAATTAGGGGAGCAAATAATTGAACATAAATAATTTACTATGCAAATTCCTATGGTGCGTCGCGCAAGTCAGCACCCTGTATATAACAGCAATGAGATAGCATGAATAACAAAATAGAGATGGCCATACAAAAAAATTATTTTAGTAGGCATGTTTAGTTGACTTATGTCATAATTAAAATGAGCATCAAGCCTACTCGAATATTTGCTTCTGTTTCTCTTTCTTACTCAAGCAATACCTGTTATTTTCTTGTTCATGTTGTCTTATTGCTGTTATATACCGATGGGGCCACAATTATATATAACAGCAATGAGATAACATGAACAAGCAAATACAACTCTTGAGTAAGAAAGAGATAGCCATACAAAAAATTATATTAGTAGGCATGTTTAGTTGACAAATGTCATAATTAAAATTAAGAGTCAAGCCTTCTCGAATATTTGCTACTGTGTTTATCTCTTTTTTACTCAAGCAATACCTGTTATATTCTTGTTCATGTTATCTCATTGCTGTTATATATAATTGTGGCCCCATCGGTATATAACAGCAATAAGATAACATGAACAAGAAAATAACAGGTATTGCTTGAGTAAGAAAGAGATAAACAGTAGCAAATATTCGAGTAGGCCTGACGCACATTTAATTATGACAGATGTCAACCACACATGCCTACTAAAATTTTTTTTTTCGTATGGTCATCTCTTTCTTACTCAAGCATTCTATTTTGTTGTTCATGTTATCTCATTGCTGTTATAGGTATATAATTATGGCCCAATCGGTATAGTCAAAGATTACAAATTTCCTCGAAAAAGGGAGACCAATACAATTTTAAAATTTCAGGAATTTATGGACCATTTTTGTAAAATTCCAGGTATTTTCACACTACTCCGCCATATTTTTGTTAGCTTCATGCACGTTGTGGTTGTCAACTTGTTATGAAAAGACAGAACATTACACCAGAAACACCATGCGCGTGCTTTGAGTCTTGTTAAGTCACACGATAGCTGCTTGACATAAATTAAACTACTAATATTACGCTAACATTTTTATATCTTTTTACGCCTACACGTACGATGTCTTCTTCTTCTTCTTCTTATATCCTTTTGCCCTTGAGGATGTCGGATTTGGTTCCATATCCCCTGTTTCCATTATCCACTTCTTCCAGTCCTTTAGGTCTCGTGCCAAGGTTTTCATTTCGTTTAAAGTTTTTCCTCTACTTGCTTCCATTTTCTCTAATCTTTTCATCCAGGTTTTCCTTGCTCTGCCTCTTTTTCATTTCCCTCCTTTTCCTGTCTCTATCACTTTCTTGACTATTCTTTCTGAGTTCATTCTTGTTATGTGGTCATACCCAGTTCAATTGTCTTTTCTTCAATTTTGTCATGATAGGTTCTTGTTTCGTCGTATTCCTTATTTGTGAATTCCTTACTCTATCAAATGTTGTCTTTCCCGCTATTTTCCTCAGGTATTTCATTTCAATAGCATTTATTTGGGATTCGTTTTTTCAGTGGCACCCATGATTCGCTAGCGTATAGTATTGTTGGTACGGCAACTACATTGTACACCCTCATCTTTGTTATCCTGTCTAGTTTGTTTTTCTGTAGTATAGGCTTATTTACTGCACGGTATATGTTCGTTGCCTTTTGCCTTCTCTTCGCATTTCCAGGTCTAGATTTCCATCATTAGCTATCACACTTCCCAAGTGTTTGTATACTGTTACTTCTTTCAGTGTTTTTTGTTTGCATATTATTACTCTTTCCTCTTCTGTTCTATGTTTGCCATTTATTATCATTACTTTGCTTTTATTTGTATTAATTTCCATTTTTAGGTTTTCAATTTCTTGTGTCCACACATCTACTATGAATTGCATTTTTCTTTGTGTCTTGGCTATTAGTACAATATCATCCGCGTAGAGTAGGCTATCTAGTTTTGTGGGGATGTGGTTTCTATACCCTATTGTCGTTTGTTCTACTTTCCCTCTTGTATTTTTTATTAACCTATCCATTACTATAATGAATAGTAGTGGACTTACGCTATCCCCTTGCTTCACCCCTTTTTTTATTTCAAAGTCTTCTGTTCTTCATCCATTTATTTGTACTTTTGGTATTACATTTTAATATATGCTTTTTATTACTTGTATTAATTTTCTGCCAATTTTAGGGTTCATTAGGCTTTTCCATATTACTTCTCTTTCTATCATATCAAATGAGGCTCTTAAATCTATGAAAGTCAGATATAGTTGTTGTCCATTATCCATTGCTCTTTCTAAAAGGTTTCTCGCTATGCTAATATTGTCATTTGTCTGTTTGTTCGCTCTGAATGCCGCTTGTTTGTCTTCCAATTCTTTTTCTACTTGTTTTCTTAATCTTTTCTCTACCATTCTTGTATCAACTTTAAAACCTACTGATGATAGGCAAATCACTCTGTAATTGTCGCAGATTGTATGGTCGCCCTTTTTGTGGATTGGTAATATTAAATTGTTTTCCCAGTTCTTAGGAATCCTTTCATTTTCCCAGGCTTTATTACATATATGGGCCAGCCACCTCTTTCCTTCTTCGCCCATCCACTTTATCATCTCTGGTTTATGTTGTCTGCTCCTCCTGCTTTTTCTGTTTTAATATTTCTTAGTGCTTCTTCTATCCCTTCTATTTGTTGGTGTCTTTCCTCCTTTTCCATTTCTTCATTTCTTGTATTCCCCTCATTTGGTCTTTGTTCTTGTCTTTTAATCGTTATTTCATTTTCTTTATTCTTATTCCTGTTATTTCTTTTGTCTTTATCCCTCTCATATTTCTTATTCTATTCCAGAATTTCCTATTATTGTTTTTGAAGCCCTCATTTAGCTCTGTCCCAAATTTCTCCCAGCTTCTTCTTTTTTCTTCTCTAACTTCTATCTTCACCTCATTTCTTAATTTTGTATACTCTGTTTTGTCTTGTGCCTCTTTTGTTTTACTGTATTTCTTCCACACTTCTTTGTTTCTTTTGATTTTTTCCTTTAACTCTGTTGTCCACTGATTTGTTCATTTTTGGCTGAAGTTTCTTTTCCTCTTTCCTCTTGTGGTCCCGGGTGGTGTAGCTTGAACAAGCGTCCACGTACGATCAGTAGAGTTAAGCAACGCTCTCTCTGGTCGGGACTTGGATGGGAGTTTCAGGGTTGATTCACTCGGCGCCTCGTGGTATGGCTGCCACGAAAATAGTTGGCCCCGGATGTCATAATAACATCATGACAGTCGTTAGTGGGGTTGAAGTCCCCATAAAATGTAAAGCGACCCTATAATTGGCCTAACGGCTGTTGGCTGAGTACGAAATAAATAAATAAATAAATATTATCTTCGCTTTTTGGTATAAGATTTGTTTCAGTTTTTCCCATCTTTCATCCATATTCCATTCTTTTCTAGTCCTTTCTATCTCCTTTAGTGAACTATCTGTCTCTATTTGGTATGCTTTCCTGGTTTCTTAATATCTTAATTCTGATGTATTCCTTGTCTTCTTCTATTTCCGTTTCAGTTATCAGCATATTTGCTACGACTAATCTATGGTTTGATACTATTTCTATCTCTGTTATTGTCTCAATGCGTTTTACTTCGTGTTGCATATTTCTCGTATACGTGATGAAGTCTATGATGCTTCTTGCGTTTCTTTCTTTTGCGACAAAGTATATCTGTCTTCTATTTTTTGTTTCCAGAAGGTATTTCCGATTATCAATTCATTTTCTATGCAGAACTCTATAATTTGTTTTCCATTTCTATTTTGTATTTCTTCGCCGTATTCTCCCATACAGCCCAGGCCTCTTTCTTTGTCCTTTCCTATTCTGGAATTCCAATCTCCCATGATTACAATTTTCTCACTTTCTTCTCTCAGCTGTTCTATTGTTTGTTGTACTTTTTCGTAGAATTCCTTTATTGAATCTTCCTCTTCTCCTTCTACTGGTGCATAGATTTGTATTATGTTCACTACTTTTGTAGCAGTATGCTTATTTTTATTATTCTTGAGTTTATTGCTTCAAAATTTATTAGCCTGTTGTTTATTTCTTTGTTTAGTATGATGCCTACTCCTTCTTTGGCTCTACATCGTCTCTGTACCCCTGAGTAGTATTCATCTGTTATATTTATATTTCCCTGCCCCGTTTTTTTCTCGCTTATCCCCAGAATCTGTAGATTGTATTCCTTCATGTCATCTACTACCTCAATTCTCAATTTCTAAGCGTAAGATGTAAACGAGCAAAATGGATGCCCGGTCAAATGTGAATCACGTGATTTTTAAGTTTCATATTTTACGGGAAACAATTTTTTTCAAATGCGAAATCACAAATTTGCTAAAACTTTAAATGTTATAGAAATTCCAGGAGGATAAAGAAATTCAAGGAATTTCAAGTATTTTCAGTGCCAGTTGGTCGACACCCTGCAAGAACAAGATGAAAAGGTAAACTGCAGTTAGTATCCGTGATATTATGCGACCTTTTGGTTGCAATTAGTTGATGGGCACATAGCCTTTGCTGGATCAACCTTCTTAGCAATTATGGCTTGACAGGCATTGCAAACAGTTTTTACAAGAAATACAGAAAGGTAGAAAAGATAAACCATTAGAAAAATACAAAGTACGATAAAAAAGAGAAAGGAATGTGGGTGTACAGATATAAGAAAGTTTTTAGAAACTAAAAACTAGAGAATATAGAAAGACGATAATAAGAAAATGAGTAATTCCATAATACAAAGAAGATAATAATATAAGTTATCAGCCAGGCATAATTTGGTATAGAACAAGGGAGCTCAACCCAAAGCTTATTAATTAATGTAACCCGCCAAAAGTTCACTTAAAAAATGGCTAAAATTCGAAAAATATGTTTTTCTTCTAAATTTAAAAATTAAGTATTTTCCGCTAATACGGTTCCACCCACAACAGCCATTAAATTAAACACAAAAAGTAAAATAAGAAAACCAGAGTTCTAGATAAAAAGCTGGAAAATTCTCACTAGTAATTACAAATCTTTCTTCTTAATCTGTCCTCTTGTACCCATAGGTGTCGAAGTTGCAGAATTTTTTCTTTTCTGCTCTGTTCCTTGTTTGCTTCTTTGCTTCTTCCCACGTGGTTCCTCTATCTTCTAATGTCTTTGTTATTTGTTCATTCTGTTTCTTGTCTGTACCCATTTACCATATTCTTTTCACTACGTTGTTATTGTCCGTTCTACATAGATGACCAAACCAGTGTAATTGTCTTCTTTGTATGGTGTTAATTAGGGGTTGTACTTTTAGGCTGTCTCTTATTTCATTGTTTTTTATCCTGTCCTTTCCTGTTATTCCGCATATTCTTCTTAACACTTTAATCGCCGCAATACAAATTCAGAAATGGGTCTCAAGGGCCAACTACGTAGAAGAAACAATAAAACATATCTAATATTGAAACGCCTATAAATAGGCAGCCAAATACGCTATCCAAGGGGTAAATGTGTTGTTGGGTATAGGAGGCCACGTGCATTAGGCAAAGCATGTAAAGTTACGCACAATGAGAAGCTACCGTGAATCACACGGCCACGAAAACTTTTCAACGTGAGATGCAAGTTAGCATCACACGGCGCTGTAAATAAAAAGATAGAGATGCACGTTAGCTTCACGTGGCGATTAAAGTGTTAAATAACAAATTTCGCCAGCTTGTATTCTACTTTGTAGTCTTTTTGTGAGGGTCCATGGCTGGCTTCCGTAGACAATAGTTGGGATATATACTGATTTATATACTCTCACCTTTGTCTCTTTAGATGCGTCCTTTTTTTCTATAAACACTTTCTCCCATGTTTTATATATCCCCGCTGCTACTCCCAGTCTGTTATTCGGCTCTGGTTCTAGTTTACCTTTAGAGTCTAGTATGACCCCGAGATATTTAATTTTGTGGCCTGCTTAATGTTTTCATTTTCTATTTTCAACTCTATTTTTTCGTGTTCTCTTGCTATCGGCATCGTTTCAGTTTTCTTTATGTTGATTTTCATGCCGGCTGCTTTCAACTCCTCATTCCATTTATTGATACTATTTTGGAGATTTTCTTTTGTGTTTGCCATTACTATTAGATCATCCGCAAACATAGACTCACTCTGACAGTGTTCAAACTAATGCTTGAACACGGGGCAAGTGAAATTAAGTAAAATCATACGGACACAAAAGTGCGTCAATTAGAATTCACGGCATGTGCCAATTACAATATTTGTATACAAGACTCAGCTAGCATCGGTTTACTGGGTCGAGTTACGTTACGATAAGGACTTTTTATGCTGACTGCCGCATTTTTAATACTATCGCTAGGTCAGATTTACACACATTGTCGACCGGCGAAGTGTTATTATGCAAACGTTATGTTTTTTGTGCCTAACCAATACTAGGTTTTGAGTTCAATAAGCAGCAACATAGCACACATGCAATTGTATATAAAGACTGTATGTTTAATAATTTTCAATATACTTCTAAACTCTGAGGTGTATTCACTTGTGACCGACGCCTGGCTACTCCAGTAACATTTTATCAAAATCCTTTCTCTTCTTTTATCAAGTGTGAACCCCCTTCAGTAAAACAACCTGGTTATATAACATACAATTTATGTTCCGAATTGCATCCTGAATGAGTGCAAGAAGTAATTCCCGGAACTACGCAAATTGAGGGCTTGCATAAATTCAAGGAGAATCGCGGACAGACACGTTCTAGGTTTCTTATTCCTAATATTGCTTGTTTTGGTCTGTTACTCGCTCTGTTATTCACTGATTTGGCTATTTTATGCATTGCCGCTATGAATAGTAAAGGACTTAGGGTTCCTCCTTGTCTCACTCCTTTGTGGCTTATACATTCTTGTGTAGCTGCCTGTCCAATTCATATGCTGTTCTTACACCCGTATGTATAGTCGTTCGCCAGCGGCTCGCCGGAGTTTCGTTATAAATAGTATGTTGGCGGCACTGTACGTCTATGTCAAATTCGAGATTATCAGGTTAGGTTTTCCGTCAGTTTTGACAGAAACTGACACAAATTCTAACCTGCTAACCTCGAATTTGACATAGATATACAGTGCCGCTTGAAACAAAAAATTCAATCTTGGGTGTCTTTTCCAGGTCTAAAGCCCGCCTGGTTCTCTTTTAATGTAGATTCAATTGCATCCCTTAGCTTCTTTACTATGATTGTCTCATATATTTTATATGCTACACAGAGCAGCGATATTCCCCTATAGTTGTTACATATCGTTTGGTCGACTTTTTTAAACACTGGTACAATCACCGCGGTCTGCCATTCCTGGCCTATTGTTTTTTGGAGTAGGTTTGTCCCTTCTTTGCCCATGTACTTTATTATTTCCGGCTTTATATTATCTATATCTCCTGCTTTGCCTGTTTTTAACTTCTGTATGGCTGCTTCTACTTCGTCCTTACTTATTTTGTCTGTTCGTAACTCCTCATTGTAATTCGGTGTACTGTTATCTATAGCGTCTTTGTCTGTTGTTGGTTCATTTCCGACGACCCCTTCAAAGTGTTTCATCCACCTTTCTTTTATTTCATCTACATTTGTTAGTAGTTCACCCTCTTTGTTTTTAATGTATGTTGGCTTTGTCTTTCCTTTTTTTAATCTTTTAATTACGCAAAATAGCATTTTTCCATTTCCTTCATTTTCCTTTCTATTCTCTTCGCAGGACTGTGCCTTTGCTTTTTTGATTTGTTCCTGTCATTAATATATTTCTTCCACAGCCTTTTCTTTTCCTTTACTGCTTCTTTAATTGTTTTATTCCACTATGCCGTCTGTTTTATCTAACTGTTGTAGCAAGTTACTCCACATACTTTTTCGGTAGCGTTGAATATATTCTTAAAATCACTCCAAAGTAGTTCGATATTATCTGTTTTAAGATTTTCTCTGGCTAAGTGTATTCCTTGCTGTATTTGGGTGGCGTATTCTTCTTGTGTTTCCCTATCTTGCAGCTTATAGCTCTTGTCCTATGTTATTTAATGTTGTCGTCTCTTCTAATCTTAATCTAACTTCTACTGGGTAGTAGTCGCTTCCTAGTTCTGCACCTCTCTTGACTCTCACATCTTTTATTTTTGCTTTGTTTTCTTTTTCTGTTAATACTAGGTCGATAATTGATTTTTCACTTCTACTAACAACTTCTCTCGTAAATTTATGAATGTCTTTGTGTCTGAACCACGTGCTTGTAGTGCGATGTGATTGGTGCATTGTCAAGTGCGATGGATTAATAAGCTAAAGCGACCCACACACGTGCGGATAAGTAAAGTGGTTAAAGAATAAAATTCGTCAAGTGAAACAAAAAAACCTAACGAATAACGAAAAAGAGTTGAAGCAAAAAAGGTACAATTATGGAGGAAGAAAAAATTATAGAACTTACAAAAACATTAGAAAAAATGCAGTTAAAGTACCAGAAAATGCAAGAAGAATTAAAAGAAAGCAATTTAACCTTGATTTCAAAGATAAAACAAATAGAAAGTAACAATAAGAAGATAGAAATGTTAACACGAAATCGACAGCAAACCAACCAACGAATAAACCAAGGGGCAGGAAAAAAAAGAAAAATAATAAAGTATACTCGAAAACAACTGAAAGAAATGCGGCAAAGCACAAGGGTAGAAAGTGTAAGTGAAGAGATTGCAGAAAATATTTTGAAGCTAAACATCAATGCCAGGTGGAGGAATTTAAAGCCGGGGACACGAACAAAAGAAGAAGTATTAAAAATTGGCACATGGAATACCCAAGGTTTGAAAAAAGAAGGAAAACTCAAACAATTAGTGCAAGAAACAAAAAGATACAATATAGATGTTCTAGCAATCCAAGAAACAAACATACAAGGATTGTCACAAATGGTCTTGGATAGCTATGTATTCCTAAACGGAGGAGGGAAAGAAAATAGACTGGGAACAGGCTTTTTGCTAAAAGAAAAGCTAAAAAATGCAGTAATAAACTACAACGTGATAAATGAAAGGATAAGCACTTTAAGAATAAAAACAAAATACAGGAAAATAAGTATAATAAATACCCACGCCCAAACGGAGGATAAAGATGAAGAGGAAAAAGAGGAATTTTATGAAAAACTAGAGGAAACTGTTGACTGCATACCCAGTTATGATATAAAATTAATGATAGGGGATATGAACGCAAAAGTAGGAAGAGAAGACAGAAACAAAGATGTAGCAGGGAGTGAAAGTTTGCACAAAGAAGCGAATGAAAATGGATAGAAACTGGTCGACTTTGCAGCACTAAAAGGAATGGTAATTAAAAGTACCATGCTTAAGAGGAAAGACATACATAAAGCTACATGGATCAGCCCTGACAAAAAAACAAAAAACCAGATAGATCATGTTCTAACACAAAAAGTGCATGCAAATAAGATCACGAAAGTAAGAACATACAGAGAAGCTGACATAAGCTCGGACCACCTACTAGTGATAGCGAACTTAAAACAGACAATAAACAACATAAAGCAAATAAAAGCAAAAGGGAAAAGGTGGGACATAGAACAATTAAATAAAGTTGAAGCACAGCAACGGTACAAAGAAAGCACAAGAAGTATGGCAGAGCTACAAAACCAAAGTAACATTATAGAGGAACAATGGGATCAGCTAAAACAAATAATAACAGAATGTGCAAAGCAATTAGGCACAAAAAAAACATCAAAACAAAAAGACTGGTGGGATGGGAAATGTAAAGTAGCAGTGGAAGAAAGAAAAGTCATAAGAAGGGAAATGCTGAAAACAAGAAGGCAAGATCTCAGCGAAAAATACATAGCAGCAAGAAATAAAGTACAGAAACTCTGAAGAGAAAAAAAGAGGAAAGCAAGAAAAGAGCAGCTGGCAAAGATAGAAGAAGCATATAAAAACAAAAATGCAAAGGCTTTTTACAAATACATAAAACAAGAAAAAAAAGGCTTTCAGCAACCAACTCTAAGTTTAAGAACGGAAGAAGGCAATATTTGCATGGATGAGGAAGAAATGGCGGAAATATGGGCAAAGCACTTCTCACAAATACTCGTAGATAATAATACAAACAAAGAAGAAATAAAAAGTCTACAACAGAAAGAAGAAAGGAATTTAAAAATCCCAACATATGAAGAAATGATGGAAATAGTAAAAAACCTCAAAAACAACAAAAGCCCGGGTTCAGACAATATAGAAGCGGAATTAATAAAATGTGCAGACGAATCAATATGCCAAAAATTGTACCAGTTAATACAAGAAATATGGAAGAAAAAAGAAATGCCAAAAGAATGGTCAAAAGCACTTATTTGCCCAATCCACAAGAAAGGTAGCAGAAGTGTAGCAGCTAAACAAGATAGGAAGATACCAGGCCGGCTTCAGAAGTGGGAAATCGGTCATAGACCAGATCTTCATTCTAAAACAATGCCAAGAAAAATGCAGCAAAAAAACATACCTATGCATGCTCTATTCATAGATTTCAAGCAGGCATATGATCAAATAAGGAGGACAGGAATATATAACGCCTTAAAAAATCTAAACATAATGGAAGAAACAATAAAATTAGTTGAAATGACACTACAAAAGACAAAAAATGCAATTAAGTTCAAAGGAGCACAATCAAAGGAATTCCATAGTAACGTAGGATTGAAACAGAGAGACCCACTATCGACAACCATCTTTAATATAGTTCTGGAGGACATTTTAAGGAAAACCAATTTAAAACTAGACAACAATATCATAACAGGTCCCTACCAAATCTTAGCCTATGCAGACGATATAGCAGTACTAGCACGAACAAAAGAAGAACTCAAAGGACTAGTTAAAAAGATAGAAGAACAAGCAAAGAGGGTGGGCCTGCAAATTAATGAAGAAAAAACCAAATACATGATATTAGGAAACAGAATGCAAGAGGAATCACAAAATTTGACTTTCCAATCAACAAACTCCAAGAAAAAATATGTGTTCAATCTAGTGAATAGTGTAGTGTACTTGGGGGCTGAGATGACAAGCAGCGGACAACAGGGAGCAGACATAAAGAGAAGATTAACAATGGGGGCGAGATGTGTGGCATCCCTTGACAAAGTGATAAAAGATAAAAATATCCAAAGAGAAACAAAAATAAAGTTATATAAGACAGTAATACGCCCTGTAGTAACTTTTGGAGCTGAAACATGGGTAGTAACCAAAGAATATGGGAAAAAAATAGACATCTGGGAAAGGAAAATCTCGAGGAAAATCAAGAAAAATAGTGGGAGGAATTAACGAAAATGGAGAATGGAGAAGAAGGACCAATTTAGAACTGGAAGAAATATACAAGGAGCCCAAACTAACAATTGTCATCAAGCAAAGCAGACTAAGATGGCTAGGCCACATAGGCAGGATGAAGGAAGATGAACCGGTCAGGAAGACGCTGAAAGTGGAAGCAGAAGGAAAGATTAGAAAAGGGAGACCAACAAATACATGGTGGGGAGACGTACAGCAGGACCTGAGAAACTTTGGACTTACAAGATGGGAAGAAATAGCAAAAGACAGGAAGGCGTGGAAGCACGCCGTTGAAGCCATAGGCCACTAGGCCCGAAGTGCTGAACTATATATATATATATTTGTGTCTGAACCATGTATTTGTCACAATGCAGTTATTTTCCATACAGAACTCGATTATTCTTTTGCCGTTGCTATTCAGTGTGCGTTCTCCCCATTTTCAAATTGCACCTTCTGGGTTATTACCCACACGCCAATTTAGATTTCCTAGAATGATGATTCTATTTTTGGTTTTATCAAATTTTTCTTGTAGCTGTTCCCAGTATGCATCTTTAGCTTGCATTTTATTATTTTTTTCGTTAGGTCCATACGTTATTACTAATGTATACATTTCTTTTGCTAATTTTACATCAACGGTCATTACTCTTTCAGCGATAAAGTTCCAGTTCTTTATATAATTAATATAATCAGTGTTTAATAAACAGGCTACACTTGCTTGTGCCCAGACTGTATCATCTACCCCACTGTATAGCAGCAAGTGGCCTCTATTTACTGTCTCGTATCCCGTGTTTTTCCGTTTTGTTTCTGTCAGTGCTAGCATTTTTATATTTGTTTTCTCAAACTCTTCATACAGTTTATTTTCTTTTCCTTTTAGACTTTGTACGTTCCAGGTGCCTATTTTGATTTCTGTTACTTTACTATTATTAGTATTATTATGCTGGTTCTTTTTCTCTTTAACTTTCCTAGTTTCCGCAGTCATATTCCTATTTATTGCCATTTTCGTTGTCGTTAAGTCTTCCTGCTTTTGGTTTATGATTTATGAAGATTCTATGGTATCCTACTTTAACTTCTTTTCTGTTGCTTCTTTCTTCTCTAGCCACTTTAAGTAATTGGGTTTGCACTTGTCTTTCTTCATGTTTGGTCTTTTTCAATAAATGTTTTCGTACCTTTTAGTAATTTCTTCCTTTCTAGTATCGTTTTTTTTTCTTCCCGTGAACTGAGCTGGATAATTGTTATTTCTTTGCTTTCCTTAGTCCGGTCCTGGTGTGGAAACACAAAATATCGATTGTGAATACTAGCCTCGAAACTTATAAATTAACGGGTTTAGGAGAGAAAATCAATTTACATAGTGAAGTATAAAGAGACTTTAAGTGCATCAGTAACAGAGGAAGATCAATATTAAGGTAGGATCCATTACTTTTAGTAAATTACAAAGTAAATAGACGCTGAGATCGACGTAACCTTCTGAGAAGGCGATTCCGAGTCAGCCGATAACGCGGCAAACACTAACTCGACAGGCGAGCGCAGCTAACATTATATGCAAAGGTAAACATCGAACAGAACCGGCCTTAGGAAATTTTCTTAGGAAACCTCGAAAGGAATTTACGGATTGAAAGAGGAAATTAAGAGAATAAAATGGAGGAAATGTCAAGAGAAATAAAAGAGAAGCTAGACAGAATGGAGGAAAGAGATCAGCGTATGGAAAACAAACTAGATGGGCTCCAAAAGGAAATGCAAGCAATCAAAGTAGAAAATGAGCAACTCACAGAAGAAAACCGAAACTAAAAAATGCACAACACGAGAGGTTGATAGAAGAAATGAATAGAGAAATCAAGAAAAGGAACACAATAATACACGGAGTAGAAGACCAAGAAGAGGAGAGTGAACTACAATTAGAAAAAATAAAGGTGGTCAATAGGGACATGGGTATAAAAATTGAAATGGAAAAAGAGATAGTAGAAACAAGAAGATCGGGTAAATACCGAACAGGAAAAATCAGACCGATACAAGTGGAATGTGGAAAATGGGCAAAGAAGATGGAAATATTGAAAGGAACTAAAAACCTGAGAGGAAAAAACATATACATAGAGAAAGACTACTCCAAAGCAAAGCAAAAAATCAGAAAACAATTGATTAAACACAGAAACAAAATAAGAACACAAGGCCACCAGGCCACCATGTACTCCTGAGATACAACAAACTAATAATTAATGGAGAGGACTACTACCTAGAACAACTGGAGGCAATAGAAACAGTACACGAATTAGAAAGCGGAAAGGAATAAACACCAAAAGAAAAGACAGGAGGAAGAACGATCAGCGAGAGATCTCCTGATGAAGAACTACAGGAAAGGCTATGCAAAATAACCAAAACGAACAAACGCACAGCTGCAATTTCAAAAAACTCAAAAAGAAAGTAACTAGAACGCAAGTTACTACCAGGACACAGGCAACGGAACAAGGCATGAATAAGGACACGAATAAAAATAGTACAAGTAACAATAAAGGAAAAGAAACACAAAGTGAATGGATAGGCATAGGAGTATGGAATATAGGAACACTAGCAGGGAAAGAAATAGAATTAACGGAAGAAATGGACGAAAACAATATACAAATACTTGGGATTAGCGAAACAAAGAAGAAAGATAAGGGAAGCACGCAATTAACAAATAACTATACACTGCATTACTCAGGAGTGGCACCGGAACAAAGAGCGAAGGAAGGCGTAGGAATAATAACCACTGAGGAAATAAACAAAAGAATAATTGAGGTCAGGACTATAAACCCTCAAATAGTAGCAATAACTATAAAACTTGATGAAACAGTAAACATTATCCAGATCTATGCACCGGTAGAGGGAACAACTGAGGAGGAAATGGCAGACTTCTACGCGAACCTACAACTACTGCAAGATGCAATGAAAGAAGAGAATCAGAAAACAATAATAATGAGGGACTGGAATAGTAGGCTTGGAAAAGATCAAAACAGAGGAATGGGATGTATGGGATGCCACGGAGAAAACATCCAAAATAGAAATGGACTAAAAATGATCGACTTTTGTGTAAGAAATGAACTTTTAATAAGAAACACGCTATGGAATCAACCCTTAGAGGACAAGTATACTTTTGTTGCAGAAGAACGCGAAGCCAAAAGTGTAATAGACTACATAACGTACACACAAGACTTACCAGAGAAAATACAAATAACCGAAACAAAGAAAGAAGCGGAAATTGGTACACAACACCGGTTAGTAACAACAAAATACCACGCCAGACTAACCAATAAACAAGAAGGAAGAAACTATAGTGAGCTGGTAATAAACAAGTTCAAAAACTCAGAAAGAAGAGAAAAATACCAGAAAGATATAGACGAAGAACTACGAAAACCTCCAAGCTACATGGACAATAGAGGAAAGATGGACAACCTTCAAAGAAACACTGAAGAAAGCAGCGGAAAAGACATGTGGGACACGAAAACATAACAAACACATGAAAATGACAAGCTGGTGGACAGAAGAAATAAGAAAAATGGCAAAGGAAAAGAAGACAGCATGGAAAAGATACATCCAAACAAAAGAAATGGTGGATAAGGAGGAATACAAAAGAAGGAGAAACATAGTGAAAGAAACAATTAAGGTAGAAAAAAGGAATTCCTGGAGGAGGATGGGTGAAGAGATAACAGAGCTATACAAAATGACTACCAGAGAGTTTTGGTCGAGAATAAAGAGATTAAGAGGAGATAAAAAAAAGGACACAAGAGCAATAAAAGATAATCAGGGACAATTGCAAACCGACACAAAGGAAGTGTTAGAAACATGGAAAAATTACTATGAAAATATGTACAATACGACTGTAGAACTGGAAGAAAATGTAATACAACAAATAAATGTGGAACAAACAATCTAGAGGGAAGAAGTAGAAGACGCAATCCAAAAAATAAAAATAGGTAAAGGCAGTGGGGAGGACGACTTATCCTCAGCGATTGTAAATGGATGGACCAAAGAGGAACAGAATGGTTCTGGAAAATCTGTAGGCAAGTATGGGAAGAGGAGAAAATACCGAGGGACTGGGAAAACAACCTAATAGTACCAATTCACAAGAAAGGATTGCAGTCACAGTGCGAAAACTACAAGCCAATATGTTTAGCCCAAACTAGTTTTAAAATGTACACAAAAATCTTAGAGAAAAGAAGCTTTCAGACCGAATAGACAAACAGGCGATAATATATATATATAATCAGAAACATAATCGAAAGAAAAATAGAAGAAGGAGAAGAATTGTATCTAACATTCATAGATCTGAAGGCTGCGTTCGATACCAGTATTACCGTAAAATAAACTTCAATCGGTAATTTCTGGCACGCTCACGAGACCCACTGTGTGGTTCCCCTGTCATTGTATTCACCAAATTTCCCTGTAGATAATTTAACAGACTGCAAGTGATGGTTTTCTTCAATTGACAATTGTCAAAAGTGACATTTTAAGGCAGCTTCGCAACGCATGAAAGTACAATAACTATGTAATATTAAAACTGCTACGCCCGTGGTCCGATACATCTGGACCTACTGCTGTTGACTGTAGCAGCATGGATCTTATGGTTTAATCTCAAACAAAGACCCTTTTCACAAAATTCTCCGTAAAACGGCCGCCTGTCTGTCTGTCAACGATTTGCACAGCCCCCTTCCGCTTTCGATGTTCTCACATCCATGGCACATGTCGACCAAGTGCGTCCTGCATGCATGCGAGTGCCCATTCTCACGTCGCGGCGTGCGGCGGCCACTGCATGCGCGTTCACAGTTCTTGGCACACATGTCTGCACAGCCATCGACACTCTTGCATGCGCAGTTCCCAAGCATGCTATCATCAGTTCTCATCCGCCAACTAGTTCGTGTGCCTCAGCTCCTTTCTCACAGCGGGCACTACACGCGCTTCAGCGGATTTTAGACGTATTTGAAACACCACCAGCATACATGAACGGAGTCCCTTCAATTCCATCCCTGATGTGCTTCCACAGCCCTCCTCAACAATATTTGCTGTGCACCACACGGAATCTTTCAAGGTACACCCCGTTCATCAAAAGTAGTATCTTTCCCATGCAATTATGCACTGCCGTCTCATTTCGCTTTCGCTTTCGTTCATTGGCCACTTTCGCAGTTTCAACGGCAATCTGCCCCTGCTGCTCGCGTGCCTTCTTGACCTACACTGGTCCGGTACGTGCTGCAAACCCTTGTGCTCGGTCAATTGTTAACCTTTGCACATTCACAGTAGCGTTTGCAGCCAGCCGTCGCTGCCCGCATGGACCCACGATTTATCCTGGTCCGTGCATGCAGCAGTAACTCGTGTGCGGTCTTGCATCTTCCCCGGGCACTGCCGTAAGCATCGGTTGCTTGCCCGAGAGGACACATGCAATGGACCTCGCACACTTCTGCAGTTGCGAACTTAGTTAAGTATTTTTAAAGTTTGTCAACACAAATAACTACATGTCACTGGAAGACCTTACCGAGACAGTCAGTTTCATTCGGCTGATCCCGCCTACTTTTTAGATAAACAAAGCTTCCACGCTTCCATGTGTTTATTTGTTTGTGCTTTTTATTTTTTACTTTTTCATGCATGCTTGCCTTTTTTTCTATCTTTTCCAGCTTTCATCTCGGAAGTAGAAGGAGACGCTCGATCAACGACCCAGACTCGTGTGACCAGTGGCAGTGCATGTGTAGTGTTGTGTTATTGTTTATTGTTACCTTTATTTATTGTTATCATTTATTGTTATTAGTTTTTAAGGATAGTTGAAAAGATCCAGGAGGTTTTGTAGCTAAATATAATCCTGTCCCTTTCATACGGGGTTATATTAGTTTTCCTACCTGGCCTCCCTACCTCCTTTTCTCTTTTTTTGGGGGGGGGGGAGTAATGTTACGATTGTCATTTGTTTTAGGTTGTTAAGGTGACGATCGCAAACAAAGTTTATTGAGTTCATTATATTGGTTCACAAAGCAAACACGCGTTTTATTTCAACCAGTATATATGAGCATATTTATGTAAGATATAACGCCCCAAACGCTCTATTCTTACAGTACTTATAGAACAGTTAAGGCGAAGGTACAATTGGAGGGGCAGAGATCGGAGGTGTTTGAAATGAAGAAAGGCATCAAGCAGGACGACAGCTTAAGCCCTCTATTATTCATAACTATTATGAACAAGATAACCAAGAGAATAAAAGAAAAATACAGCCACCTGAACACAGTAATGGGATATAAAAACTTAGAAGTAATAAAACAAAACAGTCTACTGTATGCAGACGACGTGATACTAATCTCAAATACCAGAAGTAAAATGCAGAAACTGGTGAACGCATGGAGGACTGAAATAGAAAATACGAAAATGGAAGTAAACATAAACAAAACCAAAACCATGATAGTAAATGAGAAACAAAAAGAAGACCAAAACAATAAGGACATAAAATGTAAAAACAAAAAACTGGTGGAGAAAGTAACGACGTTTGAATTTCTTGGAAGTATAATAACAGAAGACGGGAAAATTGATGCTGAGTTGGCAAACAGAGCTAACAAATCGTCAAGAATCTACTACACTATGAATAAAACAATACTAGGCCACAAGGTCATAGATTTAGAGATAAAAAATCCTTTATCTAATAGACTTGTCTGTCCGTCCGTCCGCTGTTTCAGCAGCCAAACCGTAAGAGATAGAGAAAAAAGTTATGAAAGTTATATGTTTGGAATGGTCATGTCAGCTCAGGAACCGAATTTCAGTCACGTGACACTTCCGGTTTTCGAGAAATCACAAAAAAGACCGTTTTTCAAATAGAACGCGTATTAAATAAAAATGTTTCAGTGGCCAAACGGAGCTGCGACCCTCTGCGCCTTAAAACGTCGATCGGGTTAGGCAACCACTTTGACACCTTCCAGGTCTGGGTACAGTTTTTATTTAATACGCGTTCTATTTGAAAAACGGTCCTTTTTGTTTTTTTAAATGAGACATTTGTCTCACTGGATTGCTTGTAAAATATCTAATATGATAACACTTCTAATAATAACCTATGCTAGTAAATCATGGACACTTAGAAAAAAGGATGAAATTAAAATAAATGCTATGGAGATGAAGCACCTTAGAAAAATGGCAGGAAAGACGAAGTGGGGCAGAGTGAAAAACGAGGACGTTAGAGAAATTATTAAACAGGAACCAATACAGGGAAAATTAAAAAAGAGGCAGCTGAACTGGTTCGCACACATGACAAAAATAGGACCAAGCAGAATTGCAAGGAGACTAACGGAAGCGGGTAAGCCACCTAAAAAACGAAGAGGCAGACCTAGGAAAAAATGGCTGGATCAAATTAAAGAAATAACCGCAGAAAAAGGTGTGACATTGGAGGAGATTAAAACAATAGCGAGAGACAGGAAAAGGTGGAGAGAATGGATAAGGGACTAGAGACCACCATCCAACGCTCGAAAGGACACGAAGAAGAAGAAGAAGAAGAAGAAGCCTTCCTTAATCTTGACCAAGTGTGCCTTCTTTATCATCGTGGTGATTTTAAGTTTATCTCTTAGTAAATGTTCCACTCCTTCATTTAGTTGTTATTCTCTTATGTTTGCTCCCTTTATCACTATATTTTTTTGCGTTTATCTCTGTCTTGCTTCTCAAGCCTATCTTCTTTTTTATTTGGTTTTCTAGGTTCTCTTTTTCCTTTTGCCATTTAGCTTTTGTCGCTTGGAATTCTTCACTTATCTTTGTTATTTCTACCCTCAAATCCTTGTGTGATTTATTGAATTCTATTTTTAAGTCTGTTGTTAGTTCATCAATCTTCTTTAGTATTTCATCCATGTTTATACATTCTTCAAATTTTTCCTGGTTTCCTTTCCTTGCTTGTTGTTTTAGATTTTCTTTTTGTACAGTTTTACAATTTATGCACTTCTTTTGAAGGCTATCTGGTCAATTTTCCTCCTTTCGAAGTCCTCCGGGTCTTCTATGCCCCTTTTCCTTTTAGCAAGATCTGATAAACTATGTGCTCGTGCTCGCCCTTTATCGTACCTGTTCATGTGGCCGTTCTTACATTAAACTTAGTTTGTTCCTACGGTAACTTCACGTGTATTCATTTAGCATTCGTTGATACGCGTGCCGGTGAGTTTTCAGTGAATCGTAAATTTGCGTAATTTTAATGTTACCCTGGCTTCACTTAGCGTTCGTTAATACG
This sequence comes from Agriotes lineatus, assembly GCA_940337035.1. Lineage (NCBI taxonomy): Eukaryota > Metazoa > Arthropoda > Insecta > Coleoptera > Elateridae > Agriotes > Agriotes lineatus. Next base: position 80,473,292 of record OW679194.1, on the reverse strand, counting down.
CGCACTGGCACTGGCGATTGTTCAATGACCTCGTGGTTATCGCCGGCCTTGACCTTCCTGCTCGCATTTGTTTGCAATTCTAATACTAATTTATAATTTTTTAGAATTATTTGCATCCAAACCACTTGACTTTTCTCATGAGTTTTTAATAAATAAAATGATGAATGAAATAACGGTTGCATGATTATAATTTGTTAACTGTTGGTGCTTTAAATTTGATAGCTAATTTTTCTCCTAACTTTTATATTAAGACCTTTGACCTTGAAAACCAAACAGAAAAACAAAAAAGCTTGTGGCAAACAGCAGGGACGGATGGGCTGGGGTTCACCGGCCCGGGAAATAACCCCAGACCGGCCCAAAGTGTATATGGGTAAAATATATTTTTATATCAGCCGGAAAAATATAGTTTTGAAATAATTACAGTTATACACCAACCGTTTGAAAACTTATTTTTATTTGTATGTAATTGGACATAGATAAAATGGGTAGTAGTAGAAAACGAGTAAAAAATATGATATACGTTGTATGCTAAAAGTATTTTAAATCCGAACAATATTAATATTTATTAAAACGAAATACTCAATTACATAATATTATTAAATATCTTAAACAAACATGGAACATAATTTTTCCCTTTCATGGCTTTCATAATGAAGTTGAGTTTATGAAACTTTATAGTTGTTTATTTAAAATTTACCTAGTATAGTATCAACACTATCAACAGTAACATGGTTCTTCTTCTCGTTAGTCCCCAGCAAACACGTTATATTGATGTTATGCAACACAAAAGTAACAATGTTAACTAACATTTGTTGTACTTGTGATACATAACAAATATGGAATTAATGTTATGTAATTTTTGTTATATTGCTGTTATATAACTTGTTTTATAACAAAAATGTCATTAATTGATTTATCATTGTTGTTTACTAGATGACCATTGTTTTTGTGATAATGGCTACTTGATAATTCCACGTATTAACAACAACCAAAAACCATTTATAGGCATTTTAAGGTAAACGGTTGCTTTTAGACTTAAGAACTAAGAGTACATTCTTTTTGTGGTTTTTAATTCTATTTCAGATAATAACCTAAAATTTAAAAAAATTTTACCGATAATGAAGTTAGAGTAAAAAAAGTTTTCAAGGATAGGTAAAGTGCCTCTTACAGTTAAGTCTAATTAATTTTTTTTTATTAGTGCAGTACATAATAGTAAGGATGTATATCAAAATTAATATCGATATCTCTACATTTGTGGAAATTAACAAAAAATTAGAAAATTAAAAATTGAACTTCAAGGCCCTATAACTTCTTACGGAAGGGACTTTGTACTAAGGTATATTACGTTTAATCGATTTATTATAACGTAAGGAATCTATGGCTAATCGGTGTCCTATTCTTTTTGAGACACCCTGTATATAACATTATTTTATCGGGTGATTATAAATGTTTTTCCATCAAGTTCCCTTTGAAATATTTGTTGTATGAATAAAATGTTGGTGGCACTGTAAGTCTATGTCAAATTCGAGGTTAGCAGGTTAGGTTTTGCGCCAGTCTGTGTCAAAACTGACAAAAACATAACCTGCTTACCTCGAATTTGACATAGACTTACAGTGCCATCAACATATTTTCGTATAACAAATATTTCAGAAAATAATTTCTTTTTTCGACGACTGACATCGAAAGTAGATTTTTCTCACTGTCATTTGACAACAGAAAGTTGACAGTTGCCGCTGAGCGTGCGTTTTCATCTTTTTGCCGCTCGCCGGGCGTTTTGGGTTTCCGCGTGAACAAAATAGGTAGCCACGTCCGAATGTTTCCTTGACAACGCCCGTCATTTGTGGAAATAATCGCGTCACATGTCATATAGACTGCGCGAGTAATGTTAACTTGATTGTCAATTAATTTTTGCGATAAAACAAAATTTGATATTTTCCTTTAATAATATGCCCAGTCGTCGAAAAAATAGTATGTATGTTTCGAGCTAAAAGTGTGCTTGCCGCTTTTGCATGATTGCTGGTTTCGACTTCTAGGCCAGTCAAATTGTCGAAAATATCTCGTTTTTTTGACAAAAATACTACCTGAAAAGTGAGCATGTAGTTTTATAGAACAAATCACGTAGAATTGAATGAACTGAAAAGTAACAGCTGAATCAGTGGAGAAGTGATTCAAAATTGCGGTCAAAGTAATGAAAAAACGGTTTTTTGCATATAAAAGAGCAAAAACGCGATGTATTTTTTTCAAGTAAAAATAGGCTTATGTAGTTTAAAAAACAAATAAATTAAGCTGTCGATTGTCAAAATCGATTAATTAGAAAAAAAGTTATCCCTAAAAAACCGCTAAAAATGACCGATTCTTCAATTGTTCTTAACTTTTTAAAACAAACCTATATAACGTTGAACTTTTCAGAAACCATAGTACTCGGTGAGCAGAAAACGCACGATTTTAAAATTTGCAAAAATGTTGATTACTTTTTGCATAAATCATTTTTTTCGAAAAAAATACGTTTTCGTAGAAATTGATTTACTCAGCTTGCGGAAGTCGTACAGCAATCAGCATAGGCTTATTTTGTTCCATAAGAGTTATACTACCACACACAATATGAGCGCAAATTTTTTTGCACTTGAAAATATGTGCAAATTTAATGTGAAGAGTGATCTTTCTTTTACGCGCACAAAATGTTGAATATTTTTATCAATTTTAATTGTACCGAAATTACATAAGCACCATTCGATAGCTGCCAATTTTCTCCGTAATTAAAAAAAGATTCAGGTACGACCCATAGAAGCCGAGGAATTTTCTTGTTTGAAATTGCTGCACATTCAATTATTAATATTAGCGGCTGAAATTTGCACACACTTTAGTTGAAGACTTCTAGTGTAATATAAAAATTATTTCGCAATTATTGACCGTGTATTATTTATTGCAAACCGGTTTACATTAAGCGTCGCAAAATGTATGTTCCCTTCAGAGCGGTGCCGTGGCAAGTAGTGTTCGTTGTGGGGAGAAACTCGTAGTAGGCCGCTCCACTGGGCGTTTACTCGCCCTGCACAATGTACTCAGAATATCCTTCCTTTTTTAAATGTTTATAATGATTCTAATAATTATTATAAAAATCATAATATTTATTAGAAGAATAATTATAGCAACTAATTATTTCATTTCTAAACTGTCATTAAACGTGAAAAATATTTTTATTAAAAATAGGATTATAAGATATACTTAAACAAATTATTTACAAGTAATTGTTACGTAATATAAACATCTATCAAAGTACAAACCCTTGCATATGAGATAACTATTACTGCAGTTTATTGCCCACCCAGACATATATTGACAAAATATCAACCAAGTATTCTTTGACACACTGGGACTGTGATATATAATTACACTAACAGCCAGTCTTATAAAGTCCACTAATCTGAAGTTTATGTGTACTTTGTTGTTAAAATAAACAAAAGCGCATTTACATTCGTAGAAAGTTGACAGCTATCGAATGGTGCTTATGAAATTTCGGTACAATTAAAATTGACAAAAATATTCAACATTTTGTGCGCCTAAAAAAAGATCACTCTTCAAATTAAATTTGCACATATTTGCAAGTACAAGAAAAATCGCGCTCATATTGTGTGTGGTAGTATAACTCTTACGAAACAAAATAAGCCTATGCTGATTGTTGTACGACTTCTGCAAACTGAGTAAATCAATTTCTGCGAAAACGTATTTTTTTCGAAAAAAATGATTTATGCAAAAAGTAATCAACATTTTTGCAAATTTTAAAATCGTGCGTTTTTTGCTCACCGAGTACTATGCTTTCTGATAATTTCAACGTAATATAGGTTTTCTTTAAAAAGTTAAGAACAATTGAAAAATCGGTCATTTTTAGCGGTTTTTTAGCGATAACTTTTTTTCTAATTAATCGATTTTGACCATCTACAGCTTAATTTATTTGTTTTTTTAAACTACATAAGCCAATTTTTTTTGGAAAAAATTCATAGCGTTTTTCCTCTTTTATATGCAAAAAACCGTTTTTTCATTACTTTGACCCCAATTTTGAATCACTTCTCCACTGATTCAGCTGTTACTTTCTAGTTCATTCAATTCTACGTGATTTGTTCTATAAAACTACATGCTCACTTTTCAGGTAGTATTTTTGTCAAGTAAATATCTAATTTGACTGGCCTATTCGTCTCAACCAGCAATATTCATGCGCAAGCGGCAAGAATGCACTTTCAGCTCTTAACATACAATATACTATTGCGATTTTGCAAACCGGTTTGAATAGCTTGGCCAAGGTACACCTCTCACCTCTATGATTTAGTCAATCGAAAAGGTTGTTGACCGGCAATAGAAGTACAACTAAGTATATTTAGTTTTCCGATAAATCCAGATTTTTAAAAATGGTCGCATAATATACCTAAATGTATAAAGTAAATGGAAATTATACTAGGTGATTTTTTTAAAGTGTTACAAGGCGATATCTTGAAAACTGTTTAAAACATTTTGATGAAATTTTGGTGAGGTGTTAGGGAGATGGGAGGACATATTTAAACACATTTTTGACATTTAACTCCCCCCCCCCCCCCTGTTTTGAGTGGTGGGAGGTAACTTTGGAATTTTAAATTGGATGATGTACTTTTGTTTATAAAATTCGAATCTACGTAAAAAACTACGTATATATTTTTTGATTTGCTCTTGACCGAATCCGCTTTGCCTGCTTATTAGTGACGCCTGAGATGTTACAGCGGGTACAAAATTCATTTAGAAAAAGAGTGAGAAAGTGATTGGAAGTTGAAGAGGGACATTTCGAATAAATCATCAAGCATGACAGACGATAAATAAGTTGAAATTAAATGGTAAATATTTTTTATTTTATAACCTCATAAATCCGTAACCATAACCAAATCAAACAAAATGTTGTACCCATACATAATTTTTTACGTAGATTCGAATTTTATAAACAAAAGTACATCATCCTATTTACAATTTCAAAGTTACCTCCACCCCTCGAAACAGAGAGAGGGGGTAAATATCAAAAATATGTTTAAATACGTTCCCCTCATCTCCGTATCTCCCCACCAGCATTTCATCAAAATTTTTTAAACCGTGTTCAAGATATCGCCTTGTAACACTTTAAAAAAACTCACCTAGTATAATGAAACAAAAAGTTTCGGTCACATTTTGTAAAGGCCGCGGCCCAAATTGGACCAATTGGAGCGGCCTTTCGGGAAATGTCCCGAGCTCCCGATGGTCCCATCCGTGCCTGGCAAACAGAATAGTGAGCAAACAGCTATAATATAGAAGCAACAACATTTTCAAGCAAATTGTATGGAAAAGCCATCTGTTATCCCATCCATACGATGGTTCTGTTAGAAAAAGTAATATAAAATTTTGATTTAACTAATAACTAAGAAGTCGAGTCAGCGTGGCCGAGCGGTTATTTTAATTTTAATTATAAGTTTAATCCAAATAACTTGATGCACAACTGAAAGCTACTTATGGGTCCCGGGTGGTGTAGCTTGAACAAGCGTCCACGTACAATCAGTAGAGTTAAGCAACGCTCTCTCTGGTCGGAACTTGGATGGGAGTTTCACGGTTGCTTCACACGGCGCCTCGTGGTACGGCTGCCACGTAAATAGTTGGTCCCGGATGTCATAATAACATCATGACAGTCGTTAGTGGGGTTGGAAGTCCCTATAAAATATACAGCGGCGCCTATAATTGGCCTAACTGCTGTTGGCTGAGTATGAAATAAATTAAAAACTTTGAGTAGAGGAAAAGTAACAATGACATATTCTAACTGGTTCCAAGCCCAGCAAGGGGAATATATTCAATGCAACAGCTAAACCAGTGCTACTGTATGGTTGTAAAACGTGCGTGTAACTAGTGTCATACAGCAGCAGTTACAGTAATTCGTAAATAGGTGTATCAGACGCATTTTAAAGATCTGGTGGCCACAAAGGATATCGAACGCTAAGCTTTGGAGGAGAACTAAACAGCAAGGGATAAACACTAAAGTTAGGAGACGAAAATATGGTTGGCTGGGCATACACTAAGGAACAATAGAAAAGGACCAAGTCGAGCAGGGTTAGAATGGAGTCCCCAAGGAAAGAGGAAGAAGGGACAAGCGCCCAAGAGTAACATGGAAAGAACAGTTATGGACGAGAGAAAAACAAAACTATTTCACAATCCTAAAAATAATAATTCAGCTAGGAACATAACATATATATATTATTACTGTTAATGCCCTCAACATACACAAATAAAAAAATGAAATAGATATGATTTATGAAATTCTAGACAGAAATCGATAATGGATATGGACAACGGCCGTGAAAGTCTGCGTTTGACTAGAAATCGATAAAATGCTAAGCGAACAAAAAACTAATAATGAGAGATTTCAATGCCAGAATAAACAATGAATCAATTGATGGAATAAAACTAAGATTTAATGAAAGCTTCACCACTGACCTGATAGCGATTTAAATATAAAACTTGTACAACATAATAAATTTGTTTATTCTTGAGAAAACCATGTTATAGATTATCTGTTTTAACAGAAAAATATAATTCATCAAATATTATCTTTCTCAAGACTTATGTAAAATAAATAATTGTTTACAATAATTGATAATTAATAAAGGGATTATAACGAACCTTTTCCAGAATGATGGAAATATTCGACTAGCAAGTGGCTTTCGAAATAGTATTGATAACAGAAATATAAAGCATTTACAGCACAATAGCGGTAGTATGCTTTTTATAATAAAAACGTTAACTGCTAATATAACTTACTGAAAACAAAATGGAGGTAAATTTGTATCAGTGGTTAGGCAGTGTGAATGGCCAGCACAACATTGTTCAACACGAGTCCAATATACTGCATCGCATTGCACATGGGGTTCATTAAGCAATGGCAGCAATCCATGCTTTTCGTGTTCCAAAAGCTGACAAATCTGACTGAAAAATAAAAAATTACAAAGATTATAAAACAACAACCAGTCACTTACTTATTGTTGAAAAACTCGATTCGAGTCCATTCGAGACCTTCTTTAATAATTTCTTCCTGCTCGTCTTTGAGTGTCATCGCAGTGACAAACTGTTGCAATTTTTCGTTGCAGTAATTAATCATTAACTGCTCGAACCCATTTTTATCTAATATTTCAAATCCATAAAAATCTAGTACGCCTAATACTTTTCGTTTACCAAATTGTCTAGCCTTAAAAAATGCATTGTAATATATTTTAAACAAACGTCATACACCTACTTTAGTAATATCATTAATTTTATTAACGAGCCATGTAAAAAGACGGCTATAGAGAGTTTTACACAAAACATCTCTGGTCCTTGATGCATCACCGGCATTTAAATCGGCCAAGACACCACCCTCAATATGACGACATGTCAAAGCCCTCTGTAACCATTTGTGCTCTACTCCTAATAGTTCACATATTTCAAATAACTCTTAAAATTAAATGTTATTTAGTACTGTTGCACTTAACAGCATTTGGAATTACATACCATAATCATTTTTGATAGCACAGCCTTCAGTGCCATCAATGTTATTACAAGGCACAAACTGTAAGTTTCCCAATTTTAAAATTACAGCAATCACTCTAAATATATTGATCACATCTTCGACACAAAACCCTAGTACTTCTAACGCTGTTCTTGTATACACAAACAATTTCTTATCGTCTTCCTCTGCTTGTGTCGGCTGATTATCTTCTGTTAAAAGAAGACTGTAGTGTTCCACATTACGTTGTAATTTTAGGCTTTCTGCAAAAATTGTGACCTAAGTTACTTTTCCGTATAGTAAACACATGCATACTTAAGAAATGAATATCAGCACCAGATAGAAGCTGATAGAATATATGGAAGTTGCGATCACCCAAAGCCAAATTTGTTGTTCGTGACTAAAATGCAAATAACTTTTATAATATTACTACAATAAATTCACTTACACACCTTTTCCAACAGATCTTGGAATGCAAAACAAACAGAAGCAATTGATGTATTATTATGTCATATGTAATTAATATATAATAAAAGAAAACATTACGTGGATGTACTTACAATGCATTAAATGGCCTCCAACCGGATCCCCTTTATAATCAAATTCGATGTCTAAAAATTTACCCTAAAACAAAGCAGTTGCATTATAAACCAAATACTTAAAATGAAATCGTACAAATCTGGATGCATTATCGTTTCTCATTGTTCTAGCATTTCCAAAGGCTTCTAGGAGAGTATTGGCTTGCACTAGTCTGTCCTTCACAAGTTTTGCTTCCTTATTGTCACTCGAAACAAGTACCAAAAACTGAAGTACAATCCTGGCTGTTTCTGTTTTTCCTGATCCACTTTCACCTGTAACAATTTTTATTTTTTACATATTATGCCAACTCCATGATTATGTGGTATAAGGATGTGCGATCTAGATCAATTTTTCAGAAGATCGATTCTTTTACTCGCGATTTTCGATCTTTTGAATCGATCTTTCTATTTCCGATTTTTTATAAGATCGATTCTTTTGCCCACAGATCGGGTTTTCGATCTTCAATGGCATAGCGACACAGAAAATTCTGTCACCAAGGTGTGTGCCACCAGCTCTCTGTTAAAATAATTTATAGATTACTTTCGGTAAATGACCGTTAGCGCCACCTATGTTTAAAAAGTAAACAAACGTTATTTTACAAGAAATTATAGAAATCTGACAAAATAAATTTTACGTTGTAAATAAGATGCTTTATATAGTGTAATTATTAAAGAAATCTATAAAATGAATGAAAGTTTTAGCAAAAAATCGATCTTTAGGAAGATCGATCTTGTACCACAATTTTTAATAGTATCGATCTTGTGGATTCCAATCTGGATCGATCTTCTGGAGAGAATCGCACATCCCTAATGTGATAGTGTACAAAATTTAAATATTTGTCATGTTAGTCGAAGAAAATCGTATTTAAATTTAAAAATTAAAAAAAAAAAGATACTTGTATCTACTCCAGTGGGATAAGTAACTCATTAGACACTATTTCCGTTAGTTAATGAAGCTCATTACACCACTCAGTTATGTAATGGCGTCTACTAAAATAGTTTTGAAAATGACAAATCTGACATTTCTCTTAATGCACTTTTCTCAATTTTAGGCAGTTGTAGATAAAATTTTGTACAATACATGTGTGATAATGCATCATTAATATACTGCACTAATGAAAAACTAGACTTAACTGTAAGAGACATTTAACCTATCTTTAAAATCTTTTTAGCTCTAGCTTTGTTATCTGTAACATTTTTGGGTACTATGTGAAACAGAATTTAAAAACGTATTAATAAGATACTCTTAGTTCATAAGCATAAAAGCAACCGTATACCTTAAAATTCTTATCAAAGTTTTGGGTTGTCATTAAGACGTGCAATTATAAAGTAGCCATAATCACAAAAGCAATGGGTAGTGATTGTGATCTCGTAAACAACAATGATATATCAATTCATGACGTTGGTGACAGAAATTTTCTTTTATGTTTAAGAAAATGCCGAGACATAACGAACATTTCAGCATTGAAGAATTCATTGTTACAGCATTTTCATAAACGTAAAAGAAAAAATGTCTGTCACCAACGTCGTTAATTAATTTATCATTAATGTTTACTAGATAACCATAACTACCCATTGTTTTTGTGATCATAGCTACTTGATAATTGCATGTTCTAATGACAACCCAAAACTTGGTTAGGAATTTTACGGCTTTTATGTGTACGAACCATATATCTAATACTTACTATATTGCTAGCGGCTATGAGTGGGAAACTGGCCGATGAAGTGAAACACACAACCAACTCCTTCATGTATACGGTGAGCTGTGCGCAAGCGCGGCGGCGTCGTCCGCCCAATGGGGAAGTGGTCCCGCCCAATGGGGAAGTGGTCAAGTTTAAAATTCGCTTCTAAGGCGGAGTTCGAATTCTCACGCATGCGCACGAGACGCGTTATACTCTAAGTGAGACTATGTCGGCGCCGTAATGTTTTCTGAAGTTTCCAGGCCCTACCAGCAATATATGTGTATTATATATATGGTACGAACTAAGAGTACTTTATTTTTACACTTTTTAATTTATTTCAGATAATAACCTAAAATTTTAAAATGTTACCGATAACAAAGCTAGAGCTGATTTTTTTAAAGATAGGCAAAGTGCCTCTTACAGTCAAGTCTAGTTTAGAAACATTCTTCCATTAGTGCAGTACATAATAGTAAGTCTGTGTAGGGATGTGCGGTACGATCCGATATTTTGAAGTACCGGTACTTTGTCTTCCGATACTCGATATTTTGTACCTGTATTTTAGTCAGCGATCCAATCCAATACGATTTATTTTTGGTCAGTATTGTATCGGCAGTACCAATCCTGGATTTTTGCCGCCTTTGTAGAAATGATTCATCTTTTGACTACTTATATAATTAATTTTTTTATTTTTAATATAAAAAGTTTTAAAACTAGAAATTTTGAAAAAACCAAAGGAAAAAAGTCCACAATATGCTCTTTTTCTTCAAGGGTAAAAAACCTAAGCCATGTGCAAATATTACTTTTATTGAACTAATAGTTCTTGAAGTCTTAGATGGTCGAACGTAGATAACTTTCAATAAGTAATTAATTTTCAGCTTCTACAACCGCAAGAACATAAATAAAAACAAAATGATTTTGCTGAGCTGAAATGTTTCTGTTTAATCTGTTAATCCGCTTCGGATTTCGGCTGGTACAGCAAAATTATAATTAATGAATTGTAAAAATAATGACTAATTCTTGCGAACTGGAGCTCTCATGTATCCCAACAAATTTTATGATGATGATTATTCAGCGTAACTATTTATAACAGCAACACCAACTTCTCACTAGGATATCACAGCGAAATTCGGTAAATCCCCGAGACAAAATTTATACACGAGATTATAAAAAATTGTGCTTATAAGGCAATTACCACAATTGTTTCACTCCATCGCGGACGCAGTGGGTGTTCGGTAAATTAATTAACAGTTCGGTTTTTATTATCAGTTTTCTTCTATTATTCAGTGAAATTGCGGTTTATATTGTGCTTTTTTTAAACAAATATGCCACCTTCAACGAGTAATGTGTGGAAAGTATTTATTAAGACAGATTCTGGAGGAAAATGCAGACTGTGTCAGTGTGAAGTTAAAAGTTCAGAAGGAACTACAAATTTAAGAAAACATCTTACAAGACGACATCCCAAATACAATATTGACTTGCAGTTAAAAAAAGATGGGGTAAGTAATACACATTTCATATTCGTAAAACTGAAATTTAATTTTAATGTGTGCCACAATTTGTAAGCAAATCTTTCTTAACTAGGCTTCGAAGAAATCGAGTACCGATACGACGGAGGACGTCTCTGTTGCTTCTCCGAAGACTGATACTCAAGTGAATATATCACAATCAGATAGTGAAGTTTCCGAATGCTCCATAATTACATCTGCAAGTAGTACAACTATGGTAATAGAAGGCGATGATAGAAATAAACGAGGGCCATCTACATCAAAAGCTTCAACGTCCAGAACGAAACTCTCCCAACAGCAGCTTATTTCCAATGCGTTTGCAGAAATGAGTTCATATTCAGGTAGACAATAATAATAATAATCAATGCTATATAGTGTACTGTTTTTTTGCATTTCATGTAGGTGGTGAGAAAGCAGGGAAAGTAACCAATGCTATAATTTTTATGATTGCTAAAGATAATCTTCCGATAAGCACTACTGACAAAGAAGGCTTTAAATACCTTATGAAAACAGCTGCACCACTTTATAAAATTCCTGGACGCAAATCCATATCAAACTTAATTGACCAAAAATACGATGTACTGTCTGCATCAATTAAAAACAAAATCATTCAAATTGTTAATATGACATGAACTACAGATATATGGACTGAAACAATGAATACTACAAGTTTTCTGGGTCTTACGGTTCATTTTTATTTAAATTGCAAACTGAATAGCATCACATTGGGCGTCTTAGAATTAAATCAAAGCCATACAGGAAATTATATAGGGAGTTGTTTGCGATCACTGTGCGAAGAATGGAATATTCAACTTGATAAAGTAACCACAGTAGTTACCGATAACGGTAGTAATATAGTAAAAGCTGTTTCAGACGTATTTGGTAAAAACAAAAATTTACGGTGTTTTGCACACACTATGGATCTTGTTGCTTCCAAAATTATATACGACACCGAATGTGTGAAAGACATAATAAATAAAATAAAAAGTATTGTTACGTATTTCAAGCAAAGTGTGGTTGCGGCTGACAAATTACGGAAAGCGCAGAACACAAACACTCCTTTCAAATGAATTCAATCAGTCCCTACTAGATGGAATTCGGTATTTCACATGATAGATAGATTTTTGCTGCTATCCGGAATGTTAGCCACAATACTGCTGGAAAACAGCAAAGCTCCGACTATGATAGATGCAACGGAATTGGAAATTTCTCGAGAAATCCTCAAAATACTGAAACCCATTGAGGAGGTTTCAAAGGAAATTTGCGGGGAAAAATATCTTACGGCTAGTAAAATAATTCCCGTAATAAATTGCTTGTTCAAAAAACTGGAAAGATATATACCTTCAACGAATACAGCTGAAACATTGCATGCGGCAACAATGCAAGAACTAAGAAAGCGTTTTGGGGCTGTGGCTGTGGGCTGTGGAACAGTTACTTGCAGTTTCAACTTTACTCGATCCTCGGTTTAAGAAATTAATTTTAGTAATACTGCAGCATGTTCACAGGCTATCAAATATATAAGTGATCTATGCAAAGAGGATATATCAAAGGATACGATTTCTAATGAGGAAACAGTATTGATACCAGAATCAGGCAGCGTTTGGTCGTATCACCAGGAGTTGGTAAAACAACCCTGTCAGGAAGATACAGAAGATACGAATGAAGGAATTTATCCGGACTTAAGAACTTATTTGAGACAACCAGCGCTGTCTCTAAATGCAGATGTGCTATTATTTTGGAACAATGCCACGGTGAGCACCACTTTAAAAAATATTGCATTCAAACATATTTCCATCGTTGGAACCTCGGTGCCTGCGGAGAGATTATTTTCTAAAGCTGGGGCTACAATGTCTACTAGTCGAAATCGACTATTTGGAAAAAGACTTTCAAAGTTACTCTTTCTAAGTTCCTTAGAATTTGAAGACTGGAATATTTAACTGTATTAATGTTTTTTATTTAAAAACAGATTGTTGCTTTATATAATTTTAATGTTTCAGTTATTATATTCATGTTACTTTTAAAGTTTTTGAGCGTTTATATCTATACTATTTAATAAATGTATGTCTAATACTGATTTTGCATTTATTTATTGTTGATTTCTTGATTGTACGCCACTATTATTGCTAAACTTCTATTTGCTATATTAAAACTCGAAGTGTCGCATAAATAAATTTAGAAAATATCCCGGATCGATTGTGTACCGGTATTTCATGTACCGGTACTTTTGTATACGATACTGTCCCGAACCGGTACTTTTAAGTCGATACGATACGATACGATGGTACCGGTACTTTTCGGTGTATCGAACATCCCTAAGTCTGTGTATCAACTATGAAATCAATATCTTTACATTTCTGAAAATTAACATAAAAATAAAAAATAAAATCTGGTGTGATGCACACACACAACTTCCTTTTACAGTTATCTTATAGTAAAAAATTTGTTTTTAGCTTACTTACTAAAGTCTACACATTACCATTTTTCTGTGACGTCACAGATAGTAGACTTTCGAAAGTATTTGACATATACCCCCATAAACAAAGACATTCTTGACCTATGTAAGCCGATGTTTTTCCTCTTTGAAGAAGCCCCTAACGCTTAAAATAAGATTTTAGGCTTGCTCACTTGCTGTCATTTTCGACAAATGTCACATCGACTGTATTATAAAATAAGCCATACTTAAAGCGGATCTGACCAAAAACTGTAATTTTTTGTTTCGTCCAGTGCCTTTTTGTTAAATAAAGAGAGAAAATTGTTACGTCACAGAACAAGGGTAATCTGTAGACTTTGCACATTGTATTAAAAAAACAAAAAGAAATAAACCCATTTTAGAGGTATTCAACTGGAAAATCACCTATCTCACATCAATCAACATTAAAAATGTAATAAAAATGCAACGTTTGAAAAAAAATCGTTAAGAGCTGTTTTTGAGAAAATAAACACGGTTCTGCAATTTTCTTCAAAAGCTTGCTGTTACATCTAGATAGTACACAAAACTTATAGATGAAGTGTCAACGTCATATCTCTTTTTGTTTTAGAGATATTCTGCTCACACACAGACCAATGAACAAAAACATGTTTTTGGGGTTCAGGGGACTCTGAAACGTAAAGATCTGTTGAAAACTCAATTTTGAATTTTTGATTTAAATCCAATACTTCCTTATTGTAAAAGGAAGTAAAAAAAATTGAACATCAAGGCCCTATAACTTTTTACTGGAGACTTTGCACTAAGATATATTTGGTTTAATCGGTTTATTATAATCTAAGGAATCTAGAACTAATCGGTGTTCCATTATTTTTTAAGCCATTAAGAATTGGCGTTGAAACTACAAGTGCTCTATTTTTAAAAAGCAGTATTTGCAACAGACAACGTACAAAGTACATTTACCAATTTACCAATGAGTGAATGTGAATTATTTATAATTTAATGAGTACAGTTAATAGATATTTCACTAGATTTCGTTTACACTGTGATTAGCCCCAATGCAGGACACAAGTCAAGTAACGACCTATGTTATCATGCTACGACACCAACACTACCAATAGCATGTTGGGGTGTTATTCCACTCTGAATAGGGAATTTATGTTCAGTTCCATCATTAAATAGATCAAGATTATCATATTTTGAATAATTATGAAAATATGTAGGTAAGCTAACCGTACTCTTTATCACATAGTACACTGATAGCATTCATAAAAACAAAATTTTGTAGAAGTTTGGAGCCTGGTGCCAATGAAAAATATGTAACAATTTCTAATAAAATTTAAAAAAAAAAATTTCTAAAAGAATAACTAAAATCTCGGTTACCTGTAACAATAATGCATTGGTCCTCATTTCGATCATTCAACCAACGATAAGCAGTTCCGGCAATTGCATATCTACAAATTTTGATAAATAATTAAATTTGTACTACAACGTAAGCAAAACTTACATGTGAGGAGGCAATTGAAATGGGCCTCTCTTAACGTAAGTTTCTGCCAAATCGGCAGAATACAATGCTAACTTTTTATACGGATTGATAGAGACTAGAACATTGCCGATGTAAGTATATATGTGGTCTCGCTTAAATCGTTGTTGCAGGTTAGCTATGAAACTATCTTCAGAAAATGGTTCAAGCAGCACAGAATCCCAAGCTCCAGTTTCGTGCTCCAAACTGAGCATCGCAGCGCCCCTGGCCACCCTGCCGCCAGCGCGGCATTTAGTACGACCACTTGTATGCACTGTGCACCAAAACTAAGAGAGAAACGGTTCAAAAATAAACAATTCAAAACACAGTTAACGATTTCTTAAAAATGTATTCTCCTTCATTGCCTTAATATATATTACGACGTCCCCTTAATTAATCCCTTGAATTAATAAATAAACATAGAACTACTTAATATACTGTCATATAGGTCAAATTGACTGAGTGACATATTTTGGGGTAAAATGCAAATGGTAAAACATCGTTACAGGGGGCGACACTTCAAATTGTACGCAGACATTTCTACACAACACAGAACTCCTACTACAGAATAAATACCTATTACACAATTGTTATACAACAGCGACAATCATACATACATAATATGTACAGTCGTGTGCAAATAAATCTGGGACAGTGTTTTTTTCACATGCAGATTCAGTTAAGAATTTGAAGAATATTTCCATGGATTTCCTCTTATCAGAGAGAGTTACGGGTTTCAGTACCTCTTAAAGTTTAACGTAACTCTTTCTGATAGCAGGAAATCCATGGAGATATTCTTCAATTCTTAATTGAATCTGCATGTGAAAAAAACACTGTCCCAGATTTATTTGCACACGACTGTACATTTAACAATCATTGAAAATGAACAGGGCTATGCAACACATGTTACACATTTGAAACAATGTTTTTAGAAGGCTACTATAATTTTCAAAAATTTTATAGACAATTTTTTTCTCTTTCTGTGACATTTATTTAACTTCCTGTAAAATTAATCAAATATTATATTAGAAATGTCAAATTTGACAAACAATTTATTTTACGTCAACAAATTTTTATTTTCAAAGAGGACGTGATAAAATTGATTAATTACTAAGAAACGTCAATTTTGTTCGTTGAATAGTCCTTCAAATGCCGCTTGCATCCGACGAATTACATGAATTTTTGTCAAAGTATTTATTCGTGTTTATTGCTTCAAAATTGGTCTCGTGCTGGAAGCAATAAACACTCATACACTTTGACATAAATTTTCGGAAATTCGTCGACCGCTCGCGGTATTGTATATGAATATTCTATGTAATAGTATATTACATTACAAGGCATGAAAGTGATACTTTGCAGATGAGGAGGCTTGTTGAAGAATACGAGGACGCGAAGCGTCCGAGTACTTATTCAAAGCCTCCGAGTCAAGCATAGACACTTTCATGCTGTGTAATGTATTACATTTTTTCTGAAATCTCTTTGTAACACCCATATATATAATACACATATATTGCTGGTAGGGCCTGGAAACTTCAGAAAACATTACGGCGCCGACATAGTCTCACTTTGAGTATAACGCGTCTCGTGCGCATGCGTGAGAAATCGAACTCCGCCTTTAGAAGCGAATTTTGAACTTGACCACTTTTCCATTGGGCGGAAGACGCCGCCGCGCTTGCGCACAGCTCACCGTATACATGAAGGAGTTGGTTGTGTGTCTCACTTCATCGGTGAGTTTCCCACTCATAGCCGCTAGCAATATAGTAAGTATTAGATATATGGTAACACCTAGTGCGCGTAAGCTTCGGTAGCACGGATCTACACCGCTCCACGGTTTCAGCCGTCGCCAAGAGAGGGCGCCAAGTGCACCGCTCGCTACTCATGTTTCGACGACGCTCACTTAAAATCGCGCCAGCAAGTCGTTAACCTTACTTATAGTGACAATATTTTAACGAAGAACAACGCTGTCAATACTATTGACTATTCAACACTATAACATATAAGCCAATCATATTGCAGACATTTGCTTTTTTCAACCAATAACGGCAGTATATCACTGAATATTTGGGCACCATGCAAAATATTCACAAAACAATGTACGTACTCAAAAAATATATAGCCTTGTTGCGAAGTATCGCTTAGCAACGATGTTCTGTCCTTAGTGATATCGCTAGGTTACGTAACACTAAACCCCAACAAACTGTGTGGCTTGTTTTAAAAATTTTAAAATGCTGTGTTTTGGAAGTATTCCGCTGAATTTAATTGAGAAGGAATACTTATATTAATTGTTGGATTATTTTTCAATAAAGTTAATCGTTATGTATTAATATTGTTAAATAATCGTTCCAAATACCACTCGAAGTGGATATATTTTTCTAAAATATTTTGCCATTTCCATAGAAATATTGCAAATTTCACTCAACAAAATCACATTTAAATGTCACTCGCCTTCGGCTCGTGACATTTTTGATGTGATTTTGTATCGTGAAATTTAAACGCAATAATTTACATAGAAACGACAAAATATTTGTCAAAAATATATCCACTGCTTGTGGTATTACCCTTGAATATTGTATGTGCCTGGCCTTGCAAAACTTTCTGCAAATAAAAAGAGTCTTGAAGGAAGCTGGAGGATTTTATTGTATCTCCGACATCTTGAAAATTAAAAAAATAAAATCAAGGGGCATGGTGAAGGTGACTGGTTACCTAGGTGATGATGTAAAGTAAAAATGACTAGTCTTGCAAAATTCTCAAAAGTGACTAGTCTTGCAAAGTGACACTTTCAAGATCAAACTGAGTGTCGACATGGCCCGCTTTCTTGACGATTTCAGGAATAGTAATTTACGTAACAAGTATAGAAAGTGGAGCTTTTCAGTACGAGTGAGATGTTTCCGGAAGAGGCCGTTAGGCCGAGTCCGGAATTTCGAGACGAGTATGGAAAAGCCACTTTCATACGAGTTTCGTACAATATTTTTTTCGACGACTGACATCGAAAGTAGATTTTTCTCACTGTCATTTGACAACAGAAAGTTGACATTTGCCGCTGAGCGTGCGTTTTCATCATTTTGCCGCTCGCCGAGCGTTTTGGGTTTCCGCGTGAACAAAATAGGTAGCCGCGTCCGAATGTTTCCTTGACAATGCCCGTCATTTGTCGAAATAATCGCGTCGCATGTCTAATAGACTGCGCGAGTAATGTTAACTTGATTGTCAATTAATTTTTGCGATAAAGTGAAATTTGATATTTTCCTTTAATAATATGCTCAGTCGTCGAAAAAATAGTATGTATATTTCGAGCTAAAAGTGCGCTTGCCGCTTTTGCATGATTGCTGGTTTCGGCTTTGCCTCAACCAGCAATATTCATGCGCAAGCGGCAAGAATGCACTTTCAGCTCTTAACATACAATATACTATTTCGTACACTAGCATACAAAACGGAATACTAAATGTATCCTCGTATATAGCAAATAAGTAGAGTAATATTAGTGTAATGTAATATTATATGTGTTGTAACTAAGGAAACGTACGGCAAAGTGCTACTTTGCCGTACGAATACCGCAAAATACTACTTTGCCGTACGAATACCGCAAAGTGCAACTTTCTGATTAATAAATTGTACGGCAAAGTAGCTCTTTCAATGCTAGTGTACTGCCTCTTCCGGAAACATCTCACTCGTACTGAAAAGCTCCACTTTCTATACTTGTTACGTAAATTACTATTTTCTACAGCCGCCAAAAAAACGTGACATTTAATGCATCGCTATAGATACGCCAAGTTTAACTTTTTAACACGTGAAAATAGATATTTTCGAAAACTGTCATCAAATGTTGACATTTTCCTTAAATTCTCAGTATGCTACTCCTTTCTTGGAAAGCCAAAATGTGGGATTTCTTTTATTTTATGCTAGTACGCAACCTTTTTGAGAAGCATCCGTAACTACATATACTGAACAGCTGATTCCTGTAAAACGGGTAGCCTATTCGTTCGTCTTTGATAGTTACCTATACGCATGGTGTAAAGAATACAAGGTGTAACGTTCCGCTGAATGTGGGCGGACCTCAAATTCAACCAATAGGACATGGTCCGACAAATGGCACGATTGGTAGTTCTGAAGTGTATTGTTGAAGACGCTGTCGATGTCAAATTCGAGGTTAGGTTTTGCGTCAGTTGGTGTCAGATTGACGCAAAATGTAACCTGCTAACGCCGAATTTGACATCGACTGACAGTGCCAGCAACATATACGATCGCAACTATGGTTACACCATGATCGCGGCCGTGATGGATTTACTGAGCAGGACCATCGGGGATTGGTTGACATCTCCCCTCTATTTTCTGAACCACTGCCCATCCTGGGAGCGTTTCACCTTGTATTCTTTACACCATGCCTATACGTACGTACAGCTGATTGCAAATAAAACTGGGACAGCTAATATGTAATATTGTAATATGAAGTACAATAACATATTAAATAATCGTAATTATGTTCCTTTTCTTATGCTTCTATCTTTAATAATATTTTATGTATTCACCTACGGAAATATAAGTTAGAGAAAGTTTCACACGTTATCATGGTGGAAGTATTCACCCCAAAAATTCGAAATTGAGTTTTCAACAGATCTTCACGTTTTAGAGTCCCCTGAACCCAAAAACATATTTTTTTTCATTGGTCTGTCTGTGTGTGTGTCTGTCTGTCTGTGAACAGAATATCTCAAAAACGAAAAGAGGTATGGTGTTGAAACTTCATATATAAGTTTTGTGTACTATGTAGATGAGACACCAAGCTTTTGAAGAAAATCGCATAACCAGAAGTAGGTGTTTACTCTTGTGATTTTTCAGTTTTTTCGATTTTTTCAAAAACGGCTCTAAAGATTTTTTTTTAACTTTACATTTTTACTACATTTTTAATGTGTATTGATGTGAAATAGGTGATTTTCCAGTTGAATACTTCTAAAGTGGGTTTCTTTTGTTTTGTTTTCTATTTTTTTTTATTAACTCCTATTTGAAATAAAACACCCGGTATATTATTACATTTTTGAATTCACCTTAAAATTCTAGAGAAAATTTGTCTCTTCAACTAACGCTCTATTTTGTACCGTTTTTGTAGAATTTGTAATTTTAAAAATTTTTGACAAAGGTTTAAAAATTAAAAATGAAATTTTTGACTAATTATAAGAACACTGTAAAAGGAAGTTGTGTGAGTGTATCACACCAGATTTTTTACTTCCTTTTACAATAAAGGAAGTATTGGATTCACCCCAAAAATTCGAAATTGAGTTTTCAACAGATCTTCACGTTTTAGAGTCCCCTGAACCCAAAAAACATATTTTTTTCATTGGTCTGTCTGTCTGTGTGTGTGTCTGTGTGTGTGTCTGTCTGTGTGTGTGTCTGTGAACAGAATATCTCAAAAACGAAAAGAGGTATGGCGTTGAAACTTCATATATAAGTTTTGTGTACTATGTAGATGAGACAGCAAGCATTTGAAGAAAATCACATTTCCGGAAGTAGGTGTTTACTCTTGCGATTTTTCAGTTTTTTTCGATTTTTTCAAAAACGGCTCTAATGATTTTTTTTTAACTTTAGATTTTTATTACATTTTTAATGTGTATTGATGTGAGATAGGTAATTTTCCAGTTGAATACTTCTAAAGTGGGTTTCTTTTGTTTTTTTTCTATTTTTTGATTAACTTTTATTTTAAATAAAACAACCGGTATATTATTACATTTTCGAATTCACCTTAAAATTCTAGAGAAAATTTGTCTCTTCAATTAACGCTCTATTTTGTACCGTTTTTGTAGAATTTGTGTTTTCTGAAAATATTTGACAAATTTTTAAGATTAAAAATGAAATTTTTGACTAATTATAAGATCACTGTAAAAGGAAGTTGTGTGAGTGTATCACACCAGATTTTTAAAATTTCTATTACGGAAAAAAATCAAAAGTTGGCAACACTGCTTTGTAAATATTGTCTTTCTAGGTTAGGCTATGTAGTGGTGTATTTAAAAAGTATTATCTTAAAGATTGGCTTATAAATGTATAAATAAGTTAAGTACCAATATAAGTTTTAAAGTGTAGAATAGGTCTAAATTTCAAAGCTACTTATTAATTAAAAATATGAGCGTCCAAGTTGCTGCAGGAAATTTAATACAGCGAGCTGTTGAGTTGGATAATAAGAATCGACATACAGAAGCTTTAGTATGTTATCAAGAAGGTTTACAGCTACTTGTTGGTTTTCTGAAAGGTTAGTAAGCGATTTTTATTTTATATGTTTAAAAACAATAATTACATTTTAGAACAAGTTGGAGAAAAGCGTACATATATACGTGGAAAGGTTGAAGAATATATGAACCGAGCTGAACAAATAAAGCAGTTAATTCAAAAATTAAAAAATGAAGGAAATTTTCATGAACAAATTTGTATTGAAAATGATTCTACAGGGCATAGCTATCAAACTGTATTCGGTAGATTTTTGGACGATGATGTCCAATATGTTAAAGTTGAGGATCCGTATATCCGAATACATCATCAGTGTCAAAATTTTGTTAGATTTGCTGAACTTCTTGTTAAAAAGTGCAATAATTTGAAGAAAATTGAATTAATCACCGTCGAAGCTGGAGCTGATCAACATAAATGGTTACATGACATAGGTTTATCTTTAAAGGAACATAGTATACAGTTTGTCACTACATTTTCTACAACCCTTCATGACCGACAAATAAGGTGAGTATTTTTGAAATGTTATATATAGAGCCCGATCTCTAGACTTAGGGCCGGTTGCAGGAAGCAATGTTAAGTCTGGTGTTAGCTAACGTCGCGTCAAAGTGAACAAAATCGCATCAAATTTTGTTTACTAATGTATTAGTTATTGTTCACTTTGACGTCGCGTTAGCTAACACCAGACTTAACGTTGCTTTCTATAATATCATAATCTAAAAGTTAACAATTTATTTATTTTGGGTAAATTAGTGAAGGTGAAGGAGTATCAAACATTCAAAGTAACTTTCAAACTGAATTAGGTACAAGTTAAACAGATCATAGAACTGGCAGAAATGTAGTTTAGTCTTATCATTCATTCAAATAAATAAAAACAATAGAAATATTACAAACAAGGTGTTTAATACATATTTATTTACTAGCAACATGATATCGTACTTTTTTTCACTATCATCTTTATAAGTGATCCTTACACTGTCTGTTTCAAGGGATGTAGGAAACATTTACAAAAAAATTTACCGTTTCCATGACAATGTACTTACTTCCCTAGAGAAGTGAATTACTTGTATCCCACATTTACTATAACTGACGAGATGCCATGTTTTCCATTTGGTTAACATGAACAAAACCATTATTGCTCGTACTATTATCCATTTTTAATCAGAATATAAGCACAAAGCTCACAAAACACCACTCGCAATCGTATTCACGCATTTTTCACAGTGCGTTTATAACTGTCAAACAAAATGTCACAGCACTGTAACAACGCCCCAAGCTCCGAAATAGGCTACTAGATCATTTAGAAAATGTAATAATTTTATGCTATTACCATTTATTTTACATAAGGAAATATTTGTAGTGAAAAAAATTATATACTTTACACAGGATGTCGGAAGATTTACACTACCTCGCACCTTGCTGCCCTTGTTCGCTGCGCTCACTCAGGCATTAAATGGTACTCGGTAGTATAAATCTTACCTACATCCTTTGTAAAGTAATATACTATTTCGCCATAGAAACAAAATATGAAAAGCTACTCATAACCCCAAGGGATTTTTCAAATTATTTCTCCCCCAAACTCATGGTAACCATGCAACTACAAATAACGTCTTAGCAACCGTACAATGAGGCAATCACGACCTGCTGAATTGTTTGACAAACGTCACTGTATACGGCCTGGGCACATGTGAAGTTTCGCGATTCTCCGCTGAGCGCTGTATACCCACGAGCGGGAATTTCAAATTTGCAATGTAACATCAGTTACTACGTTGACTACAATGCAAGTATTTGATTAACTTTTACGTTTCTTAAAATTTTACAAAATAATATAACCCTCCCGTGTATTTTTTACTTTGATTTTTGATTGCGTTTTTTGACCAGTTTCATGCTAGTTTTTCCGTTTATTTTCTCATTTACATTATTTACGTTCACAGTATAACTTGTTGATTAATTTATTCGTTATTATTGCTTATGATTTCGTTTGGTATTGTTAAAATAGAAAGCGGTTCTACAACGTGCAAATATACCAATTGGGGAAGATCTTATCATGAATTTACCTCCAACTAAGTTTTACGAAGGAAACGGTCAGAAAGCTAAATTTAAATTATCGTACTGGTGCTTCAAACAACGTACCTTCTTAGCGATTTCTATTTTCTATTTTTATTTAAATAGGTATCCATAAACAACGGGAAAGAATTGTTAGTTGTAACTTTCAAGAAAGACGTTTCCGAGTAACTTTTTCTGGGCGAAGACTATAAAATCACATTGCACTTCCTTTAGTAAATTTTTTATTACTACGTTTACAGATAAAGTACGTTTTTTTTCTATAATAACTGTCAAAGTGTTACAATGTTGGTAGATATGTGATTAAAACGCTAGGAAATGTTTATACCTCGTGTTGGTAGAACTTTTTCAAAATTATGGTTATGTGTCAATTTTGAATGTCAAAGTTTCTTAATTTGAACTCTTGACAAATTTCTTTTTTTAACATTGAATCATCATCATCATCAATAAAATCGGATAAACAAAGAAAACCAAGAAATATTTTAAATGCAAAAATGAAGCAAGCGATATTAAATTATGACATATCTGTCAAAATGACAATCATTTTTTTAGTGGAAGAAAAGAACTAAAAATCTATGTACCAACATTATTAAAACTAGGGACCCTGCAGGAATGCAACTTATTCCCTAGAAAATTGACCTTGAAAATTATTATACAAAAAAAATGTACTTTAGATATTTAATAAAACAAATAATTTTTAAATGTTTAATTTTAAATTTTTTACAATAAATTACACATAAACTTACAACCTTGCAATAACACACAGAATAAAATAGTTCATTACTATTACCACCTAGAACATCTTTCAAATTTGTAAGAAATACGATTATCTGCATATCATGTGCTATTTTAGAGCAAATGTGTGAGCTATCCAAAAAATACCTTCCTGAAAATATGAATCCGTCTTCAACTACGAATTCTTGGAGTTCCACACCTCTCTCAAGAAAAATATTAAAACTATAGATCTCTAAGGTACTTACACGACACTAAATAATAGATTACACCATTCATATTTATATTACATTCAAAACAATAGGTCCTTATCCTACTGATACTGCATTTAAAAAATCATTTCTAAACACAAATTAGTCTTGACAGTCGCTGTTATTTAAATGTCATCGTGGGTATGTGGCGCCAAACAGCCAAAATTGGCGTTTTCTCAGATATGAAAACAACAATGGATTTCAAAAAAATGTCCAGGCCATATAAAATGACATTTGTCACACAATTCAGCAAGCTGTGGAGGCAATCCTTGATATTACTTACATATTCTAATTTTAAATGTCATTATGACTAGTGATGTAAAAAACGCGTTTTTTTTTTAAATCGAATAAAAAACCTAGAAAAAGAGAAAAAACGTTTTTTTTGTTTTTTTTGTTTTCTATTCATTTATGTAATTGGCGGCAAGTTTTGGTAGGTATGGTTGGCGGCCTGTAAGCAAACGACAAAGTTTAATCTTATTTTGGTTTTACATGCACTTTAAAGTTCAAGAAAACTACAGCACAGACTAGACAAATGTTTAATAAATAACAGTAACATTTTATACCTACTGCCTACTCGTATTACGTATTACTCACAGAACAGCAAAGCGTATGCATGCGTCTATGAGAGCACCCCCGCCGCACCTCTACTATTGGAAGTTGCTTTAAGCTGGACCCAGCTCTGAAACTGTCGACCTGATCGACGAATCAAGTTACGTTAGCGATTTATCAGGGTCATCAGACAGTGACATGGGCGACATAAACTGCATGGATACTGACTCCGAGTCAGTTGAGGAGTGAGCCATGTCTGTTAGCGAGTAACTTCTGCATTGTTATAATTTCTACAGAGTGTTAGGGAAGTCGACGGAAAAATTTCTAGGGGTGAATCCTTGGCCCAAGATATGATGATTACTTATATACAAAGTTGCTTAGTTTAGACGCTAGAGGGCTTTAAAGATTATTAACAATAATAATGGTGAGGCACTAACACATGAAGGAGCTTGGCCTGCAAGGCGGAAGGTCAGAGCTTCCATATCCTCGCTCTCACACCTGGCTGTCACGTGTCAAATTCATGACACGTGGTGATGTGGTGAGCATCACGCATTAGACAACCGCATTATTACCCATTATTCCTTCGAACGCAGGTCCCCAATTATTTAAAGCGACTAGCTTTTTTAAATGTTTTAACCCCCTGTATAATCACTACCAATTTTTTTTCTGGATAGTTACTTTAATTTAGAAGCTATTCACTCTGTTACAAAATTTTAGTTGGGTAAACGGTTTAGCCAAAAAAAATTTTGTAAATCCCTACAAGCCTAGTGTTACGTTAAAATTACTGATTCAGGCTTGTAGGCATTTAGAAAATATTTTTTTGTTGCTAAACCGTTTACCCAACTAAAATTTTTTAAGAGAGGAAATAGCTTATAAATCAAAGTAGCTATCCACAAAAAAACATTGTTAGTGATTATACAGGGTGTTAAAAAAATATGGATGGATAATTAATTGTGTCAAATGAATAAAATCCATCAAAGATTTTTCGACTTATTTGAAAAAATTAAAAAAAGCTAATCTTCTTTAAAGCCCTCTAGCGGCTAAACTAAGCAACTTTGTATATAGGTAAGTTGAGTTAAATCATCATATTTTGCGCCAAGGATTCCCCTAGAAATTTTTCCGTCGACTTCCCAAACACCCTGTATATCCACTTTGGCTATTTTTCTATTTTTCTGTAGAAATATTTGCTTTTTATTGTTATTATAAATTCTATAATTCACTTTACCTACAAAATATATTATTTTTATTTAAAAATATCTGTTTTTTTGTTTTTCCAAACAAATTACTTGTTGTTATTCACTACACTTTAATTCTGAAAAAAAACCAGACCGCTTGGTTTTTTTTACAAAAAAAAACAGGTTTAAAAAAAAAACGAACGGTTTTTTTTAGTTGCATCACTAATTATGACATTTTGAAATTTCATACTATTCTTACTAATATGCTAGTAAATAAAATACAAATTGAATACAAACATCGCTAACCAGGGTCGGTAGCTCAGTGGTAAGCATCCTGACTACTGATCTAAGGGTCGCGAGTTCGATTCCCGGTCCCGGTGAGGTTTTCAAAAATAAAAAATGCAGATGAAAGCCTCTACAGAATGTCATCATTCGGAAGTGATGTAAAGCCGTGGGTTCCATGTTACTACGATGTGTAGCATGTAAAAGATCCTTTGCTAGGGTTGGAACTCCTTAGTCTCGGCAAAATTGTAGTAGGACTTTGACCATATGACCCAAGCAGTTGGTGTCTAAGGTACCTGGTACTCTGCATGTCTAGACCTTGTCCATTAACAAACAAACAAACAAAACAAAAATAAAAAAATGCGGATGAAAACCTGCAGAATGCCATCATTTGGAAGTGCTGTAAAGCCCCATGTTACTACGATGTGTAGCATGTAAAAGATCCTTTGCTAGGGTTGGAACTCCTTAGTCTCGGCAAAATTGTAGTAGGACTTTGACCATATGACCCAAGCAGTTGGTGTCTAAGGTACCTGGTACTCTGCATGTCTAGACCTTGTCCATTAACAAACAAACAAACAAAACAAAAATAAAAAAATGCGGATGAAAACCTGCAGAATGCCATCATTTGGAAGTGCTGTAAAGCCCCATGTTACTACGATGTGTAGCATGTAAAAGATCGCTTGCTAGGGTTGGAACTCCTTAGTCTCGGCAAAATTCAAAGTAGGACTTTGACCATATGACCAAAGCAGTCGGTGTCTAAGGTACCTGGTACTCTGCATGCCTAGACCTTGTTCATTAACAAACAAACAAACAAACAAATAAAATATTGTATGCACCACGGGAGATATTCATGTTCTTTACCTTCGGTTGACATGTCAACCTCAGCGAAAAAACATATTCATATCTCCCTTAATGCATAAATATCTATTAGTCCGCAGTTAGAAGCAGATTATTTACCTGAGAGTAAGATAAAATGCACCTCTACTAAAACGTGTTTGCAGTAACATGGTTTTTGAGTTAGTATTTTTAGTTTTGAACAATCAATTTTAAAAATTCACAAGTAGTCCTAAATCTTCTATTGAAGTTTATGCTAGTTAATATTTTAGCTCTGCAGGTAATATCCCTAGAATTTCATCACTTTGGGTTCTAGATTGATGCTATAACTAAAGCTGATAATTATATGCACTCAAATGTACGAAAACATGCGCATATATATGCATACATTTTGTTGAGTATATACACCCAAAGTTATAATATATGTACATAATATGCTCTATTTTTTTAAAAAATAAGTAGGCGTATTCTAAATAATGTAATAATTTTAATTATTTTGTATGAATATATTTATATCTCTAATTTTTATTCAAAGACGTCATTCATTTTAACGTTTGACATGGACTGACAACGCCAACTTCACGTTGTAAGCCAACATAAAAATGAGATTTTCCCCAACCCCGCCAGACTATTATTCACCCAACACTGGAAGTTCGACTCTTATACATTGCTTGTATGGGAAAAGTGGGGGTTGCTGGCAATCTATGTTTATATAATCAAAGATTTTAACAGGGACTTCCCCTTTCTTCTGCTTATTTCGATACGCGCACTGCACACCAGTGAAAGTATATATCTCTGTTGCACACAAAATTTTTATTAATAAGTAATGAAATAGTAAATTTCACAAAAAAATCTCAAAAAGTTCATACATTACAAATTATCGCTAAATATAACCAAATATGCAAAATCCAGAAAGTATGCTCAAAAACGTATAAATATGCAAAATATGCAAAATGAAACTTGGCTTAAACGATTTGTTTTCACAGAATTAGTATACATATGCAAAAAGTTTCGCCGGAATATCAATTATACAAAATATGCATTTGCCATATAATATCAGCTTTAGCTATAACTTATAAATATGCGCAACTCAAAGTACTGCCTTGTTTTCCGCTCATCATTGTAAGTCCCATTTTTGATAAACTAATTGGAAATATCTGTATTGTTACACTTACAAGAAAGTAGTATTCCTATTATAGAGTCAACTGTTTGAGAGTAAGACAACAGAGAGAATATAAATCGATTGGTTTTCAGGACAATTTAAATGAAATTAGCTCGACTGGCTGTATTAATAGGAAGGCGATCCGTCATGCTTTTAGCGGAGATGCCTTGAAGTTACTATTAAGTTCAAGCATTGTATAGAGCAGGGATGGGCAATAGGGTGGGCCGAAAAAACAAAAAAATTGTTTTTCAAGTCGTAATACCGCGGAAAAGTTGCGAATTGGGGAGACTAAAAAGGGGTAAAAAAATTAATAAAATCGGTTTATATCTTCCGATCGCACATGTGCTCTAAGGTTTACCGAAATTGGCAAAAATTCACATTTTTACAATAATTTTTAACATTTTTAAATTAACTTCTTTCCGAATATAATAGCTCAAATTCTTATGTATTAGAACCACAGAAAATAATGTTTAAATATTATTTAAATCCATCAACATAATCCGATCACGCATTGCCTTCAAAGTTAATGAAATTTAAAAAAAAATACTAACAACTTGCATGTTCTTTATATTTGTTCTTTATTGAATACAAGTCTAAATATTTAAAAACAAATTATTTTAGACCATCAGTAATATTTATAAACAATTTTTTTTATTGAAAAAACTTGTTATTGTTCAACATGAGTTTCTTGGACTTACGACTCTTCACTAAAAACTTGGTTTTTTCAATAAAAAAAAGTGTTTATAAATATTACTAATGGTCTAAAATAATTTGTTTTTAAACATTTAAACTTATATTCAATAAAGAACAAATATAAAGAACATGCAAGTTGTTTGTATTTTTTTTCTTGATTTGTAATTTTTTTTCAAAATTTCATTAACTTTGAAGGCAATGCGCGATCGGAAGATGTTGATGGATTTTTTCTGTGGCTCTAATACATAAGAATTTGAGCTATTACATTCGGGAAGAAGCTAATTTAAAAATATTAAAAATTATCGTAAAAATGTGAATTTTTTCCAATTTCAGCAAAACGTAGAGCACATGCGCGATCAGAAAATATAAACCGATTGAAAAAATCTTTTTTTGTTTTTTCGGCCCACCCTAATGGGCAACCTCTGGCCCATGGGTTAACTCTGACTCACGAAAATCTGTAATCCAGTTTGCAGACATATTCAAAATATATACAGTATGTCCTCGGATTGGGTTACAAAAAGGGAAAAAAAGTTTATTTTTGACTTCTCAAAAAAAAATCACTCTTTATAAAAAACCCTGCTTGTTCTCAAACTAAAAATGCACTTGCCAAAATTTAAATATCCCCTTTCGTATACGGGGGATGTTCGAAAATATGAAAATGGCTTAAGAATAAAGTACCCTTATTTTTCAAAATATACAATAATGTTAATTGGAAATATTTGTTATAACATTTCTATTAAAAATTATAATTGCTTTGAATTGTTATTGATGTTTGGATCATGTATTATTAATTTTTTTAAGATATCTGTGTTTTTGTTTACAAATATGAGATTTTTAGCATCAATTTCGGGTCACATAAATTTCAGGTTAAGTGAACGAAACTCAAATTCTACAATACACTCTTATCGTATCCATCAATAAATTAACTTTGAAGTATCACGATTGGTAATTCGCAGAGTAGTAGACACCTACTTTTCATTCTAAGCAACTTTTTCAAATAACATCGTATATTTTGAAAAATAAGGGTGCTTTATTCTTGAGCCATTTTCATATTTTCGAACCTCCCCGGTATACCAAAGGAGATCTTTAAATTTTGGCAAGTGCGTTTTTAGTTTGAGAACAAGCAGGGTTTTTTGCAAAGTTTTTTTTTTTTGAGAAGTCAAAGAACTTTTTTTTCCTCTTTGTAACCCAATCCAGGGACATACTGTATAGTGAAACAGCCTTTACAAAACATGTTTATTCGTTTTTATTAAAAGTGTCAAAAAAATACGTATTGCTTATACTTAATGCCTATGGATAATACTTCTATACTCGATAACATTTCAGTTTATGATGATGCTCATTGAAGTTCTTTGATAAAATATTTCAACTGTTTGTTGTGACAGACTGCAACAGCTCAATCTTGGCAACCATAATTTGTCTGGATTATCCACTAATAAAGCCAAATCAATGGTTAGAAATGACAAGGACGTTTTAGCATATTTTAAAAGTTCTATGAGCAAAAGTCAGTTCATTGTATAATTCACCAACAAAACTTGTGCTCCACAATTTGAGAAATCTTGGTACTGGACCCGCTGCGTGGAAGTTATAACACTATACCGGGTGCTGACTTGCACGACGCACCATAGGAATTTGCATAGTAAATTCTTTATGTTCAATTATTTGCTCCCCTAATTATTTTAGAGCTAAAGTGTAAAAACATTTTTTGTAGAGACAAAAATACTGCACCCATTCATACTGTTGCTAACAATTTTTCATTTTCCGGAACTGAAGGAATGCAAAAAACAAACTATCATTTTCACAAAAATCAGTGATGCCATGGAATTATTGAAACAAGCCAATGCCAACGCAAATGCGTGCGGAGCGACAATATGTGTTGTTTGTTTGTTTGTCATTGATGTTTCATTATTAATTATGTTCAGCTTAATGTCTCTAAGGTACCTAGACCTTGTCCATAACAAAAATGGTTTTACGAGTATGGTGGACGTTCGTTAACTAAGCTCCTTGTTTATTGTAAAACATCCGTATCGGCAAATTCCAAACAGTACAACCATTAAAATACTGATTTATTTTAAGTTTAAAACTACAGGCACGTTATTAAATAATTGTAGGTGTAATAATGAGGTTCAGAACTTACACCAAAACAAGAAAAACGACAATAAATTCAATTTTTTGACGGCAGTGACTGGATGATCGCCCCGCACGCACTTGCGTTGGCACTGGCTTGTTTCAATAATTCCATGGCATAACTGATTTTTGTAAAAATGCTAGTTTGATTTTTTGCATTTATTCGGTTATGGAAAATGATAAATTGTTAGCAATAGTATGAATAGATGCAGTATTTTTTTCTCTACAAAAAATATTTTTACACTTTAGCTCTAAAATAATTAGGGGAGCAAATAATTGAACATAAAGAATTTACTATGCAAATTCCTATGGTGCGTCGTGCAAGTCAGCACCCGGTATATAATATAGTTGTCAATAAAAACAGGGCAGTTATTACACTGTTATTTTAAATGAATGAATAATACCTTTTTAACTATGGTTTTGTTATGAAAACGAGAATATATGTTAGTTAGAATGTGGTCAGTGGGCGGTAATAGTATATTGTGTTATTAGAAGCAAAAGTTATACTTTATGTGGGGTGGCGTGCGTTATTATGACTTCACTATAAACAACGTTGTGAACAAACTCAGAAAAAATCTATAATTATTCGTTTGTCAGCCTGTCAGCCGAGATAAAGTGCTTAGATGCCATGGCAATGAAGTATTATCAATCCAGCCATATAATCACTATTACCATCTTTACGTCATATCTAGGTATACTTTGGTTTCTTCATAAAACTCTTCTTTTACCTCTCCTTCCTGTACTTTTGTGGGAGCATGTATATTCAGTATGCTTAGTTTTCTTCTTTTATTTTGATTCTCAGCCAGCATAGTCTGTCTGAGACCAGAGTAAAATTGACTACTCTTTGTTTTAATTTATCGTTAATCAGAAATCCAGTCCTCAGCATTCTGTTTTCGTTTTCGCTCTTTAAAAACGTATGATTATCAATTTCCATAGCCATACTAGATGAAGATAATTTGTGGTCATACTATACTAAAGCACGGGTCACACTAGGCTGGTTGCCAGCCAAAAATTTAGTAGCCGCTACTGTCAGCCGTCAATCAGCTTGGTGTGACCACAAAATTCGACGCTGGCGTCGCCAGCCGGCGAGTATTCATCAGCGGCTGGCGAAGTTGGACATGTTCAACTTTTGGCAGCAGGCAGCGGCGACTAATAGATCACGTGACCGCTGATACCAGCCGGCAGCGCAATCTGACCACTATTCCCACTATCAGCATCGAATACCCAGCTATCGTGCCTACCACGTGGTCTTTT
The DNA here is from genome assembly GCA_940337035.1 of Agriotes lineatus. Taxonomy (NCBI): domain Eukaryota; kingdom Metazoa; phylum Arthropoda; class Insecta; order Coleoptera; family Elateridae; genus Agriotes; species Agriotes lineatus. The sequence goes on along the minus strand of OW679194.1, from coordinate 80,440,737 downwards.
GTTTTTTGTTATAATTGTTATATATATTGTTACAATGAATGAATTAAAGTGGAATGGGAAAGGTATTATTTCGTTTTTAAATATATTTCAAAATTATCCATGTTTGTGGGACGTTACGTCAAAAGATTATTTGAATCGGAATGTGAAAGAGGTATCGTACAATAACCTTTTAGAAGACTTGCTTGCTGAATATCGAATAGCAAACTGGCGAGTAGCAACCGACAGTGTGACCGGGTTGCCAGCTGCTTCTTGCTAGTAAAAACTGGCGAGTAGCAGCCGACAGTGTGACCGGCTTGCCAGCCGCTGCTTGCTGGTGCTACTGCCAGCCGCTGGTTCAGCAGCAGCTGGTTAGCAGCCTACTGTGACTCGTGCTTAAATGTCGTAGCTGGCTTCCATAGCTCAGTGCAGCTGACTACTGATCTAAGGGTCGACAGTTCAATCTCCGATCCCGATGAGGTTTTTAAAAAATTTAAAAATGCGGATGAAAACCTGTACAGAATGCCATCATTTGGAAGTGATGTAAAGCCATGGGTCCCATGTTACTGCTATGTGTAGCATGTAAAATATTCCTTACAAGGCTTGGAACTCCTTAGTCTTAGCAAAATTATAAGTAGGACTAAGGTACCTAGTCCCCTCAGGGGCTAGCACATTTTGTGTTAGTATGGGCTTTGCAACCCCGAGGTACCCAAGCAGATGGTTCTCCGAAAAAGGGGTTGGGCGTGGGGCTAACTACCCCATGGGAGTGAAAACCCTTTCCCTGTAAAAACATACCAGTTACGAAGTCTCATATTGCAAACGCCGGACTGAAACCACTACGACGACTCAGGTACCTAGTACTCTGCATGCCTAGACCTTGCCAACGGGGTTGGCAAAAAGGGCCTATAAAAACCTACTTGCTTGACATCAGTCTCCCCATAACTAATACTAACTAAATACTAAATGTTAAATAAGCATACAGTACTTGAAACTATTTGATAATCGTAACTATGGCCATGATTGGTCAAAACCACGGCCTTCTGGATTAGCGTGCCTGCCGACTCTCCGCGGCCTGTGCATTTGCAAGCTTTTCGAGTGCTCCGCGTGGCGCTGTTACCCGGGGATTTGGCTCAGCGTTTAAACTGCAGATGGCGGAACTGGCGCGGCGGATTCAACAAAATACTTTCAATTTTAGCTTTTCGCGCGCACAGAATGCTTGGTTTTTGCGCGCAAGCACAATTTACAAATTTTGACGTTTCTACGTACGCATTATCGTTCATTGCAAATTTAGTTTGTTACTTCCTTCGAACATATAAGACTGGAACGAGCATGCTTGTAATAACGTAATGTTAAACCGATGGTTCAAAGAACATCAACAGAGATGAAAATAGAATAGTACGCAAGTATAAGAAGGATAAACTGATAACTCGAACTCATTGGTAATGCGCAATCGCGTACAGCTTTAATGGTTTTGGTAAATGGGCTACTGGCCGATTTCAGCAGAACAGCTGACCGCAGATGACCGATTTTGTTGTTTTTGAATTAATTTGTGCTGTTGTGAATTTGGTTGTTGTGCTTTGAATAGTGGTTAACGAAAAGAATTAGTTGCAAGAATGTATTGCTATATTTGTAAAATACGAAACCCAGAAGTTATATATCACATGTAAGTAATTTGCGCCGCTTACGATGTCAAATTTTTTGCCATTTGCGACGGTAAAATTTACCGTGCTCCTGCGCACAAGCTCTTATTTCCAATTGTATATCTGTCCTTGTCAATCTTCTTTGAATCACCTGCCATGCCGTATGCTCGTTCCAGTCTTATATGTTTGAAGGTTGCTTCTATGAAAATCCATTTTGTAGTTTTTTCCTACAAAAATGTCGTAAAACTAACCTAACTTAACGTTTCAGTCACAGAACAATAATCTGAAAGATAAATGCAAAGTTTCAGACCGGCTGGCGTGGTTCTGAACTTCAATCCCCGGATATGCCGAGTCACAACTTTGGAATGCTATTTGTTGCAATTGAACAGGCCGCTAAGAGCCGTCAGGCACGCTAATCCAGAAGGCCGTGGTCAAAACAATGTAACATTATATTTTTTCAAAATCATCGATTTGACATCAGGTATGAATTCTAAAAATATAAAAGATAACCCGATAAATAGTCGACAACAAAGACTGCACTACAACGTTTATATGAATTATATAGGACAAAATTATTTTATCTACGACAGTGTGTAAAATTGACTTTCAGTTAGCAGTTTTAAGTTTGTAAAATGACTATTTAATAACATGGTTTTCATTAGTTTACGTCGTCAGTAGCAACGTGTTTAAGAGATTTCAGTAGGCACATAGTCAGTAGCAACGTGCTTTAAAATTTTTAAAACGCGCAAAATTACTACCGGTTGCTAGTAATTCTAATTTACATTTAAATAATTTTTTATATTTACCTTGTTTTTTAGATTCTATCGTAGATAAAATATGGTACAATACACATGCGTAAAGCATCTTTAGTCACTCGCGGAACTTAAAATGCTCGCTCATTCGCGTTCACTTCTGCCCCACTCCTGACTAAAGACTAGCTTTACGCACTTGTATCGTAAATTACTAATATAACACAGTCAAACAAATTTATATTTTCCTAGTGTAAAACTGAATTTGAGTTTGGAAAGCCACCTGCTGCACTCTTATTTAAAATTTAGTATAGATTATGTAGTTTTTTCGTTTCATAACTTACTCGATATGCTGAAGTTTACTGATTTCTGTTCTCTCTGTTGTGTTGCTGATCAAAAGTTGACCACATAATGTGCAAAATATTTTTTTCTAGTTGTAACAATAACGGTTTCGATTTACTTTCTTCGAAAATGTGATACTGACTGCTTTGTGTATTCAAACACAATATTCATTTCATCAGCACTGTTGAAACACAACACAAAATGATTATTAAAATAAATGTTTGTGGTTGGGTTAATGAATATGAACACACACTTTAATTAAACGGATTTATTATCCTTTTTAAACGTATTTCATAGATCAAAAATTGTCATTATTATCTATCAAAACATCTCCATAGTAACTAACTTTTCGCGGCAGCTCGACTTACTTCAAAAATTAAATTTTGACTAATAATAATTATAATTTAAAAGCACGTGCAATTACAAATATTTTATTTTTATTTTTCTTCCTCTTTATCATAGGTTGTGAGCCTGTTACTAACTACAGAAATTGAGCCTTCTTTGGCCTTAGCCCAGGTAGCATAGCTTGTTGAATTTAAGGGGTGATGACCACCAAAGGTATTGGTATGATGAAACCAATGTCTGGATGTGAGATGCGAACTCACTACTTGCCGACTGCGAACGCAAACGGTTTAGTTACACGCTCTCTCAGAACTATTTAAGTGGAGAAGTCCTTCATATGAGATATTGTACTCGACCAATATTTCATAAATACGAATAAATATAGAGAGTGCTCCTTTCGTGCAACGATCGGGTAACTGTTTTACCAAATTGAATTTTTACACTAAATTTGTTTCTTGAAATCTTTGTTTAAATCTTCATAAAAAATAGATAAGTCTACATTTCTACCTTTTAATAGGTCTTTAAAATTTATGATTTTTAGTATTACTCCAGTATCTCATTTAGCCAGCATGTACCATGAGATAAAAAAAAAATGATTCTGAGCAGGCCTTGATATGTGTTATACGTTTGGCATGTATTGTCAGTCTGTCAAATTCGAGATTTGCAGGTTAAGTTTTACGTCAGTCTGTGTCAAACAACAAACAAAACCTAACCTACTAATCTCGAATTTGACATAGACTCACAATACACTTCAGTACTGCCAAACGTATAACACATATCAAGGCCTGCTCAGAATCATTTTTTTTATCTCATGGTATTTGAAAATATTAGATGAGAAAAAATTAGTCAAAATAACAATAAATATCAACTAAATTTGTTATATTGGTATAATTTTCTAATAACTACCTACTAAAAGCTATTTGTGAGGTTTTTAAAATAGTTTAAGTGAACTTCTGTAGTAACATTTTTATGTAACAACTCTGCCTCTAAATGGAATCCATATTTTTCAATGCTTAACGCCTTATACCAGGTGACTGGTTTCACAACCGAACATAACAAAAGCGTGGTCTATCACGAGCTTTTTAGAAACAATTACTTTAATTTAAAAAAATCAAGGTTATTGGAGAGGGAGCCACTTCTCTAAGATCAATGAGCTTCCAGTCCTTTGACATCAATTACGTTACACATATCATTTATTTACTAAAAATTAATAACTTGCTGTGGTCGGTTTTGAAACTGGTCACCCGGTATATATTTTACATACAGCGAGATTTTCTGTATTACGAACACGACAAACGATATGATGAATTACAAATGCTGAGAATTTGACATTGACATTTCGCAAATTTTGTCAACAGATAGTATTTGTTATCATTTCTACCTTAAAATGGATAACTACGAAGCAACGGAGAAGTAAAAATTATGTAGTATGATCAAAAATTATTTTCATCTAGTATGGCTATGGAATAGTTCCTCATTTATGAATGCAACTATGTTTATACTTAAATGTCAAACTCGACATTTGATTTGTAAGTGACTTATATTTGCGTTCATAAGTCAGGAACTATTCCATAGCCATACTAGACAAAAATTATTGTTGATCGTACTATAGAATGGTATTATCAGTAGTACAGTCTACAGGGACAAAAAAAGGCCTTTGCCCAACAAAAGGTGGAGTAGAAACGATTTTTATATATGTTGTTTAGGTCGGGCACCTAATGAAAAATCCAAGTTTGACCTTGGAGGGTCGCTGCGCGAGCCGCCATCTTGGATTAAAGGTGCTAAAAACTGGTGTTTTCCAAACAGCTCTGCAACGGTTGATCCAACGTCAAAACAGTCCAATATAAAGTTAAAGAAGACAAGATTCTTGATATTTTTTGTATATTAATTTTTGTTGTAAGTGTAGTATTTAACGAGTTACAGCGGCTGAAAGTTGGACATTTCTCCAAAATATCGTTCAACTTTATTTTTGTTGGTACATTTTGTAAGAACAACTTATTTGTTTATTTATTTACGAAATAAACGGGACACCCCATTTTCATTAAGTAATACAAAGTAGAAAACTACCTAATAGCGGCACATATTTTACATTAAATTACTAAATTAGATCACAAACTGAATTACTAAACCTGCGGCTAATAGGTTTTGCAGCTGAAAAGCAGATGAAAATCATGAGTACCCATTTTCAGAGGAAGGAAATACATAAGGGAACGTGGCAAGTGCCGGGCAGACAGATAACTAACCAGATAGACCACTTTCTTATACAGGAGCGATACATGAAGGATGTCACAAAAGTACGGTCCCAGAGGGGTGCAGATGCAGATTCGGACCACTTCCTATTGAAGATCACGATGAAGCAAAGTGTGACCATAATAAATAAAACATATAATAAAAGGCCAGCTAGACCAGACATGCAGGATCTCCAAAACGCGGAAATAAGAAAGAAATACCAAAAGGTATTGGAACGTAAATACAATACAGAAAGCACAACTGGTAACACAGTGGGAAATAAATGGGAGCAAGTCAACAGGTGCATAAGAGAAGCAGCGAAAGAAGCACTGAAAGGAAAAGAAATGGCCAAATGCAGAAATAGTTGGTTTAATGAAAGCTGCAAAGAACAACTAAGGAAGAGGCAGCAATTAAGGATGAAAATGCTAGAAACGGGGGAAGAAGCAGAACGAAGGAGGTACCAAGAACAAAGGAGAAAGGCAAAACAAGAATGCAGAGCCGCAAAAAGAGCATGGAAAGAGAAAAAAATAAAAGATATCGAAGCAAGGTATCAAAATAAGGAAATCAGGAATTTCTATCAAGAGGTTAAAAGAATAAAAAAAGGATTCCATAACAAGCCAATATACTGTAAAGACAAGGAGGGAAAATTGATCTCAGGAGAAGAGGAAGTGGCTGACAGATGGAGAGAATATTTTCAAGAAGTACTAAATGATGTAACAGAAATAGAAGAAAAAGACAAGGACAATGAAAGAGAAAATGAGCGGCAAGATGTGGAAAGAGAAGAGGAGATAAGCAGACCGACAAAGGAGGAAATAACATCAATCATAGACCGGTTAAAAAACATCAAAAGCCCAGGAGAAAGTGGAATAACAGCGGGGCTTATAAAGTACGGGGGTAAAAAATTACAGCAATGTATTGCCACCATAATACAAGAAGTCTGGGATTTAGAAATAATGCCCGAAACATGGAAAACAGCATTAATAACACCAATCCACAAAAAAGGAGACTCCACAAAGTGCACCAACTATAGAGGCATCGCATTACTAGATACTGTGTACAAAATTCTAGCTACAACAATAAAACAAACATTAGAGAGATACACCGAAAAAGTTTTGGGCGAATACCAATGCGGTTTCCGCAGAGGCAGGTCGGTAACAGATCAGATCTTTATATTAAAACAAGCAATGATAAGCTGCTACGAATACAAAATCCCAGTTTACGCCATTTTCATAGACTTTAAGCAAGCGTACGACTCAATAGACAGAAACCAAATGTATAAGGCAATGTACGAACTGAAAATACCCAAGAAACTGATAAACCTAGTTAAAATGACAACCATGGACACTAAGAATAAGATAAAAAGGTAAATGGAGCTATATCAAGAGATTTCAAAGTAGAAAAAGGACTGAGACAGGGAGACCCTTTATCAGCAGCATTGTTCAACATCGTACTGGAGAAAATAGTAAGAGACAGCAAAATCAACAGAACAGGAACCATAATAAACAAGAATCATCAATGTATAGCATATGCAGATGATGTAACACTTATAGCCAGAACGAAGAGGGAGGTAAATAGAGTTGTAGCAAACCTGGAGGAAGCGGCTGGAAAAATGGGATTACAAATAAACCTAGAAAAAAACAAGTTTATGGCAGTGGAAATAAATAACCAAACAGCACAGCAAGACACAAAAGTAGAAGTGAGACTGAAAAATGGCAGGGTGATGTGCATACAAAGGGAGAGCAGTGTAGTGTTCCTAGGAGCCCTAATAACGAATAAGTGTGAAGAAGACAAGGAGGTGAATGCGCGACTGGTGAAACGGAATAAGTGTTCCGGGGCTTTGAACGCAATTTTAAGATCAAAGGATGTAGCAATTAGTACAAAAGTGAGAATTTACAAGACAGTAGTACGAACCACGGTAACCTACGCGTGTGAAACATGGGTGATGAACAAAGCGGTACAACAAAGGCTCGAGGTGTGGGAAAGAAATATCCTTAGGAGAATCTATGGAGGAAAACGTAAAGAAGAGGGATGGGAGAGAAGAACTAACGAGGAGGTGGGAAGATTATATTCACAGCCTAGCATCACGCAGTATATAAAGGCCCAAAAGTTGAGGTGGTTGGGGCACATGGAAAGGCAAGAGGACAACAGAATGACAAAAAGCATGATGAAGAAGGTTCCTGAGGGAACACGCAAGAGAGGGAGACCAAGGACGAGGTGGTTCCAAGCAGTAGAACAAGACCTGAAAGAAAAGGACATACAAAATTGGAGAGACAAAGCCAGAGATAGAAAGAAGTGGAAGGATATTACAAAGCAATGGGCCTAAAAGGCCGATAAAGCTTTATATATATATAGAATTTACTTTATATACAGATATAGAATTTACAGCAAACTATTTAATTGATTCCTAAAGCTAACACCACTAGTGAAAAAAATATCTAACTTATTAGCATGTATATTCAAGAATTTCAAGGATCTATCAATGATGGAATGCTTTCCATAATTGGTTGAATGAAATTTACTTACACTTACACTATATTGTTTGTAATATTTTTATACATCAGAATAACGTCCTATAGAGAAATACAAAGTATGATCAAAAGTTATTTTCATCTAGTATAGCTATAGAATAGTTCTTAATTTATGAATGCAATTATAAGTCACTTTTACTCGCACATGCAGTTGTTGTTTTCAATGGATATAAGTGTGATGGTGACAAAAAGATACCAAGACTGCAGAAAGACTTCCCCGATTGAAAAAGCGGATGTCTGCGGATGTTATGTTTGATAAAACAACGCCAGTTCTAGTTTCCTAAGAATGATTTCTAGCAAATGAAAAGAATAAAGTCCGCCTGATTTCGATGCCGGAAAAAACATTCTAACATTACTGTATTACAGTTAAGCAGGCTGAAGAAGATGTTGATGCGTTGATTGTCAACAGGGTGATTTATTTGTGCTCACCATTTGATGCTGCTTTCTTCATTGAAGAAGACGTCGATCTTCTAGTTCTGCTGACGGCATTAGCAACATCTACCTTCGCAAACCTGGGAGAGGCAAAATTGTGAAAAGAGTGTATTCTGAAAATAGTTTTAAATATGAAAAAGCAGCTGAGAACATTCTGTTTCTCCATGCGTTTAGTGGCTGCGACATAACGTCGTCCATCTACAACCAAGGAAAAACAAAATGTTGTTCGCTTGTCCAGAAAAGCACAAGACTCGATGACACTGTACGCATATTCAAACATCACTATGCCAAACCAGATGATATCGCAGATGCTGAAGCACGCTTTCTTGTTGCTTTGTATTGTGGCGACATGGAAGAAAATACCTTGGAAGAAGTCCGTTACCAATAAAATCAAGTGCAAGAAACACATTTATTCTTGCTTCTTTGCCACCAACAAAGGACGCTGCACGGTATCATGCATTTAGGACGTATCACCAGGTCCAACAGTGGTATGGAATCGAAAAAAATGCACAAGACTGGGGCTGGAAAGTTGGCACCAATGGGCTCACTCAGTTACTATGACAGAATCCAGCACCTGAGACTTTATTAAAATTAATTTCATGCAATTGTAAAAAAGGATGCGGCAGAGCATGTGGCTGCAGGAAAAATGGGATGAAGTGCTCTAGTCTGTGTGGATTCTGTAATGACCAATCATGCAAAAATGCACCAGAAGTTCGCATTGAGAGTGGGGACAAAGATGAGGACATTTCATCAATGGAAGTCCCAAATCTCAGGAGCAATAACTTCGAAGATAACATGGAGGATGAAGACTCTCATGTAGACGTCAACATCTACCGACCGTGACCGTCTAAAATTAAAAAAAGTAAATAATATAATCGCAAACATAAAACATCACTAAACTGGAACATCTGTGGATTAGGCCTACTGTGGATATCACAATAAAAAAAGCGCCATTATAACTACGTAACGAATAGCCAGAAATAATACAAGAAAAAAATTTAAAAATCAAAAATTACACTATTTTTTAGAGAAATGTTCATCTTTCCACCGCTGTAACTCCTTTCATATTACACTTACAAAAAATAGTTATATACAAAAAATGTCAAGAATCGTGTGGTCTTTAACTTTGAATTAGACTTTTTTGACGTAGGATCAACCGTTGCGTAGTTATTTGGAAAAAGGCAGTTTTTAGCACCTTTAATCCAAGATGGCGGCTCGCGCGGCGCCCATCCAAGGTCTAAAACTTGGATTTTTCATTAGGTGTCCGACCTAAACAACATATATATAAAAATCGTTTCTACTCCACCTTTTGTAGTGCAAAAACCCCTGCTGACTGGACTATCAGGGTCTTTCACAACATTTTAAAATAGGCGTTTTTTATTGTTATCGACGTTGTACAGAGTTATTTCAAATTTTGAAAGAAAAATGTGGGGTGTGTTTCTTCCTAAAACTACAATAGGCCTAGTGTTCCCAACAAAGACAGGGATTTAAAAGAACCAGTGATTTGTATTAGTGCTAATGACCTTCCAGATTATTCCCTTAAGTAAATTGCTGAAGTAGTAATTTATTTAGGTACATCCACTTTTAGAATTATTTTACAAAAAAATCATCGATCCTACAAACTACAAAAAATTATGAAGTTCTTCCCGATGACCAGATGGAATTTTGTGAAACTGTGACAGAAATGGCAAAAACTTCCTTCGGAAAGTCATTCACTAACGAGTCAATATTTCTAGTCCATAGTTGCCATAACCCACAGAATGTGCGAACATGATCCGTCTTTTTTTTATTGATGGCATCCTAACTGACCTTAAGCTTTACTTTTGCTTGCATTTTATTTACTATGTTTGGTTTGTTCCAAATAAATTGTTTACTTCTTCAGAATACCTTTTACTTTGCAAACTGTCTTCTTTTACTTTACTCTTAATCTCTAAGAATCCTGTTCTTCAAATCTGAATTTATCATCTGAATTTTATCACAGTATAACACAGTACCTCATATAACGTATCTGTGATATAATAATTCATTTACAAAACTTATACTATGGCTGGATGCATTGTGTGCGTTGAACAATTAGTTTAAAATGCAGACGACCCGTGGATTAATATCAGAGTACCCTAGATCATAGCGTCATTTTAAGCAATTGTAAATTAGCCTTGATTTAATTGTGTTCGCAATTCATGAATTTTGTCTGTATATGAATGCTTTAATCTTTTTTAGAATAAACTTATTTAACAAAAATATCAGTTTAATTACTATATAACTTTTATTGCAGTTTTAATACCGGATGGATAATCAAAATTGGTAGAGGCTTGGATTACTTCAAAGCTCCTTCAAACAAATATTCATTGGGTGTATTTGATTTGGACTTTCGACGATGCCAAGAGACTACAGTTGACATATTTCATTCAAACAATGTAAAAAAAACATAGCAATATGTATAATATTTATACCTTAGCTAAGCGTTAAAAATGTGATGTTTGTATAATTAAATTATTATTATTAATACACTGAAAGACAAAAAAAGTGGGACACTTAATATTTTCATGATTTTGAAACAGTATGAAACACACAGTAAATTATTAGTTTTATACAATAATGCAGTAACAATAAAATATAAAAAACAACAGATTCAAAATTTTAATCAACATAAATCAATAAATAAATAAATAAATGTGTTAAATTGAACAAACACTATTTTTGCAACACTAGCCGGATATATTACCATGGTAGAAGATTAATATTCATGTATTCGATATAAACTGACAGATACAACAGGAAACAATAACGCATACAATAACTTAACAAAATAAAGCACATACGTTGACTAGATGATATTCATATTATTGTCAAAATTTAAAGGAATTTTGAATTAAATATAAAAATGAAGACTAAAACTACTATATTTTATTAAATTAGAGTAGCAAATAAGCATTTCAAGGCACATTATGCATTTATATTTAAGGAAACTTGAAAAACTAACTGTCCCACTTTTTTTGTCTTTTGGTGTATTTAAATCATAAGTATTTAGTTTTATATTTTGTATTGTCGTCTCTAAATGGTACTCATGTTTTTCAATACATACGCCTTATATATATGTTATATAAAGGGTGTCCAAATTTGAGGTTCGATTTTAATTCGTTATTAAAACGCGTAAATAATTTAAAAATATAAGATATTTTAATGAGAACGATCCGATGACTCCGCCGCCAGACCAAAATGCGCACCAGTCACTCTGTCATAATGCATAACTTTTTTTTAACAACTTTGTGAGGATTTTCATTAGCCCAGATGCGGCAGTTTTGCTTGTTGACAAATCCTCCCAGATGAAAATGTGCCCCATCACTGAATGTAATTTTATTCAATTTGTTATTAATATCCAATTGACAAATATATGTCGCATTTCATGGTCGATCGAAATCAATTCCTGTGCGAGTTGAATTTTATAGGCGTGATAATGCAAATCCTTATCAAAATGTTATGTAAGGTTGAGAGTGAAAAAGGTTCAATTCCTGTGCACGATGACGAATTGAGGTTTTCGGTGAATCAGCTACACTGTCGAACAGCTGCAATGTTTTCGATAGAACCGACTGTATGAGCACGTATTGGTGTCTTCAAATTTTCTGATCAAATTCGTTATTACCATGTTAGATGATACATTGTTCCTTCCAAACTCTATGAATTTTTCTTGCAGTTTCTGCAAAACTTGCCCCATATCTGTAATGGGTTTTCATAATAAATATGGCAATGTGTCAAAATGACAACTATAAAATATTAGCACTGTATATTTGACAGAAAACAAATGCCGCGAAATTAAAAATCCAACCTCAAATTTGGACATCCTATATATAAGTATACTTTAGTCTTATGTAGAGTGAACATGTTTAACAAAAATATCAGTTTAATTACCATATAATTTTAATTGCAGTCTTAATACGGGATGTATAATCAAAATCGGCAGAAGCTTGGATTACTCCAAAGCAACTGCAGACAAATTTTCATTCAGTGTGTTTGACTTTGATTTCTGACGATTTCAGGAAACTACAGTTGATATATTTCATTCATGTAATGTGAAGAAAACAGCAATAGGAATAATATTTATACCTTAGCTTAGCGTTATTAAAAATGTGATCTTTGTATATTTGAAGTATTTTTAATATGAGTCATAGTGTTAAGTTTCATATTTTGTATTGCTTTTTTCTACTATAAACTTATGAGAATTTGAATACATAAGTTTTACAGAAAAATTAATGTGTTTCACTGGCAGATCCAAGGGGGCGTCAATGGGGGTCAATTGACACCCACTTGGGCCTGTTAAAAAATATATTCGGATAAAAAGCTGACTACTTTGTTTTAATTATAAGCAAAACACACCCGCATAGCATCCGCCTGTAATTTAAATTTGCGTATGCCGAATGCTTCTTCCACATTCTTTATTTCTTTTTCATTCCAATAGGCGCAAATTTACCATCACGCCCCCAATGTGGTTGGGGGGTTTAGTCACTGTCTCCACTAGACAAAACAATGAACTGTTCCTGGTGCGTAGTGGTCGGCGTATTTTGCAATTTTGTTGATAATATATTTTCATTGTTTTAAATTATACAACTAATTAGTCAAAGTTTAAAATATCCAAAGCTTGCAAAACTTTAATTTTAAAGGTAAGTACTTGTATGTAAAATGCTATTTTATAACATATTTTCACTAATTTTGACATATAAAGTATCATTTTTCCAAATTGAGTGTTTTCGAAACGTCTCACTTTTTACAATCAATTGTGAAAAGTAAAATATTTCACAATCGGTGATAAAATAGCTATTATAAAACCAGTTAGGAAATGCCTCATTTAGTGTACCCCTTGGGATTTTTGCATAAATGCCAATGAGTTGAAAATCAAGTTTCTCTTTTTCGCATGTCAATTTGATGACATTTATAATTTCATTTAAGGTTTAAACAACTGATTTTATCAAAATTAGAAAAAATCTTGTTGGGAAATGCAATTTCGTGAAAAATTCCACGTGTTACACAAAATAAGTCGTTTCCTAACTGGTTTTATTAATCGCCATTTCAAATTTATTTACTTTGTTTTATTAAATTGTTTAGAATGGCGCCACCTTCTAAAAAAAAACATTAGACGGTTTTATACAAAAACCAAAAACCACTGCCCTGCCTGTCATGCCAATAAGACAGTAGAAATTCAAAATCCAGAGAAAGTAGATGATTTGTCAACTAATTTCACAGAAACTAAAACTGCATCCACGTTTATTCCCGTTAATAATAGGAATATTGGAAATTTGTCAAACGACATCGGATTTTATATTGACAGCACTGATAGATTTGAGAATTTTTTTATTTAAATAAAAAAGACTTATCGCAGAACCTCGAAAAACGAACGTATTTCCTTTCACAGAAAAAATATTACATGGGAAAGTACTCGAAAGACATTTTAATATTAGTTATTTGTATAAATATACTTGTTTTGTCTATTCGCATATAAAACGAGAATTTTTTTGTCGGTTTTTGCATAATTTTTGCTCCTACTGCGATTTGTGAAAGCAAATGTCGAAATGATGCAGGTTTCTTACTTAAAAAAAACCTTTAAATAATTTTGGTAATTCGCTTGAAAAAAAGGGTAGGTACTTAGACGAGCACAAAAATGCCACAAAAATAAAAGAGAGAAAGCTAAATTGTTTCTAAAAATTTTGGTAAGCCAGATTGTGAAATTAAAAACCCAATTGTATCAGCAAGATTAGAGCAGGTCAAAAAAATCACCAAAGATTAGTACCTATTTTTGACACATTCAGAAAACAAAATTGCATTGTGATGATGGATTTATTGATGTTCCCTTGGACAAAGATTCCTCACAGCAACAGTCCATAACAAATGGAGATAATTTTAGGGCAATGTTAAAAATGAGAATTTACACAGGGGATACTGTGCTTAGGGAATATTTAAGAACATCAAGCTCACGGGCAACTTATGTCTAAAAGCACTCAAAATGCAATCATAGACTGTCGCGATGAAGAAATAAAGCATGATAGGAGATTATGTTATGAATCTGTTCTTTTCTCTCTCATGTTCGGCGATGTCACAATTAAGTCAAATGTTAAGGTAAGTTCACAACTCAGATATAAGAGGATTTTATTGAATTTACTGAAGTACCTACACAATTTAAATTACCGGCCAGACTTTGATGAAATTCAAATCGAACCAAAAATTTCTGGAATTAAATAGAACTAAAAATGTTGATAAACAAAAAATTTGACATAAAAATATATTAGAATCTGCACAGACACTTGCAGCCTAATGACATCATTGCAAAAGAGAGCAGTTACGGAAATAGGAAAGATTTCACCATTAGCAATAAAAATTCCCTGCTGCAATCATTCTAAACAAACTTATCAAAATCTGTGTGAATCCAAGCAGTGCAAGATTGTTTTGTCCCTATAAGGGAGGTTATATCGTTTTTCATGCATCAGCCAAAAGAAGTTTTTGTTTTAAATACAAAACTAAGTAGTCTTTGTGAAACTCGCTGAGTTGAGAAGCACAACCCTTCCTTATACTTCCAAAAAAATCTCTTAACAATTGTTGATGTAAGGTAAGGTGGGGCAAATGCAGTTTCTGCCATTATTTTTTAAGTTTATGCATATATTGCACAGCCACCTATGAATAGTACATCTAACTAATGTATTCTTCCCTATTTTACTGGTTGGGGATGTTCTGTTCCGTTATCGTGATGAGACACCTGTGAAAGTTTGCTTATGATTTCGGTTGTGCGACGAGTTAGGGGTGTTTGGATTATCGTTTAACATCTTCAAAATTAACGACGTTTTTGTGGTGAGTTTTGATGAGTATGCAGGTTTTTAGGTTATATTCATTATTCTTAAGGTATTTTTCTTCTTGTTTACACGAAATTATATTTTTGTGCGTAGGTCGCACTTACCCTGGCCATTTTAATTGCAGGGGCAAGTGCAGTATTTTAGTGGGGCAAGTGCAGTCAATAGATCGCACTTGCCCCGTATTACTTTTATGTGCCTAAAAGTAGGAGGAGGATATTCTCAAGAGACACTCACAATAAAGAAAGAAAGAAATATTTATTCAGGTTACATACATAGAATGTTTACATTCGTCAATAATGTTGGAATTTTTCCACTTTACAAAAACAAGTACTTACCTATTTAAAGACACAATTTTAAAACAAATAAAGATTAATTAAAATCTTACACTAACTTTATTTTTATAAGATAATTTTTTCCGTCAACTTTCAAGCATGTCTGAGAAATTATTGATATAAAATTCGTCAATGGAATAAAAGCATTTTCTGATCAAGTATTTCTTGATTAACAAATTAAATTCTCTTGCGGGTAACATTTTTATAGGAGGCGGCAATAAAATAAACATTTTTGGCGCATAGAACGATATGGCAGTTTTTATTTTGTGAATTCTGTGATAATCTATATATATGTTATATGTTATCTCTACTTCGAGGAAGATGTTTGTGAATATTACTATGTGTTTCATACTTTGTCCAGGTTGTTTTTTGTATACCAAAGACAGTGAAAAATAAAAAGGCAGTTTATTGTTAAAATATTCAAATCAGTGAAACTCTGTTTACAGTCAGCTCTATAGTGAAGTTTAGCAATCGCTCTTATGGCTTTTCTTTGAAGACCAAAGACTCTTTTAACATTTGAAGCATGACCCCAAGCTAATAAAGCATAAGCGAGCCTTGATTCAATACACACATAGTATGCTGATAAAACAAATCTTTCAGACACCACATTCACCAAATTTCTGATTGCATATACACCCGAGGCAACCTTTTTACATAATTCATCAATGTGGGGTTACATTATCTATGATCAATGTGAACATTCCTTAAAAGTTTTGAGTCAACCTGTACCCCCAAAAACCTGACTGATTCTGTATATTCTACATCAGAGAAAGAGCACAAAGAAAAATAGAGCTCCTCCATTTTAGACTGATTCATGTTTAACTGATTTGCAGTGAAACATTCTGTAACCTTTGATTGCGTCTCCTCCATAATTGATTCTAATTCAAGTAATTCTTTAGAGTTTTTTATAACAGTTGTGTCGTCCGCAAAAAGAACCAGGTCAGCACCAGTGTCACAGCTTCCAAGATCATTTACGTAGACCAAAAAGAGCAGCGGCCCTAGCACTGAACCTTAGGGCACACCATAAGACACATCTTCAAGTTCTGATGTACGACCATATATGTCAACCATTTGTTTCCTATTGGTGAGGTAAGATGTGATGAGCTTTAAACTATTCAAATCAAACTTATAATATCTTAATTTATCCACAAGCAGCCTGGAGGAGACACAATCAAAGGCTTTACTAAGATCACAAAATAAAGCCCCAACGTATTCTCCATTATTATAACCTGCGTTAATCAGTTCAATAAGCTTATTTATGGCCATCGTAGTTGACATAGAAGACCTAAAACCAAATTGTGTAGAGTTAAATAAACTGTTTCAAAGTAATCATTAATTCTCTTTTTCAAAGCCAATTCAAAAACTTTAGAGAAGATGGGAACTATTGATATTGGCCTGTAGTTGTCAATGATGTCAACAGGTCCTTTCTTGTGTATAGGCACTACCCTGGCTATTTTCAGTATCGATAGAAATATAGAGTCTCTAATACAAACGTAAGGGGAGAAATTATATCATTTACAACACTTTTTAAGATTTTGCTGTTTAAACCATAATAGTCCCGACTACTTTTATTTTTAAGACTATTTATTAAATCCCTAACTTCTATAAATGATACCTCATCAATTTCAAAATGTAATATCTCCAAAACTGGCAGATGCACACCCACATATGCACTTATATATTCATTAGTAGTTGTTCCACATGCGGGCAAACCCTCTACCAGTCTACATGGAATGTTTACAAAAAAACCATTTACATGATCTGGCTCTAAATCAGCACTACTAGCTGACTTTTTATTACCCAAAAAAGAACAACTCTTAACCACATCCCAGATGGCTTTTGGACTAAAGCTGTGTTCCTGTAAATAACTATCGTTTGCCTGTTTTTTAGCTTTTTTATTTCTGCTCGATAGTGTTTGGTATAATTCTTTAGCAGTAGACCTTGTCATAAGTTTTTCGTTAACAACTTATAGAGTTAGAAAGATATATAAAATCCCTAAAACTACTCTTGCTGACCATGTTAAAGGACGAAAAGGTAAATTAAATTCAAGTTATGGTAGGAGACCAGACTTTACTCCTGAAGGAGAGATATCGCTAGCTGACTGTATTTGCTCTTTGGAGAAATGGGGATTTGGCCTGACTAGAAAAGACATAAGTACATAATACAAATTTCCAAAAAGAAAAAAAATCAAAAGAAGGAAAACATTGTTCAACAGAAGAATATACGTAAAATTAGTTCTGATGAAAGTGACTTAGATTCTTGGATAAGTAATGCTAGTTGTGACAAAATAACAGAGTTCGACGATTTGTCAGATACTAAAAAGGAGGAAAAGAGAATTTATTGCTGAATTCTCAAAGATAATCCAAACTCCAATCCTCAAAGCAGGGAAAATAACGAAACAATTAATAATGATGAAAATCAAATCCTCACAATTCAACATGGCGACTTCGTTTTATCACATTTTTATGGAAAGAAGAAAACTAACAAATATGTGTCTCGTAACGGGAGTTTTAGATGATGTGAGTATCGGGTAGATGAAAACGACAAATGCCCAATTTTGCTGTCGAATATCATAGAACAGCTCCCACAACCAAAAGTATTACCACATGGTAATTTCCAAAAATATGTTTTTTAAGAGTCCCTTAAAGTTTCTCAATTATAAATAAATGTAATAAGTATGGACCTATTTAGAATTGTATATTTTTGTTTTTAGTAAGTAATTACTTATTATAAATGATTTAATACTAATTTGTAATTATATGTCCAGTGTAGTTTTTTTTTCTAATAAAAAAGCCTTGTGTTGTTTTGCATAGCCATTATTTGAGTAATTTCGGATTAATACCTTGGCAGTTAAAAATTAGTAATTTTTATATCTTGCAAATGAATGATTTTTGGTTCGGTGCACAGTAAAGAATATACATCAAGTTGTATTGCACTAGCCCCGTTTGTTAATCACAGTATTGTGTTGGGAGAAAAAAGCCCTGGCCGCTCTTGCCCCGCTTTAGTGGGGCAAGTGCGTCTGTGATAGATCAAAATAAAAAAATTAAAATTCATTTATCCAACAATACTTTATCGAACCAAATAATATGTGTTATAAATATAGAGCATGCACCAAGTTACTATACTGCCCAGAGAAAAACTCCGTTAGCAAATATTGACGTTACAGTGATTGGAAGTTACACTTATCATTTTTTGGGCCGCACTTGCCCTACCTTACCTTAGGTACTATACAGTGTGAATAATGAAAGACTATACATTCACAACTTTATTGTAGCTTTAATCACTTTACTTATGCTAATAACAATTGTCGATTTTGAAATTACAATAAAATAATCCAGTTTCAATAAGTTTCTATAGTCACTGTGTTGTTACTTTGTTTACAAACACCATGGTAACATTAAGTAAATTAATGCCATATGTCTAATTTTGCATAATTCAGCCATGTACAGTCTTAGATTATTCTCACTGTATACATACGAGGGTAAGGTGAAAAATTCTCGGCCTGACAATGAAAGACTGCAATTTTCAGTTAAAAATTTTATTTTTCTACATAATCTCCCTTGACTTCAACACATTTGGTCCAGCGTTTCTCCATCAGTATTCTTTCCCGGAAGTGAGAGTCTGGAAACCTGTGAAATATTCATCTACGGCCCTCTTAACTTCTTCATTGGACGCGAAGCGCTTCCCTGAAACAAATTTCTTCAAGTTTGGGAACAGATGGAAGTCCGAGGGTGCCAAATCAGGAGAATAGGGGGGATGGCCAAGCAAATCGTACCCCAAATCTCGCAGTTTTCCCATCGTCAACGCACTCTTGTGAACAGGTGCGTTGTCCTGGTGAAAGATGATTTTTTTCTTCTTCAAGCCAGCATGGGCGCCCGCAAGGGGAGTCCAGATGGGGTCATGGCCCCCACTGAGAATTCCGTAATTCTCTTGTTTCAAAATAAAAACACGGCAACCTCGTAACAAATTACGATCAGGTAAAAAACGTGATATAATATCTCAAATTAATGAAGGAAGAAAAAAAAGTATTATGAAAAATAACCAGAAAATTCGTCCAATAATAAAAACAGTACCTAGTTTTTTGTGGTACCCTTTCCCTTTAAGGGAAAGCAGAAAAAACTCTGGACATTTCACAGATCTTTTAAATTTTGGAGTAGATGCTGGTGATACCACTTTGGAAAACCACTTAGTTAAGGCATCTGGTAATTCTAAATACACGTCTCACATGATCGAAAATGAAATAATTTCATCAGGAGGAGAAATAGTATCAACAAAACATAGTATAAGAGGCAAATTTATCCAAATATTTTAGTGTAATGGCTGATCAGACTGCCGATATTTTCGGATATGAGCAATTATCTATCAGTATACAATACGTGTACAAAGAAAACGAAAAGTTTACACCGAAAGAAGATTTCCTTAGATTTGGGAAATTGGATAAACTACACGCTGAAAGCATAGTTTCTTCTATTTTGAAATATTTAAAAAAATCCGATTTAAATGTTGACAAACTTGTAGGGCAGGGTTATGATGGATGCTCAACAATGTCTGGGGAAATTAAAAAGATTATAAGAAGTAAGCATACAATAGTAGTTTTTTGCATAGTGATCGTGAAAGTCGTCTTTTTTAACGAAAAATCGTATTGAAAGTTCGACTTTTTTTAACCCAAAAATTGTGAAAAAAGTACACTTTTTACTTTCCCATACCCATAGGTATGGGGAAGTCTTGGAATCATGAAAATTTTGGAAATCGAGATTTTCACAGAAATATCCGTTTTGGGCCTCTAGGAACCCAAAAAAGTGGTTTTTAAAAAATGTCTGTCTGTGTGTGTGTGTGTGGGTGGGTGACGCTCCTACAGCCGAAAGTATTGCTCCGATTTTGATGCGCTTTGGAATGCGGTGGTGTATCGAAAATTCATTGACAAAATAAGCTTTTCAAATTTTGGAAATTTTATCGCGGATAACGATAGAGGGTCATAAGACAAATCTGTTAGTTTTTTGCCGAACTCGCTAGGTTTAAAATGAAGGGCGCTATGATTTTTTGAAAATTTTGAGTTTAACGCCCAATTACTCAAAAACGGATGAATCGATTCAATTGATTTTTTTTCTGAATAGTATATGAAGGCTAACAAGAGGTGATATAAAAAGTGTTTTGAAAAATATTAAGGGGCCTAAATTACAAATTTTCAAAATTTTGGAAATTTTCTAAAAATCATTTCTCAAAAACTGCCCACAGGAATTTGTTTAAACTTCATACACTGATAGACCCCGAAAAGGGCTATCGATCTGTTTTTTAAAGAATCTCATGAATTATCTGTGGCGCCCTCTACGAAGCTTTGAAGTTTGAAAATTTAAACCCCTTTAATTAATAAACAAAACAAGATAGGTAGCTGGGGTTTTCACTGAATTGCTCAGTGCATAATGGAGCATATGAATATGCAAACAAATATTACACTCGTGGATATATGTAAGCGCACCGGCCCCCTCCTCCCTCTATTTTTGAAAAATAATTTTTTTTATTCTAACGGTTGTTATATTTTTGCGTCAAAGAATCTTTTTCCGCGAAAATAAAAAAATCGATTTTGTATTCCCTAGAAAATATAATTTCCAGGTACTTGGAAAATTTCACCTCGGTGCTACAGCCGTTTTGAGGAAAATAATACATAAACTAGCACAGTGGCGGCTTGTCCACTTGGCGCCATCTACAGAAGCTCGGTGGTCACGTTTTGAACTACACATTCTTTTATATTTACCTGCAATTGACGTGAAAGTGTAAACGCTTATCACGGTGAAGACGTGAGTCATCGAGTTGAAATTTTGATATGTTGTAAAGACTGTTGAATAAAGACGATATGAACAGTTTCCAGTATGGGAAAGTCCAGGGAGGTAGTCACGTCCACTTTTTTTAACTATTTTATTGAAATGTCAATTTGATTTCCTTGGATTTGCGAAATTGGATAAATTATACGCTCATAGCATAGCTTCTTCTATTTTGGAATATTTAGAAAAATCAGGTTTAAATGTGGACAAACTTGTAGGGCAGGGTTATGATGGATGCTCAACAATGTCTGGGGAAATTTAAAAGATTATAAGAAGTAAGCATAAAATAGTAGTTTTTTGCATAGTGATCGTGAAAGTCGTCTTTTTTTAACGAAAAATCGTATTGAAAGTTCCACTTTTTTTAACGCAAAAATCGTGAAAAAAGTACACTTTTTTTAACTATTTTATTGAAATGTCAATTTGACAGTTGTCAATTCCGAAGTCCTTTTCGACTAAATTTCGACCAAGAGATCACTATGCAAAAAAACTACGTGTACAACCATAGCCAGCTTCATCTGCTTCCGCTAACGTGACCACGCGTCAGCGGGTATGGATGAAGCTGGCCATGGTACAACACGTTTTGAAAGTCCTTTTTTTCATTCATTTGCTTGATTAACTCGGGCTTTGCCCTCGTTATCAAACTGCAAATTCATGAAAAAAATATTACTTTTAAAACGACTTGTACAAAAGCATTTTATTTTTATTGTGCCTCGCATAGTTTAAATTTAGTCATCAACGATATCAGTAAGGTCACTGAAATTCCGTTTCAACAGGTTTATTTTATGGAAAAGATTCTATTTAGTTTGTAACTCATCCCTAATTCTTTGTACAAGATGTTTCGCACCCTTTCTTCCGATATCCCCACAGCATCAGCTATCTCACTGACCTTCACTCGCCTATCGTCCAACATGATAACATGCACTTTTTTTATGGTTTCCAGTGTGGTTGCGATTTTTGGCCGTCCTTAACGTGGGTCATCTTCGAGGGACGTGCGACCATGTTTAAATTCAGCTGCCCACTTTTTAACAGTCGACACGGAAGGAGCAGAAATAATTAGCCGGCGAAACGAATTCCGGGGAGTCGAAATCCGGCGGAAAAAATCCGGTGAATGGGAATGCCACGCAGCTATAGTCATTAGGTCTGTGCATTTGTATCGATAATTCGAATAATATATCGAATAACGATATTAAAATAAAAGTTATTCAAATAAATTTATTGAAGTTGTCGAATAAATAAATAATTATTTGGATAAAAATTTATTCGGTCAAAAATTTATTTGAATAAAAAATTATTCGAATAAATTCATTCCAAGAATTATTTATTGGATAATATAATCGAATAAATGATTATTGGACTAAATAGTTATTTATGCAAATAAAGCTTATTAGAATACAAAGCCACATTATGAATATCAAACTGTAAACATTTTAATCACTTAAAATGAATGCTGTTCCGAGTACAGACAAAAAGTACTCGAGTACCGAGTACAAATAATTTACTTAAAATGTAATTGAGTAACGAGTACAAGTACACAATGAAAGTATTCGAGTAACTGTACAAGTACAGAGTACCGAGTACAGAGGAATGCAATAGCGGAACAATGGTAACAACAAAACACAAAATTTTTTCAAGTCCTATTTTATTCGTTTTCAAAATAACAAGTTTTTCAAAATTGTCATCTGTCAGGGCATGGCGACATGGTCTGTTTACCAGTGTCGAGAATGAAAATAATCGTTCGACTGCGGCCGATGATGGCAAGCATGTATTTTAGCGCATGAAAAGTTTTCTCATATTTGGGTAATCAACCACCATCGACAGATTGATCCGTTTATCTTTAAGGTAATGTAGATGTTCAAGTTCAATTTAGTATATGTGATTCTTTCAATTTTTGGTTTTGGATAATATGAAGAGATAAAGGTCCAGGTACATCATTATTATATTCATCAAAATCAAAATATCCATCTATATTCTAGATCCTGATCATTGGCGTCGCTGTCACATCCATCGGAATTTTCAGAATATATTTCCAGCAGCTGCTTAGCTGATAAAATGATCATTTGCTTTATGGAATCAGTTGTCATACTAGTTTGGTTCCTCAAACAGTTGAACCAAGGAAGTTTAAACTTCAGATATGTTACCGCGGCTTCTAATTCTAATTGAAACACATTGGGCATGAGGTTTGCACTGAAGTGTCTAGGATCCTGGAAATCACCCTTCATTTCCTTTACATCGAAAACTTTACGTTAGAAAACATAAAATAAAAAATAAAAGTAATTTAATCTCTTTATCATTATGCAAAACATCTAAAATTCATGTGAATGCTATACTTTTTATAAATGCACATGCTAAGTGGCCCAGGTGATCTGAATACAGCGCAGAACCTTGTTAATGATGCTTTTACTACCTAAGGTTTAGTAACATGTCGTTAATTTAGGTACCTGCTTACTTACTACCTAGTCACTGCAGTCAGTCACTTATTAAACAATTAACTAACGAACTAACCGGAAACCTGAACACTGCACGACTGCAAGGGTTACAAACTGCTCATCTTAAAGACGAAGGAAGTATTGTAATCACGAAAAAATCACCTTCCTAGATTTCTTCATATCTTCACGTTTCAGGGTCCCTAGTTGACGAAACAGGTTTTCTCAATTACGTCTGTCTGTCTGTCTGTTGGCGGTATAATTGAAAAACTATTTGTCGGAGTAAGATGATATTTTGACAGACAAAAATATACAGGGTGAGCACATTTTCTTTATTTTTGCGTTAATTTTGAAATAGAAGGAAGTAATAATTTTCACATAGGTCAGGCTTTACACTTGCCGAAAATAGGACTCAACAGATACAGGATAATGTCACAAAAGAATCGAAACGTTTCAAGAATAAGACTGTTCTGTTCAAGAAAGGAGCGCACCGCACTCGTTCCAATGTCTCGATGGCGCAGACGAAAAATCGATGTGGTTACGATCTGCTTCGCAGATGCGGCGGAGTTCAAATCCCCCCAGCGGGCAAAATTTTTTTATTTGAAAATGTAAGTATTTAATGTATTAGAAACGTGAAGATATTTTTACTCCTAATTTAATTGGATTTTTAAAATTATTTAGTGTCACAATGTCGACGAGGGAAGTTCTGGGTAAAGCCTTTTACAGATTTTTTTACACTTATGTCAATAACTTACACGAAAAATATAATCTAACAGATTAGAAAGTTAAATTTTAAAATTAATTTTATTAATTGACATGCCTTTTTTCGAATTTCTTCCATTTCATCTATCTTACTAAAGATGAACAGTGACAGACAAAAGTCGCGTGACTCCGAATGGCTACAATTTTGGCTATAAAGTGTTTAATTCGACTTAAGTGGCTAATTACAGTAACGAAGAATATGTAGATATGATTATTATGTATGGAGCTTCTGAAGAAAACGTTGCACGTGCAAGACGTATGTAATCGGAAGGATTTGCAGATTGTCAAACGCCTTCCGAAAATACTTTTCTTCGAGTAGTCCAACGCAAAAAAATCTGGTGTGATACACGCACACAACTACCTTTTACAGTGATCTTATAATTAGCCAAAAATTTGTTTTTTTATTCTAATTAAATTCATACTTATGCACACTTAACACAATTTATTTATTTATTTTGGCACTCAGCCAACAGCCGTTAGGCCAATTATAGGCGTCGCTGTACATTTTATAGAGACTTCCAACCCCACCAACGACTGTCAGGATGTTATTATGACATCCGGGACCAACTATTTTCGTGGCAGCCGTACTCCCATCCAAGTTCTGACCTAAATTAAAACAAATGTATATTTTTTATGGTTTGCGGAAAGTTCGTTCCCCACATTTCGTTACCGGGATATTTCGTCTCCCCACATCTCGTACCCGGAAACTTTGTTCCCGACCGAGCTGAATTTGTCTCCTAGATTATAGGGTGTTGAAAAACGAGTGCAGCGATAGGAATGCAGATAGAAAAATGAAAGATACTTTAATTAATTAATTTATTATAATAAACTTATAAGAACTATATACTGTAACGAACTTGGGCCGAGCCGCTGCGGACATATGAGACACAGCGTTCCAGACTTCGAGAAACAACTCTGGAGCCAGGTGCAACGGGTGAAGTCAGCGACCTTGGTGACTAATACGCGATGCGTCATGCGCCTTCCGGAACAAGCTAGCGAAGTCTCGATTGTTTTAGAATGACTCATTCGTGAGATATAAATACTCCCGAGTGGGAATAACAGGCAGTTTTCATAAAAACTCGAAGCGCGTAATATAAATGAATCCGTGTGTATATAACTCTAGCGAAATAAATAACAAATAAATATAACCATATAAATCATTACTTTTAAGTCGTGCAATATAAATAAATAAATGTATCGTTGTTAGAAATAGTTAGTTAGTTTAAGTAATTTGTGTTCTGCCTTGATAATTCTCGTGTTTGTAAATAATCGTAATTAATCGTTGTAAATAAATGTTTAATACAAGAAGCGTCGTATAATTTTGTAAATAGCCCGAACGTAAAAACGTAACAGTGGTGTCAGGTATGCGGGTTTTGTACCGTTTTGTAGCAGGGGTTATAAAAAAATTATTGAACAAACATTAAATAAATAAATTGTTTAACAAGTGCCGATAAAACGACGGTCGGATAAATAAATTTAAGTTTATAGTGAGGATGCCTTTGACGAGATCCAAGATGGAAGCCCAATTAAGCCAACTTTTCCAGCTGATCGAAGTTAGCCAGGAGAAGGCAGAAAAAATGCTAGAGGATCTTGAGAAAGAGCTGAAAGCCGGGCAGGAAGCACTTAAGGAAGTACTTAAGGAAGAGCTGAAAGCCGGGTAGGATGTACTTAAGGAAGAACGGAAAAGTAGTAGTAGTAGTTGTGGGGAGACCGAAGTCTAGCAAGTAGGCCACCATATGCCCTTTTCCCCAACCCCATGCTATCCCCTCAACCACCTTCATTATTGTCCTCTTCGATGGGCTCTTCTCCCTGCTTAAACCTTCCTGATTTTCTAATGAAGATCATAATATCTGCCCAGGATAGGGAGTTCAACTCTTCCATTCGAAGCGTACGTGCTCCAAAGGTTCTATACCTCAGTCGCTGGTACGCCTCGCATTCTCCCAAGTAGTGAAAGGACGTTTTCTCGTCCCTCCCACATCTTGAGCAAATGGGATCTTCCTCTACTCCTATCAGTGTTAGGTGTCTTTTTAGTTTACAGTGGCCTGTCAAGATCCCTATCAAAAGATTTGTGGTTCTTCGGCTCCTTCCCATTAGCCAGACCGATTTCTTTGAATCAAATCATTATTCTCTAAGCATAAATAATCCTGGAATAGCACAAACTAACCTCGCTTCTCCAACGCTCACAAACGGCAAACAGGCAAACGCCGGCCGGGGTAACTACACCCTTCGGTTTAACATAAGGTGGTCGTGAACTGCACACATATCGTTTAAATCGACGTGGATGCGCCGAAAGTTGCTGCGGAAGCATCCTCAAAAAGGCAGCAAATACGCCTAACTCAGCAGGTGTCGAAAATGCGATAAGGCAAGCGCCTTGGCCTCCGAGATAAACTCGTGGTTGAAATTGGTAATTAAGAGCTAAGAAAAAATGTAATTACTATGCGAATAACAAAACAAAAAAGCGCCATCGTACCTGATCATAATCAACCCTTAGGAAACACAATGCTCATAAAAATTGGTTGAACGCACGTAATTTGACTTAATTAAAATCAAGCCTTAGCCGCGTCGATGACGGCGGGCTTAGGTTAAGACAGCAAGTGCCTCGGACGAAAATTTCGTGCCCAAAAGAAGACTCGCACTCTGATAAGAGATAGCGCGGGTCGAGAGGACATCGCGCAAACGAAAGGAACTTGATGCAGGTACAAAATACGCTGCTTTGGAAAATTTACGAATTTGAAATGTAAAGGATTTATAATTCAACTAAAAATATACAGGTTAAGCCTGAAATAATTGGATAACTGGCGAAACAATTAGGCAAAGCCAAAAAATTGTTTCACTCCCCAAGCCAAGAGAAATAAAAAGGTTTAAAGTATGGAAACATTAAAAAAATGTAGGAAACCAAAGAATTCCAGAATGAGATCGATGATGCCAACACCAAAAGCGAAACGCTGTCGAAAAAATCCTCTTTCGAGAAAATGAGCCAAGGGAACCAACCCTTATAAATCGGCTCAAAACTAACTGTGGCACCACATAGGATACCATCATAGAAAATAGACGTTTTGTCTAAACCGGACAGAAGCCTAAAAAACTGCTAAACACAGCATAAACCGACTGCATCACATAGGACACAATCCACCCTCCTACAAACATCCGAAAAACTCACAAAAATCCGAAAAGCTCGCACCGCATCATCATCACTGACTCTAAATCTAAGGTAACCTAAAATCAAAAAAGTATGAGAGGGAAAAATTATCTTAAAAAATGAAACACAGTAAGTACTGCAACAAAAAGATTCGGGTGAAAACCCAGGATAACATCCTAAAACCATATACACTCGCCCCGAATTTGGGTAGAGACCCCCAGAAGCCGGAGGGAACGACCGCACAACCACCAAACCCCGCTCGGGCATTCAGCCAGTCGTCGCAGCTGGGTGGATGGGGCGCGCCAGTGACTAACTGAATGTGACTCCCTCACTGAGTCGGATGGCAACACAATCGCTAGCCCCAACCCCCAGAAATCTCCACAAGGCCGAAAAAAAAATCAACCCAAAAAACAATAAAATTAAAAAACCCCAAACAATTATAAAATAAAATAAAAAACAACATAGCTAACAAGCCATGAACAACGATCTGAAAATCAAATCCAATAAGGTCCTAAGCGAACACAAGCACGGATGGGGAAAGCACTCTTTAAAAAAATATCCCAAAATATGGAGAGAAACGACCCCAACTTCTAGCGTTGCTTAGAGAGAGAACAAGATGACGTTGCTCCTCAAACAGTGACCTTCCCTGCATGCCCAACCAACCACCCTAGAAAGGGACACTGTAGGTGTTTCCACGGTCACAATATCCTATAATACCATAGTCCAAATCCAAATAAGCGAAGCGCTTTTGAAAAAAATGCTCAAATGAGACGGAAGTAATGGTAAGAAAAAGGAAAGTGAAAAGCGCTAGAATGCAAGATCCATAGGGAACATACCCTACAGCAACTTTTAAAAACAGAAGAAAAAACAGGACACAAGGAAAAGAGAAAAGGAAAGAGAGGAAAATGAACCTAAAAACCAGAGTTCGGAAAAACTCACGCTGCCACACCCACTCATCCAAGCTTCGACTGCCTAGGTCTACTATTGCATGCCGTGACCCGGGTTTACGGAGACATGGACACGCTTAAAGAAGAGGAAACACAAGGAAATCAAACCGCCTTCAATGGCAAGGGAAAAATCCGCACTGAAACATATGCATAAAAGACGCAAAAATAGCATAGAATAATGAGTAACAAGATGCAATAGCGCATCAAAACCGACTCATAAAATATCTCCCGTCACGTCTGACAGAAGAAAAACCTGCACCACATCGGACACAGAAAAAAATATAGACACCCTGTTTACACCGAACAGGGGCCTAAAACAAGGACTGCCTCACATCGGACGCAGCCAACTAAAGCCTCGCATCCAAAAATGAAATGCATAATAAACGCATTCAAAAAATGAAGAGCCAGAAAAAACAACCCGGAAACAACCCGTCAAGACCCTGAGTAAACACAAGTACGGTGAGGCAAGTAAATAAAAATCCTAAAAATGGAGTAAACTACACCAAACCGCACAAGTAATTCACGCAGGCCCTCGACCCACCAATAAGCAACCAAAGGAAAGATAAGGAAAAACCAAACATACCACACTACCAAAGCACACACGCAACCAATCAAAGAAACCATTCAGAAACCTCACTCACCAAAGCATACTCTTTCAACAAAGTCCATCACACTACCTATAAACATACCGCTAAACCAATCATTAGTCAAGAAAGATGAGGGAAGAAAAGTCAATAAACAACCGAACGAAAAGATACGTAAAGAAAGGAAAAGAAAAGAAAGTCAAATATAAATACGTGCACTACAACAAGATGTGAAAATTACAAAATTGCATAAGTAAAAATTTGGACAAACGTGAAAAGGAAAATGAGTACAAAATTAAATATTGATAAATAAAGCTATCCAGGTAAGCACAGCTGATGTTACTACCAAAATCGAGCCCCAGAGCGTTGGTAGCCAGTGAAACAATAAAGAAGCCGACCTGCGATTAACTAATTAAAATAATCGATGGTAGTAAAAAATCGCAGATCAACCCCCCTACAGTTTATACACCACGGCAGCTTTGAAAACTCAAATTTCGGCGGCCTTGGATCGTATGTTCAAATCGTCAGCTGTGTGCCCTGGAATGTCTTCAAAAAAAAAAAGAAAGGAAATGGAAATGGGCGCCAGAAATCAAAAGATTTCAAATAATAAGAAGAAATAAACTGCAAGTGACTAGCGTTTAATTAATAAGTAATAAGAAATCTTGAAGTGTCAGTAGTAAATTATCAGAATAATTAAAATGCAAATAATGGGATAACAAAATTGTGCACGTAAACTAAAGGTTGCGACACGCATAAAATCAAAAACCCCTTTCGGGTTATTTTAATAACTTTACCAAAAAAACATTCGTGGAATAAGCTTATCACAGTCATTTAATAAAACCTTCTGTTAGGCTATTGAAAATAAAAAAGCGTGACTGCACCTTTTACAGAGGCTCGAAATACATCAAAATTGCAACTTTAAATACTGAGCATAATTAAATATAAGCATAAAAATTCAAATGTAAAAAGCAAGAGCATGTATGAAATTGAACATTACATATTAATAATTGCGGAACGTATGCATTTAAATTTTAAATATTGACGGGTTTAAATTGTATAAATGTAAAATCCAGGTATTGAAGATACGATAAATCCGGGAATAGCACAAACTAACCTCGCTTCTCCAACGCTCACAAACGGCAAACAGGCAAACGCCGGCCGGGGTAACTACACCCTTCGGTTTAACATAAGGTGGTCGTGAACTGCACACATATCGTTTAAATCGACGTGGATGTGCCGAAAATTGCTGCGGAAGCATCCTCAAAAAGGCAGCAAATACGCCGAACCCAGCAGGTGTCGAAAATGCGATAAGGCAAGCGCCTTGGCCTCCGAGATAAACTCGTGGTTGAAATTGGTAATTAAGAGCTAAGAAAAAATGTAATTACTATGCGAATAACAAAACAAAAAAGCGCCATAGTACCTGATCATAATCAGCCCTTAGGAAACACAATGCTCATAAAAATTGGTTGAGCGCACGTAATTTGACTTAATTAAAATCAAGCCTTAGCCGCGCCGATGACGGCGGGCTTAGGTTAAGACAGCAAGTGCCTCGGACGAAAATTTCGTGCCCAAAAGAAGACTCGCACTCTGATAAGAGATAGCGCGGGTCGAGAGGGCATCGCGCAAACGAAAGGAACTTGATGCAGGTACAAAATACGCAGCTTTGGAAAATTTACGAATTTGAAATGTAAAGGATTTATAATTCAACTAAAAATATACAGGTTAAGCCTGAAATAATTGGATAACTGGCGAAACAATTAGGCGAAGCCAAAAAATTGTTTCAAACAGGCGTTTGCTCGCGGAGGTCCAATTAATTGTACCTTGTAAGATACGTTGGTAATCAAATAAATGCTTTTGATATTGTCAGGCGCTACTCAGTATTAACCCGAAAATAGAATAAATCCTCGAAATGACCCGGAACCCACCAGAAAGCTGTTCCGATTCGTCAAAAGCCTACGTGATACCGTTCCGGTTCGTAGAAACCTGTTTACTACCGTAGTACCTGTTCATTACTTACATTTGCGAAAATTGAGACTTTTCCCAAGCCTTGACAACATTAACTTCCACTTTGTCAAGGCGGTGCCTGCAGCAAAGCACTCAATCACAAATAAATCTATAAAAAAATAAACGACATACATTTTTGTGGAAATTAGTAGGGGAGAGCGAAGAGTGTTGCATATTTGAACACTTGTATCTCGTAACGTTCCCTAAACAAACTAATGCCATCTACTGACTATCATCAGCAACTGATAAGGGATAACGGATAGGGTTGCCATGCATCCCGATTTTTCGGGATTGTACCGATTTGAAGCTAATTGTGCCACAATGAAATACTATTTATTTTTAACATATATTTGATTCGTCTTCCTGCCTCAATTAAATTATTTTCAATCTGCCTCAGCTAAGCTAGGCACCAATGCCACGCTCACCACCGTACTCCGAATCAGCCAGGTAAGTACACATTTCTCTCTACCATTTACAATGGCCGCTATGCTAATTGCTTCATTTTGTAGTTTGAATTATTATCCAATATCTGCAAACGCTGCACTGCAGAATCACCTTACTGAAATATCCGACGAAGGCTCGCTCCAATCAGCAACCCCAAACTGCTTAGATGTATAGAAGCTGGATCCAACTCGACATGTATTGTCGTTTACTTCACTCCTTATCCAAATCACAATGATGACATGCACTGGAAAACTGAAGGCAGCTACCCTCCGTGATCTCAAATAGCGACTCCACCATATGTCGTTCCCAAATTACCTTGTATACCTCAACGCCAACCTCTGTCATCGACAAATTGTTCCACCACAGTTAAGCTTCAAACCCATCCAGTTGTTTATGGACCAAATACAATTCTGCTGCTCGTAGCTGTTTACCTTCTTGTTGCAATACCATTAGTTGTAATTCTTCCTGCATTAGTCGTTTTAATAACTTTTAAAAATTATATTTTGTTTAAAATATCTTACTTTGACTTCATTTATTTATTTATTTATATCACTTATACCCATTTATAATATTTAAATTAGCAAAACAAATTTAATAGGATTTTATTTTCAATTTTTGCCTGTTACAAAATTTATATCTACATTTTTTTAAATCAAAAATTCGTTGTTATTTCTTAATTAAAAATTCGCCATAGTAATCTATTCACACATTTTTTTCAACTAACATTTCTGGATAATTTACATAACAATTTATTTAAATTAATTCTACATTCATGTGACTTTTCAAAATATTTATTCATCTTATGTCTTTCACATTTATTCAAACCATCTTATAGTTTGTTCTAATTGTTATCTAATTTGTGAATTGTTCTCTGATACTACTAAATAACCATCCTTATTACTCGAACTATCATATTTTTAATTCATATATGTTAGAACCTTTTTATAATAATATTAATTGCTTAACCTGATTTGAATGAAATCTGTAATCCATTAAATAAATTTCAAATAGCTAACCTGCTCTTTTAATATTTAAATTCACCTTTTATAAAATATAATGTTTTAACATTTATGTACTTTTATTATTACGCATTATTTTTTATAAATTAATTATTAGTCTTGAGGTACGATATCATAACAATATATTTTATCATCTATCCTACCGTTATAATACAACAAGGTTTAAGTAATCCTCGATTCTGCTTAAAACATGTAAAACAATATCCAAGAAGTATGTCAGCATAACATAATTGTGTCTACACACTCGCGCGTATCAATACAAGCTAGCAGCTGATGAGGGCGATCCTAAATATAATTAAACATAATGAACAGGTGACTAAAACCAAGTACATATTAAAGAGAATATATTCATTAATTAAAAAAATTTCTTTAGTTACTGTTAAAAATTAAGAACTCCCAAATACAATTACCACGAGCCGCCACTGGTAGCACCAGAATTTAAGTAGCCATAGCCTTAAAGGTGTGTCTTTTTTTAAATAATGCACTGTATTGTGCCTTATAAATCGTGTGTTGCAAGGTACAATATGTTCTTTTTAAGTGGGAGAATGCTATATGATATTTGCAAAATTGCAAATAAATAAAAAATTGGGATATAAAAAATAAACACAAATTGTGCTCATTTTATACAAACTCCGTACATTATTACAGATTCAAAAAATGCCTAACAGCAAGGCGAGTAGAAAACGAGAAAAAATTAATAGAAACGACTTCAAAATGCTGTGAACTCTGTAACTACTACTACCTAATACCTTAGCATGTCCTTTCGTGAAGCGGCTACAGTTTTCAGTGTGAATATTGCTACGCTACATCATTTGATCAAAGTACACATATGAAGTGCATTAGATACACTCGAACAGTAAAAATGTGTTTTCTGAGATTACGTAATGGATACATAATCGGGATTTTACGACAAAACCCGATCGCATTTACCACAGGTTGGTTTACGTTGGGAAACGATGTAGTAAAGCTCCCGATCGTTCGCAGCTAGCTCGCGGGTGTCGTTCACGTGACGTGAGGTTCAGTCCTGTCTTAGGACAATAAAAACTGTGAGCAAATTCCAAGGCGCCATCGTGAAATTCTACCCGTAGCTGGATAGATCTACTTAGTTCACGACCTAAGCAGCGAGTCTGGTAGAAATACTTAGTGGAGACTTAACTGTTTTTCAACTAAGGTTCTAATTGCTCTAGCTACTGAAATTCAACTTTCCTTTACAATCTCTTAACAATTGTTCAACCACAAAAAATTAAACGCAACTTCCGAATTTAACGAATCTTGTTACTGTTTAAATAACTGGCACTTTTACTCAAAGAAACTAAATATGTTGCTTACAAATGAGGTTAATTAGGCTTTTAAACTACTATGGTTGCAAAAAAATACAGTGTAAATATAAGTACTCAACTCATAAATCAATTTATAAAATTTGAAACTCGAGTAAGCAAAACAGCAAAAGTATATCAAGTAGCAAGAGTCTTCTGTAAATAAAGAGAACAGAGCTCGACTTAAAATAGTTAACCTTGAGTGCTCAAATCAAAACAATAAACCTCAAGTGTACAATGTCGAGCTATCTTTGCATTCAGAACAAATCTTATTAAACGCCGACAAAATAATAGTACGTACATATGGTGTTACAATTTGAAATATATGACAGCACAAGGAGCACCATAAAGTTTAACAATCAGGATAAAATGACATTAATAGTATATTAAAGTATGAGTGGATAACAAGGTCTTTAAAACACGCGCGAGTTTTCGAGCACGACGGCGTAGCCGGAGTGCTCGAAATAGAGCAAGTGTTTTAAAGACCAGTTATCCACGAATACTTTACGCTATTTTTTATTATACCTCCAATACTGGAAATAAATTACGCACTAAAAACTTGGAAATAATTTTTGTCGTGATAAATCGAGAGGGCATAATAATATTGCTACTATAGTTACGAGAATTATTTACGTTTTTGTCGCGTCCATGTCCGTTGTTGCATTCAATCGTTTCCTTGACTACCTTTAAAGCTCGGCGAGCTTTAATCGCCTGTATTCGCACGCTCAGGGGTGCTTTAAACGGCGATTCTGATGCAGGTATAATAAAAATTAAGTTAAATGGGCATTCGTTAATTTAAGCACTTCACTGAAGAAACTCGTTCACAATGACGGTAAAACACTATTAAGTATATCACAGTGTTTTTAGCTGAGGCGAAAGTTAACCATCAAGGGGGGGCGATGCTGTAAAGTGTTAATTTCACCAAAACTCAGCTTTGGACAGTTGCTTTTTAATGGCGTCGAAAACTTATGAAAGGTGCGACAGTAAGTAGTAAACCCTCCTCTGCTTTGACAATTTTTGCCACAGCTCCACAAACACAAAACGTCGTTAAGCCCCGGGTTTATAAGAGATTAGCCCACTGTTTAAAATCCGCAGGAACAAAGACAGAAAGCGTACGTAGGTAATATTAACTAACGGACAATCAGCGAGTTTTGGATCCTGACTTTTCATTTGTATCAAAAGGCTAGCAGCCAACTAAAATTATTGACACGAGACTGATCGCTTGCACTTCCAACAGCGGCCTGCAGCATTTCTACGAATCCTGGGGGCGAAGTCTTTTATTCATATATTTGTGTTTATTTTTCGGTGGTCAGCATACAAGTCCTGCTTGATCGACTTCTCGGCAGCTAATCCGGCACTGCGCCTTCCACGTTTAATACTTGGGCAGCTAGTGCTCGTAACACCTGTTACATAAGTTTTGGGAAAAACTTATAATGTCCTCTGTTACATAGTAACGCTAATACATCTAGTCAATTATGGAGAAACATGTTGCTAGAGGTTTTGTCAATTTGTTTGACATTTTACAATTTTATTTGTCATTTGAGAAATGGCGTATATATTAGAAATTCGAAATTCCGTCTACAACGTAGTTGGACAGCTGCCGAAACGAGATGTACTAAACATTTTTCGGGAGCAAAATATTTCAAAAAGTACTATATATCGTACATTTCGGGAATGCGAAAAGGGAATTCCATGTATAAACCTGCCAAAAACAGGCTGTCCACATAAGTTAACTGAAGTTCAGGTCAATAGACTAGCCGATCCTTCAAAAAACGCCATTGGGGTGTCCACCCGTAAGCTTTCCCGTCGTTTCCATGTTTCGAATGCTACAATATCTCAATACATCGCCAGAAGAGGGCTAAAATACCGAAAACGTAAAACATTTCTCAAGTATACCGCCGCAGAATTGGCCAGAATCCCTCGTTGTTGCCGTGCTTTGAGACCTCATCATTTCGCCAACAACCGGATCATTGTCATGGATGACAAGAAATATTTTATCTTTAGCCAGGCTTCCTGGAAATGCAGGTTTCTATACAGATAATATTGAAGACACCCCTAGTAATGTAAAATACAAAGAGAAAACAAAATTTTCTGACAAAAAATTTTTCAAAAAATTATGGAAGTGGACTTAGAAAGCGTCCAGACGGTGATGTGACACGTAAGACAGAAACTTCGTCTTATTGAAGATAGACGACCTCTAGCAACAATATAGCAACCAGGTGTTAAAGTCTAAGATTCATTAGTTATTGTTATGTTATGTTTACTTAATAAAGGTTTCTTAAATTTAAATAATATCTTTCGATAATTTTTCCCAAAACTTATGTAACAGGTGTTATTCGCGCTCAACCTTGGTGTCGTTCTACTTCACGTTTTGTCAGCTCTGATGTGCTCTGTCGCCCTCATAGCATTGAAAATTTTAAATCAAGCAACGGCTTCTGTGATTTGGCAATAAAAAGCATACTCGGCGAAAGGAGTCGAGGGATTTTTAACGCACATGTTGCAATCGATTTTTTTAATGCGTTTTGAAGCAACGCAGCCTCTAAAGTACCCGACGACGCGTTAATTAAAACACAGATCAAAGAAGGTAATTAAAACGTATCGCAGCTGTCTTTGGGCACATACGTATTTCAGCAATTTGGAAACAATTAATTACTCACGCTTTTATCGTTATAAATTGATTGATTAGAAGGAGTAATTAACACGCTTCAGTTTGAATTCTAAGACCTTAGCAAGAACTGATTATAATTGCGGCAACTGCCTTTGTCGATGGATACGCTGAGAAATGAATGTAGGTACTTACATTTCGATTCGTTGTTATGTGTAACAATCGTGAAGGGGAAGATCGTGGTATGTTGCATCGTGACAAAAAGCACTTCTAAGCAGGATTTGGCTGCATTATTTTGTAGAATCCGAGAACGCCACAAGCAATGAGAGCAGCTAACTGCGGTAAAAGGGGCTTAGGGCATTCTGAAATTTCCAGCCAGCTTGCACGTCAAAGCGAAAAATGGCAGGCCTAGATATTCTTTGAGTAACTGTAGAATAACCTTAAGAAAAAGCTTTCAGTCGACAGTTTCCAGGCATTGCAGCTCCACCGTCCAGTCCAGGTCAGTGTCTCGCCCGGGGGATGAAGATAGATGGAGGCGACTCGCCAATCCATACGACACCAAAGGGCCTCTCTCTCACCCCTGCAACTCCCATCCACATGGTCTGAGAAACCCTCACCACCGAACTTCCATGACGAGATCTACCAGCCGATGTTCCAGCGGAGCTACAACCCATCGAAATGTCCACGACCTCGGTCGAAGAAACCGTGGTACCGCTGGCAACCCCTAAAGAAGATAAACCAGAGTCTCTTTGTTTGCCAGATTTTCCCGGCGTCATGGGCAGAAAAGTACTTCCAACCAAATCAAAACCCCTGCAGGAAACAAAGGAAGCCCGTGGGCGTCGATACCAACCTTTTGGGATGATCCTGCCATCCGGGGAACGCCTTCAAATGCCCCGAGAAGAAAACGTCGCCCTCGGCCTAATCAGAAACCGCTGTGCGATCCACCAGTAAAAACCTCCCGTAAAATGGAACAAGAAACTTCCTCCATTAACCTGAGTCCGGGAACCAAACTCCCCCGTTGAAAGGAATAAGAAAATTTCGCAGTTGACTGAATCCGGGAGGCAGGAGAAGACAGTACCACCAGCGGGCTCCACCAGCTTCTCCTGAAGGGCCAATTATCCAGAAGCTTGAAGATGAAGCAGGGCTGATACCGCAGCCCGTTTCAAACTCAAGTAGTTTCCACTTCAAGCAATTCAGTACCCGAATTTTATTTGCGAGAAGTTGGAGCCAGGGAACCACCAATCGACCCCCAGGTGCCATACTAATGTTTTCTCCACCAGCAGCCCATCGCTTTCCGAACAGAGGGGCAGGTGCAACGTTTCGCTCCTAATTCATCGCTATTTAACCTTAATCTAAAATGAAGAGCGTTTAATTTTTGCGTTTCTAACATTTCTTGCGTTCCAGAATGCCCACGGCTGCAGATCCACCGTGGTGCGCAAGTGACACGACAACTGGTTCAGCGCGCATTTCCGCTCTTAAGTTTTATTAGAGGGAATTCGACAGCTAGGTATAAAATCAAGCAGGAGCAGGATTATTTGAGGAGATCTCAACCAAGATTTCCGAAGAAAAAGGATTAGCTAGCCCGTCCCGTTGTCTAAGATAATTATCCGTCCTGTGGATAATTTACTATAGGTAAATAGTCACACAGCCCTCGATAATATCTCAGTTTTAACCAACGTGTGCCTGGAACTCGGGGACGTTGTTTCTTGGCAAATTAATTGCCACAAAGCCCCCGATAATTTCTCAGTTTTAACCAACGTGTGCCTGGAACTCGGGAACGTTGTTTCCTGGTAAATTAATATCCCCAAAGTCCCGGTAATTTCTCAGTCTTAACCAACGTATGCCTAGAACTCGGGAACGTTGTTTTCTGGCAAATTAATAGCCCCCAGTCCCGGTAATTTCTCAGTTGTCATCAGCGTTTGCCTAGAAATCGGGAACGTTGGCGAATAGCGTAAAAATTTCCCAGAAATCCAACTACGCTCCGTAGTAAGCGATTTTCTCGAAATTGCAAGCCCCGCTGTAAATTAAGAGACGGGCACGCCAAATTATTTTGACCGAAACAAGTAGAATTCGTCCTTGACACGCGCTGGCTAACGCTATCAAGGTAGATAACCTCTTACTGAGACGAGTCCGATGCTATCAGTAATCCGAATTGCACAGCTGGACACGTGGGGACACTTCGCTTTCATAAGAAAGTTAAACAGGTGTTACCAATTATAAACAATTATTTGGTTTCACCAATTAAAGCAAATAATAACACCATGTATTTATTTCACTTGTGTTTTTGACAGTCGAACTATTTTATAAATTCGCAGTACTACCAACACTAGTGAATTACTCTGGATAGTCCAGTGACCATCAATCTGTGGGGAAGCAGAAACCGCTCCTGCAAGTCTGGTTGCCTAGCTGCCCAGCCGCGAGTGGAATATAATTAGCTTTTATTTGTATATATGATTATAACTGGTTTAAATGCCTATTTAGTTTTATACCTAAGACGTGAATTTATTGTACATAGTGGTAAATAAATGTAATTTCTGTTAATTTATAATCCTTAAATCAGCCAAAGTAAATACAAATCCAACCTGGCCCATTTAGAGCTGCCACTTAAATAGGCAAAATTAATGATTGCTAAAATACTGAATAAATACACCAGAAAGCATTACATCACTTTTTCGACACTTTTGTGAGGGAGCCCCTGTCCTAACAGTATACGACCCATCCCTCTCATAAGCGAATCGGGCAACTTTTATGCTTGTTGCATATCATAAACTGTTTTCCCTGAACAAGTGAATCAAGTATCGTTATTGATTTTGGCGAAGTTTGTCGTTATCGGCTTAGATCTTGGTTTGCAATACCAAGATCAAAATCGAACTTGGCCTTACTCTTAAGCTGTGTATAAAAATTTACATTTTAAGAAAACTAATGTTTTCCGATTTACAATTGAGCTGTAAAAATAAACATCTTCGCTAACAAGTGATCGACTTCACTTTCTTCTTCTTCTCCCACCCTATTCTAGGCCAGTGGTCAGTTTTAACCACAAAGTGCTTCTATAAGCCTTGTCCGTCGAAATTCAAAAAGTGTTCCCTTGTTAAGCGTTAACGGCTACCGCAGATGTTAGCGAGAAGCGCACAATTTTTGAACTCCAGGGTCACCTTGTTAAAACATTAGTTGAATTTTGCTTCAAAATTATAAAAATACTTGAAAAATTGATTAAAACTTGCCCCAAATTGCTGGGTCAACTCATACAATAATTAGCAGGAATGTGCCGCAACCACAACTCAGCATTTTAACCAGCTCACTTTCGACCACCGCATTTTACAACACCTTAACACGTTTATTTAGTTCGGATGCAGTGGAGGCAATGATTTCACACATGCGATAGAGAGGTGACCCAAATGACGCAAAAGATGCTTGATGAAAGATATTACGCTGCGGTACTATGAAGACTTTGCCTTCCTCAAAAATTGCACATTATAGTAACTTCACCAGTTCTGCAACATTTGCAACTACATGAAGCATAACTGTAAACGATGATGTCGAATTACCTACCTGCCCATTTAACAATTAAAATTCAAGATTGTGACGGCTTATATTATCCAAATTCCATTTTTGTAGGTATTATAAACATTTATTTTAAAACTGTTTATAACCTAAAAAACATCTTTAGTAAAGACAACAACCAGAACCACATTTAGGTGCTCTATTTCATCACCTGATGGCGCCAAAAACCAAACGCGTATAAGGTCACTATATCAATAAGGTACCGCCATTAGTGATTTTTTATATCTATCCTTGTCGCACAATTTTCTCCAACTGGGGATAAAAACACATAACCTAACATATTCCTCACTTTACAAGTGCCATTACACCAAAAAGAAAATCCCCAAAAACTAGTGTCCTCCCTATTGCACTTGGGAAATTTGTATTTGTTATCCTTATCTCACAATTTTCTCACATTCAGGAATGGAATGGCGGTACCTTATTGATACAGTGACCTTAAACGCGTAGGCAATTGTCAACAGATTATTTTACAACAATGAAAACTACACATATGGAATAGCCGTATGTAGCTTTGCTTTGTAAATTTTAGTTAGCCATGTTTTTTGTAAATACATTCCTAGACAAAGATCTGTTTTGGCAGTACACTCATGAAATTTTCCAAATCAAAGCCAAAGCCCCGTTTTTATGTTTACTGAACAGACTATACTTTGAATGTTCGTGTTCATAACCAATTAAGTACTTATTCCACAAGAAATAGAATTGCCATATTTGATATTTAGCATTAAAAAGAAAGTTTATTTTAATATTTCATCCACTAACATTCAGCGAATCGAATCAGTAAGATCGGCAACCCAACTTACAAATATCAGCTGTAACTAGATCACTAATATGACTTGAGATTAAATTTCGATCAGAAAGACATTATTTTTTGCTGCCTTTATGAATGTCATAATCAATGTGTCATGTTTTAATATTTTCATCTCTACCGTTTGTCACTCTTTTTGTGAGACGAATTTATTCTTAGTTCAGAATCAGAGTTCTTCAGCTAAATATTGCACAATTTTACAATTTCAAGTGTTGAGGAAACAGTTGAAAAATATTAATATAAGTAGATGTTATATATTATCTGAGAATGGATCACTTTAATAATGACCACCAAGTAAGTAATATTTTTATTTTTAAAAGCCTAAACTATTTCATATTCGTAAAAATGGTTGCGTATTTTTTATTTTCAAAAATAATATAATAGATAAAACATTGTAGGAAATAACACATATAGATTCTCTTCTATACTATAACTACACTGCTACACATAACTTTCATTTTGTGTTGAATATGCTAAAAAAGAGTCCAGTAATCGAGGTTCAACTAATTCTTGTACATCTTGGGCATCAATTACAGCATTACCACAAACCTCAGCTATTTTGCGAAGCGTTGCCTGAAAGCAGATTATTGTAAAACATTTAACTGCTAATGTATGGTAACTTACCAACGCTGCTACAAGAATTGCGTCGCTGTCGTGTCTTTCTTTACGTTCTCGACAAAGTTTAACCAGTTTGCTTACACCATCGAACTGCACTATCTGTTGAGCTGCTTCGTGATTGCTACTCAATCTAGATAGTGCAATAATAGATTTTTGTTTAAGCCTAGTTTGTACATCTTTATCCAAATGACTACACTGAAGGAAGTGTAAGAGTGCTACTGGTGCATGTTCTTGTACTAATAATTCTCGAGCGTTGGCTTTTGCAGACAAGTTAGCAATCAGAGTAGCAACTTGTTCCAAGAGATATACTGACACCAGTGTTCCTCTTAGCTTAATAGCCTGTAGAACAGTACCTACACTATTTTGATAAAGTATATATTTAATACTCTTCGGTTCCATTTCAGTTACATTTGCTAAAGCAGCTGTACAAAGTAATAGATTTTGACAACATTTCGTTGAAGAAATGAAATGGGTCAAAGCTTTAACAATTATTTTAATATGGTCTTGCAATCCTTGCACAGTACGATTGTCTTCTATCCAAGGTGCAGTTACTTGAGCTAACAGAGCAACGGCTTCTGACCTTTCTGGTTCTGGCCGTGTTTCTTCAGAAATTGTTTCAGTAATTAATTGAATACCAGATGATTTTTCAAACTGGCGTACTGCTGAATTGTTACTGCAAACAGTCGACAAAGCCCTAAGAGTTAGCGAACGCACCGTTGAACTTTCACATTTTTCACATAATACACATAAAGCCTGAACAGCATTGCATGAAATAAAAATGTCTAAAACTTCCTTATTTCTTAGTCCTATAGAAGTAAGTCCAGTTAATGCTGCCCGAACATGTAATTCAGACTGCGGATCTTCTAGTTCATTGATTAAGTTTTTTACTTCTTTAATTAGGACTTTGTGTTGAACTGTTTCCCAACTAGTGCGTAGTTTCACAATTAGTGCTGAAATATCTTCTGTACTTGAACATCGAATATCCTCACATATTTTTAAAACTTCATTGTCTGCAGGAGTAACATGGTTTTGTATAAATTCCTCAACAAGTCTTGCCAAACTTTGTGCTAATGGTCCTGTATGCTGTTTTTGGCTGAAAATATAGAAAATAATATTTTTAATAATTATAATCTTCAATACAATCAAATATATAGTCAGCAATACACATGTATCTTACAGTAGTAGGTTTTACCATACTTTCAATGACTAAAAACGGCTATTGTTTAAAAGTGACTAATATGTTTCATTATACACTGGTATCATCATAACATCTAACATTCATAACAATGCAATGGTGATACGATATTTATTTTTGCTTGAGTTATTTGACAATTCAGTTTGTGCTCTTTTTGATTTTTTTTACAAACGCTGCTAAGGTAAGATAAAACATAGCGTATCACATGAGTGAAACGCCATTACCTAGATGCTGGCGAGATTTTACACACGCACACGCAAGCGCAAACATCAAACACCTCGCTAGTGTATAATGACTTAATTCACTTCCTTATAATATACTATTTTCTTCTAATAAATTTGAATAATTTACTTGCAAATAACGGTAGTTATACACATATCCCAGCACAATGCGAAACCTCAATTTTAATTGATTTTCATTGGTTGCAAAACAGATTACACTCATTTTTAAAATTTTATGTTATGAAGATTAAGAAGTAAAAGTATTTATTTTCTCTTCACTTGTTAAAAGGTCATTTACTGTCGTCTAAACTGACTCGATAAATGAGTCTTTACAGACCAGTTGCCTGTAAAGTTTTACTGTCGTCTGAACTGACCGGTAAATGAGTTTTTACAGACCTGTAAAATCCTGCCATCGAGACTTTACAGGCACCTTCTTTTTTAATAGTTACATCCTTCATTAATCACTAATATTAATTTTTAGGATGTTCCCCAAGAGGAAATAAAACGTTGTACGCGGCTCGTTTGCAATTAGCCTTTATTGGGGCTCACCGGATTACAGGGCCCGCTCCTACGTCGCTCACCCTGCAAGTATCCGGCTCACCCATAAAGGCTAATTTACTACGCTTGCCACGTAAATAAC
This sequence comes from Agriotes lineatus, assembly GCA_940337035.1. Lineage (NCBI taxonomy): Eukaryota > Metazoa > Arthropoda > Insecta > Coleoptera > Elateridae > Agriotes > Agriotes lineatus. Next base: position 80,397,229 of record OW679194.1, on the reverse strand, counting down.
TATTACCGGTTTCAGGATATTAAGTCTTCGTTTACATATACAACAGTAAGCTGGTAATTAAGTCATAACTGTATCTGTTTGGTAATAGTCCTTTACCGTACATGGCAACCATTGCCATACTGAATCAACTATATCGGTGGAAATATGTAACTACCCATAGGCAGATAGGCTTTGTTATAGCTTTATAAGTAAAATTAATAATAAAGAATAAGAGGAACGATTTACAAGTTAAAAAATATAATACTTATGGCTAAAATCAAATTAAATATTTTATCTTCATCGGTGTTGTTATAGGCTCTTAACCAAATTAATTTTAGTATCGTTAAGAGCTTCATTACCGCACTCAGTGCTGTAATGGATATTACCGCACTCTTTTTACATAAAAAATACATCGAACCAGAGTTTATTGATGAAGATAAAATATTGAACAATACACGTTTGCTTACGGCAGTTAATGAGACTCGTTTGGTTAAGATGTTCATAATCAAACTTGTACCGTTAATATCTATTATTCACCATTTTAATCTAGATTACAGTAAAGATAAGTTCAATAATAATTTTTCAGGAAATAATTGTAACCGAATATTGTTAAAACGATATTTTGTCCAAAGTGTATATTCACTCTCTGACAGTGGTTACCACCGTCTGCTCTTCGCCACCATACTAACACCGTTGGTAGTCGTGACACCTATAAAAAATGTTCTTCCCTTAAACTCAACCGGTTAGGTTAACCACTCGCTTAGGCCGCGACCAAAGAGGGTTTATAGGACTTTGTGTAATAACAGCTTTTGGTAATCTGCATATTGTTCAAGAGAATTAGAATGCAACAACAAATTGTTAATAAAGTGTATTAATTAGTTTAGAAAATTTAAAAAAAAATTAAAAATGAAACTTTACTTATAAATAATAATACATAATTTACCTCTAATAAATTAGTAAAATTAGCTATTGTGATATAGTAATCTTAAAATTTTAGAACCATTCTTAAAATTGTTGTTTGCGGGACCACAGCGTGTTCTTTTTATGTCGTTTTATATTTTATTTGTATATCTATACTTGGTGTAACACTATTATAGTACACCACCTTTTTTCTTTATCTTTGAAGATACTTTACATCATATGAACTTAATAAACGTCACATTTTCACATACATATCAATGTTTTCAGAACTTTTGATTTTCAAATGGAACACCCTCTATATTATTGCATTTTTGGATTCTACATAATTTTCTGAATCCAATGATATCCAGTGGCGGCTGCTCCTTAGGGGCTCAGGGGCACTAGCTTTCCAGCCGTCAAAGGCCTACACGGCATTAGAAAGAAGTAAATATTCTATATTTGAAAATATATTTTATCATCTATCCTACCGTTATAATATAACAAGGTTTAAGTAATGCGATCCGGAGATCGCTATTCAATACCGCTTAAAACATGTAAAACAACATCAGCGAAGTATGTCAACATAACATGAGTGATGTGAACATATTCGCATGTATCATACGCACCAAGCGGCTGGCAGCTGCTGAGAGCGATCCGAAATGTGGCCCAAACTTATATGGGAATTACAAGCGAACATACTCACTCTGTAGAATCGAGGTATAGCAGTTTCAATGTGACGCGAAAGCAAACAATGACGCAGCTCAGACCGTAGTTAAACTCGTAGGCTCATCGTCATATTTACAAATACCGGGCTCCCAAAATGTAATGCAATCCGAGGGTAAAGTCAACCGTCGGTAACAAATGTGGTACAATCTTTGACATTAATTAATGCCACGGCGGCAAGCACGTGTTGGAGCGTGTTTATTTATTTTGGGTGATTTCTTTTGTTTCATGCAGTTTTATACAAAAAATGGCGCAGAATTGCATAGCTAAGTATTCTCAACATCAAATTTAAAAGCCTACCGCTAGCTGAAAAGGTTAACATTTAAAAACTTCGATGACCTATATCGGTATTAAATTTCAAGCTGCAAAATAAAGTTGGAACTCGCAGTTTTACAAGACTTTTTGTGGACATTTACAAGAAAAGCAAATGGAGCTGTAGATGTGATGCAATACATCTGTTTTTTCCAGTATCAAAAATAAATTGTTATCGTGTTTTGTTTTTGAAGGCTTACGTACATTTTGTGTTGTGTTTGAATACTCTTTGTTCTGTGCATATGACGTTTTCTTTTGGATTATTAAAATTAAAAATCATTGCTATATTTGAATTAAAATATCAACGGAATGTAGGTGAGTCATTAATTATTATTTTTTGCTTAATTATTGTTAAAATTAGGAACCCCTCAAATACAATTATCATGAACCGCCACTGCTCAAATTAAATAATAAAAATTAAATTTAAAAAATCACATTTAAAATGTGACTTGCTATTAGTGGATAAGTAGCAACCAAAAATGCAATAATATACAGGATATTCCACTTAAAAATCAATAGTTAGTAGTACAGTCAGACCTCGCCGTTCGCGGGGGTTACGTTCCAGAAGAATGCAGCAAAGCGCAAAACCGTCAAGTAAACACATAAATGAAAAAAACGGGGTTAGGTTCCATAGACTAGATTTATTTATACTACTTATGCAACTTCAAAAAATTCAAAAATACATAAACGTGCGTATACAAACTAAAATTCCATACGTAACATAAGTCTGCCACTTGAATCTAGAGCTCTAATGTCCATTTGTTTATTCAAGTTATAATTTTACAACTTATTTCAGGTCCAATTTGGTAATAAGAAATTCAAAGAAATAGGCTCGATAAGTGTGTTTACAAGTTCGTGATAAATAATGCTATTTAGGTGTCCATGACATAAACCATATACGTCTGCTTTATTTAGTTACGGCCAGTCTTATAAAGGTCACTAACCTGACGTTAACTTTAAATCGTTGTTAAAATAAACAAAAGCTCATCAAAACGTTGGCGCTTATGACATATTTTTTATTAGTAAACAAATTTTTATGCGCTTTTGTTTATTTTAACAGCGAATTAAAGTGAACGTCAGATTAGTGGCCTTCATAAGACCGGCCGTTAGTGTGTGAAAGTTGAAACAGTTAACGTTGGCAATTCCATTCGCAAACGGCAAAGCAAATATCCGCGAACGGTAAAGAAAAGGGAGCACTAAGGTTCCCAGCGTAAAATCGAATCAGCGAACCGCAAAGCCGCGAACGACGAGATCTGGCTGTACTTCCACTGAAATCGGAACAAAGTGGAACAAAATGCATTTGTATGTCAAAAAGTGAAGTATATACGATGTAGCAATGTTCAAAGATTTATTATTAAAACTGAAAAAAGGGGATGTACCATGATCGTGTTACACTCGGTAGATGTTTATATATATAGACCATACGATAAGTAAATAATTTAATAATAATAGCTTCATTTACACAAAAGTATACAGGTTAATATAAAATAAAAAAAGAGAAAAAAGCAAGATTTTGTGGGAATTCTAAGGTGAAGGTCCAGTATAGGAGTTAAACTCCTTACTGATCAAAACTTAACCTTAAATGACAAGAGTTCAAAATCATACAAAACCTAATGCCTAAGCCTAAAATAATCTAAATTCTGTGTCGGCAGTAACCAAAAGTGAACTATTACCTATTGCAATATACAATAAACAATTAGCAGAGCTTGCATCCGGATACTCGTACAAAAGAAAGAAAAATGGTTACTTAATTAACTGTTCAGCGAATATGTGATTGAAAATATGTTTTTTAAAACTATGACTTGACCGGTTTTTGAAGGAGGAAGGAATAGAATTATAGACCTTGCCGATAGTGTACGAAAAGGACCGTTCAAAAAGAGCAGTACTATGCCGTGGAACGGTAATGAGCCAGCAATGTCTTAAATTAATGTTAAGTATATCTGTATGAAAACGATTTTTTATGTAAATAGATTGGTTTCGTGGATAATATTATTTTATGAAATAAGCAAGCCGACTGAAATCTATATCGATTGTGTGATATATGCTGAAACCTACGAATACCAAAAATGAATCTAAGACAAGAATTCTGAAGTAGTTGTAAACGTTTTTTATCGGTAGATCTATACTAGCAACATATATTGGAAGGCAATAGTTTATCTGCGATAACATTATAGCATTACAGACAGAGCTGGGCAGTAATTAATTACTTTTTAATTAAATTACTAATTAAATTCCTTTTTGTGTATTTGCCTTGGAATTGAATTACTTTTAAAAATGCGGTAATTGTAATTGGGAATTGCCGTCTTTGTTAGAAAGTACTTGAAAATTCCTTTTTAAAAGTGAAGTATTTAAATTACTTTATAGGTATTTGAATTACTTGTGGTAATTAAAATTACTCGAGGTAATTGAATTACTTTGTGGTATTTCAATTACTGCATTACTGACCTCGATAGGGTGCTAGATCTCCAGAACGCATAAATAAGATAAGTTCTTATTAAGTTACATATTAAGCAAATCGCAGGGTATTCCCCGCGCAATATAATTTATTATTTCCTCTGACGGGTCGAATAACAGCAACTTCTGCATTTTGTATGACGCGTCCACGAACATTAGTGCGTGTATTTGTAGCTTGTAATAATGACAATACTTATTGTGAAAGACGCTAAGTGTAAGACGCTATAAGAGTATTTGCGGTAAGTACATTACAGATTAAAATACCTACGGTAAAATAATAATTTTACATAGCTTCATTAGACGATATTGGTTCATAATGATTTTTATTCATTTCAATTTGCTTGTTTTAAACGATCCGTGCAAGTGTAACAGACGTTAGGTCCAGAAAATTATGTTTTTGAGTGAGGAATTGAATTAAACGGACAAAATCCGATAAAAGCATTTAAACAACGGAAAACACATATATAAAATGTACCTAATTGCACAATCCCATGTCTAGTTGACTCAAAAATGCATTATGGCGTATGGTAATTTTAAAACGCCGCCGCATAAGTTTACTGCATTCTTGTATTGAACATTTTGTAAATTATCCATTCTTTGCCGTTTCGTGCCTTGTAATGCTCATATGCTGCTTTCTATACTGGCTGCAGCATGTTACCTTCGATTATTATTAAAAAACCCCTTGCTAATTACGAGACATTCAAATATTGGCTTCTTAATGATTTTACACAAAATTCTATTTAGTTTTTTAAAAGAACAGTGCATAGCATAGGCGTAACTTGGGAGGGGAAAGGGGGGGCAGTGCCCCCCCAAAATTTTGATTTTAAAGTGCAAGTGCAGCATTTTTTGCAATTTAGGTTTAAAAATTTTGTGAAGTCTTGATTTTGCCCCCCCCCCAAAGTGATGCCCCAAGTTACGCTCATGGTGCATAGTGACCCAATTTACGTAATTTCAGATATTTTATTTCCCTAAACTTAAAATCAATAGGTATTATTAAAGATGTTAATAACATTTTGAAATTTGAAGTAACAATATGAAAGCAACCTGAGCAATTTAATTGTCTAGCGTTCACAGTAATTTTCTTATTCGGTGCGTTCAAAAAGGAATTACTTAAGGGTTGGCAATTGAATATAAAAGTATTATATTATGGCAACAGCAAGCTTTAGAATTCATTAACATAATCACTGTTGTTGCTGTCATAAGTTAATATTATACGCTGATATCGCCATTGAAAATTCTAAAAATTGCCATATTCAACCCTTATGTAATTTCTTTTTGAACACATAGTATAAAGGTCACTTGAATGTAAAAATGACTTCATTGTTACGTGCTTGAGCAAATGTCTTTTGTTTTTGTATATAAAGTACGAATTCTTATTTCAATCAGCCGTTTTCAACTAGGTTTATCAGTCAGCTGTCAACTTTCAATCGTCCCTGATCAACACCAAATTGATATTTTGTTTTTTATTATACCTGCATCAGAATCGCCGTTTAAAGCACGCCTGAGCGTGCGAATACAGGCGATTAAATCCCGCCGAGCTTTAAAGGTTGTCACGGAAATGACTGAATGCTACAACGGACGTAGACGCGACAAAAACGTAAACAATTCTCGTAACTATAGTAGCAATATTATTATGCCCTTTCGATTTAGCACGACAAAAATTATTTCTAAGTTTTTAGTGCTTAATTTATTTCCAGTATTGTAGGTATAATAAAAAATAGCGTAAAGTATTCGTGGATAACTGGTCTTTAAAACACTTGCTCTATTTCGAGCGCTCCGGCTACGCCGTCGCGCTCGAAAACTCGCGCGTGTTTTAAATACCTTGTTATCCACTCATACTTTAATATACTATTATCATTTCAGAAGTTACCTAATACATTTTTAATAACTATTTGTATTACTAGGGAGGAAAATGTATCATTCCCTCCCGCAGATGTAGTTTAGTTCTTCAGAGTTTTCGAGAACAGTACCTAATCAATTTATTGTAATCATGCAAGGGATGAAATGACGTTTTAGTTCAGAGTTATACATACAACACTCTTACATTTTATGATGAGACTATCTCTTGTAATCAGCTGCATTCAAAAATATTTAAATATGAAAACCAGAAGGCTAGTTGATTTATTATTAATAATAATCACATTGTCTCCCGTCTCTAATGGCAACGGCAGTCAATGTTATTCCCTCCTACTGCCATTGGAAACCAACCAGGGACCCAAACGTATATTTATTTTTCCTATACCCCTAACAGGCGACAGAAATTGTCACTTTCGTATAAAGGGGTAAAAAAAGTATTTTCAAACAGAGCCAACAAAAAATGCTCAAGTTGCGCCAATTGGATCGTTCTTTTACAAAATCTAAATAGAAATTTGCTGTCAAACACTTAAAAAATCCAATGCTCCACCCTGTATACTTAGGTAAGTTACATATTTTTGTCATTCAGCGTCATGTTAAGCTTATTTAATAATAGATTGTTCTACAAGTTAAGAAAAGTGAACGTTTTTCAACGTTTAATTCACGAGCGAGTGATGCAAAGGGAGTGGATTAATTTAACATGAACATGTAAAAATCACTTTTATAACATATTCAGCGTGCTATTTTTTCTAATATCATAACAAAATCTAGCCAAAATTAAATTCGACATTTCTTCATATTCTAAATTTTTTTTTAATTGGCAGTGAAGAACGTTGAAATCGTCAAATAAAATACGAGAAATCGGCAGTGAAGTAATCCATTGTTTTACAACTTTTTATAGGCGGCTGGGCGATAGGTAAACGTCAACCAACGTGAACGTAACCTATAAAAGTTGGTTAAAATGTTGTAACTTCGCGATTTCTCGATTTTAAAAAACAATTTACCCCTGGGCACTGGGAGTTCCATTTCAATCCTTGTGTGGTTTATTTGCTTTGGCCCTTCGGGCCTCGGCAACTAAATACACATTCGTGATAAAAAGCTCAACTTTAGTGATAACTTATGTGGAAACTAATATAAAAAAATATATAGATTTGAACTTCCAAGTCCCTATACCTTCTTACTGAAGGGACTTTGTACTAAAGTATATTAGGTTTAATCGGTTTATTATAACCTAAGGAATCTATGCCAAATCGGTGTCCCATTTTTTTTGGGACACCCTGTATAATTGTTATCCTTGAATTTATTTATTTACTTACATCTTACATAAAAAAAAACTTTTGGTTTTGGTGAACGGTGCATGTAGCTAGAAGATTTAATTATCAACAAACCTTCAAGAGTGATAAAGTATTAGGTTACTATAGCTAACAAAACATAAAAATTAAGCATTTTTAGATAACGATTACGAATCGACACGACACTAATGATAGTTGCAACTTGCAAGAAAATTTTACTAAATACAACTATATGACAATAATTTTTATTGAAAGTAATTGAAAAAGTAATCGATGTTGTACAATTACAATTACTAAGTAATTGGTAATTAAATTACTATTTCTTGTGAATAATTGAATCTCTGGTAATTAAATTACTACATTGGGCGGTAATTGGTAATTAGTAATTAATTACTTTTTAAAAGTAATTTGCCCAGCTCTGATTACAGAGTATGGTTTAAATTTCCTTTGACAAATAGTGCCTATGTGGGTATAAGAGCTTAAGTCCCATATAGCCTTTTTTGATACAAGACCTAACGTGATCTTTATAACGAAAAGAATTGTCAATCACTAAACCGAGATCTTTTGTTTTCTCAACAACAGGCAGTGCCTCTCCATTAATATTGTTACGTTTTACCGTTTTGGGCTATTAAAAATTATACGCCGCTTCTTGTTTTAAGCATTTATTTACAGCCATTTAATTACGATTTACAAGAAACACAAGAACTATCAACGCGGACACAAATTATTATAAATTAATCAGGAACTATTTCTAACAACAGATACAACTTATTTATTTGCACGACTTAACATAAATGATTTATATAGCTAGATATATTTACACACACCCGTTATTTATATAGCAGCTTCCGCATACTTCAAAGCTCAATTCGGGACTCGGACTTCCACTTCGACTTTGACCGTCCCTTATTTCCTTTTCGCGTATTTATATATGCGCCGGGTGAGTCATCCCGGAAACGTCGAGACCTGGCTCGATCATTCCAGCAACGCTGACGTGTACGCGCGCCTGAGTCGCCAAGGTCGTTTCTTGAAGCCTGGGAAGCTGTGAATCATCCGTCCGCACGTGAACCGGATCAAGGTCGTGACACTGTACCCGCCTGTCATTCTCGAATGATCGAGACGCTGAGTCATATGTCTCCAACGGCCCGGCCCCAAGATCGTTACAATATGTAATTTAATAAGCTCCTGGGCTCTAAGGCAATCAAATTTTCTGCCAAAAAGCAAAATAAATGATTTTTTAGGATTTAAAAACAGAGAATGTTGTAGTACAATATTATATAACGATGGCAGTTCTTTATTAACAATCACCACTGCATAATTAATTTTTATTAGGGGGACAAGAATAGATAAGCTGGGTATCGTCCGCATACATATGTAGAGTGCAACGATTAGCTGAACTAGCCAGCCTTATTGTATAAATACCGAATAGCAAAGGACCTAGAATTGACCCTTGTGGTACACCTTTGTCGATACTAACTTTTTCAGATAAAATTGTCCCTAACTTTACTCTTGGAAACCTGTTTGTTAAAAAATGTTGTAGCAAAGCTATCACAGTCTGACTTAGTCCAATGTATTTAAATAAAGAAAACAAGATATGGTGGTTAATTCTGTCGAAAGCCTTAGAGAAGTCTAAAAGTACTAATATCGATAAATTAGCTCCATCAATAGATCCAAGAAGATTATCAGTAACATCTAGTAGTAGTTGTGCAACTGTAACCTGACCGGAAACCCGACTGAAATTCGGAGAGGATGTTACAGCTGTCCAAGTAATTACGTAATTGTAAATCAATTATCTTCTCCTAGACTTTCGACAGAGTAGGAAGTAAACTAATAGGGCGGAGATCTCTATGTTCCTGTAGAGACGAGCACTTGGCCAAGGGAATAATGACAGCATCTTTCCATGCTTGAGGAAAAACACCCGTTAATAAGCACGTATTAATGATATGGGTTATATAATTTAAAATGTATGGATAGCATAGCTTTAACATGAATATGTCGATCTGTGATCGCTAGTGTAGCTCAGTGGTTAGTGCTTTGGACTGCAGTGCGAAAGTCTGGAGTGTAAATTCCAGAATCAATGCCTGGCGGGCGGCCTACCCAGTCGCTTTAAATAATTGGGGACCTGCGTTCGAAAGAACAAGAGGAAATAATGCGGTTGTCTAATGCGTAATGCTCACCACATCACCACGTGTCATGAACAGTGGGCGTTGTGTCCAGGCCCCATAGCGAGGATACGGAAGCTCTGACCTTCCGCCTTGCAGGCCAAGCTCCTTCATGGGGTGTTAGTGCCTCACCATTATTATTATATTATGTCAATCTGATCAGAGCCGCATGATTTAGTACGAATTTTATTGAATAAAGAATAGATTAAATTGTCATCGACCATCTTGAACTCAAATAAATCAGGGAATTCGTGAGTTGTGTTGTTAGTATAGAAATTTATAGGCTCAGAGATATCTGTATTTGAATTAGGAATGCTGTTGACAAAGTAGTTATTAATCTCTTCTGCATTTAGTAAGTGGCGGGGTATGCCCACCGTCTTTTTATTTTGAATTTGCAAGGACTTATGCTCCTTCCACATACCATTGATGTCAGATCCACGAGAGTACTGAAGTAAGCTTGCTTTTCATTGCGTGGGCACTGAATGGTGAAGTTACGCAACGGCTTGTAATAATCAAAATGAGCAGGAAGATTCTTCTTCTTAAACACATTAGACGCTTCATATTATCGGTCACCCAAGAAGTTCGTGGTTTTGATGCTTTTTCTGGTTACAAACGGCGCAGCGCATGCTTGTCAAAAAGGGTCACGATGTAATTATTAAAACTTTTTCATCAATGTTATTCACGTAATAGATACTATCAAGGGGCAGCGAGGTAAGGTCTTGATAGACTGGTTATGATCAAAACATTTATAATCTCTATATGTGAGAAATTTAGGTGGAACAGCTGACTTGGCAACAGAAAGAACACAACTTACTAACTCGTGAATTTGCTGGAAGGAAGTGACCTCTATTATTTATATTTTTATTCCCACTTTAAAATTAACATTATTACTTCCTTTTACAATAAAGAAGTATTGATTCACCCCAAAATTCGAAATTGAGTTTTCAACAGATCTTCACGTGTTAGAGTCCCTGATCCCAAAAAACATATTTTTTTCATTGGTCTGTGTGTCTGTGTGCCTGTCTGTCTGTCTGTCTGTCTGTCTGTGAACAGAATATCTCAAAACGAAAAGAGGTATGGCGTTGAAACTTCATATACGTATAAGTTTTGTGTACTATGTAGATGCGTCAGAAGCTTTTGAAGAAAATCGCATAACCGGAAGGAGGTGTTTACTCTTGTGATTTTTCAGTTTTTTCGATTTTTTCAAAAACTGCTCTAACGATTTTTTTAAACTTTACATTTTTATTACATTTTGAATGTGTATTGATGTGAGATAGGTGATTTTCCAGTTGAATACTTCTAAAATGGGTTTCTTTTGTTTTTTTTGTCGATTTTTTTATTAACTCTTATTTTAAATAGAACACCCGGTATATATTACATTTTTAATTCAGCTTAAAATTCTAGAGAAAAAAATTTCAACTAACGCTCTATTTTGTACGTTTTTGCAGAATTTGTAAATTTTTGAAAATTTTTGACAATGCTTAAAACATGTTTATCAAATTTTGGGTAATTATAAAATCACTGTAAAAGGAAGTCGTGTGCGTGTATCACACCAGATTTTTTACTCGTCAATAGAAAATTTATAATTTTTTATTCCTTTTAAAAAAATATTGTGCCGTCGCCCGTCGCCACTGTGTATCTTGAAAAATATCTACCTTTCTTAATTATTACTTCCCTCGTCAAAAGACGAAGGAAGTATTGTAATCGCGAAAAAATCACCTTCCGAGATTTCTTCAGATCTTCAAGTTTCAGGGTTCTAGATGACGAAAAACAGGTTTTCTCAATTCCGTCTGTCTGTTGGCGGTATAACTCAAAAACTATTTTTTGCAGAATGACGATATTTGCATGCAGATTATATATCTACTTGCATGAAACCGAGAAAAGTTCGGGAGAAATATATACAGGACGAGCACCCTACAAGAATTAAGTTTTGTTTATTTTTGCGTTAAGTGGAAAATAGATGAAAGTAATAATTTGCGCATAGGTCAGGTTTTACACTTGATGAAAATAGGACCCAACAGATACAAGATAAAGTAGCAAAAAGTTTCAAACGTTTCAACAATAACACCGTTCCCTTAAATACAGCTGCGCTTCTAACACATACCAGCTAGCCTGCATGGCGCAGTATAACCTATCGATGCGGTTACAATTGCATCCGCAGATGATGTAATCGATTCCCTCCCCGGAGTTTTTTTTTTAAATTTGTTAATTTATGTAATTGATAACCAAGTGTTTCGTTTTATTTTTGCTTTAACTGAGATACAGGAAAGTAACAATTTGCACATAGTTCAGACTTTCCTCTTGACGAGAATCCAGCAGATACAGCGCAAGTGTTCTTTTTGCTTTACAGTGTAAGAGGTATCAACGAAAAAAAGTTCTATTTAAGGCAGCCGGGACACATTTGCTCAAGTAGTGTTCCATAGCGCTGATAGAACTAGCCCATTCTCCAATGTCCCACAAAACGTTGCGATTGCATACGCATCCGCCTGCCCTTCGAATTCCATCACCGGCAACGCTTTTTTATTTAAAAATTATTTAATTTATTAGAAACGTGTAGATATTTTTACCTCTAACTTAATTTGATTTTTAAAATTATTTAGTGTCACAATGTCCACAAGGGAAGTTCTGGGTAAAGCACTTTACAGATTTTCTTTAACTGGTATAGTCGTATATTTCTTAATTAATTCCTATTATATGTAAACTTTTTTCTACACACTGTATAGAAAGTCAGCTCTTGCGCCTAGTTTTAGAAAACAAATTGTCAATTTCCAACTAGCGGGAGCCAATTTTATTTTTTACCTCCCGCATTTGTGTTTATGTCACCAGGGGTATCACCCAAAGCTTTACAACGTTACGTTGATTGGAAATTAGACAAATGTCACTACAGTAATCTAGAGTCACTATAATGATTTCCTAAAGCAAATTTTGAAATTCGCGCTATAGAACATGCGTTCGAAGAAAACACCACTGGAGCAAAGGTTCATTTCCTCCCTTGTGTGTTTATTAATAAAATTCACATGCGGGGAGAAATGAATACATTTGCTCCCAAGATATATAATAGCTATTTCGTAAGGACAGTTAAAAGTTCCTAACTTATAAGTACTTAGCACTCACTTTGCATAGTGATCATGAAAGTCGTGTTTTTGAAAGAAAAATCGTGAAGAATAATTTTTTTAACGAAAATCGTAAAGACAGTAACACGTTTTATTTTATTTAAATTGTGAATTGTCAATTTAACAGTTATAAATTCTGAAGTCCTTTTCGACCAAATTTCGAGTTACAAGGGATTGATATTGACAAAATAACGTGTACAATTCGTATAAAAGCAACTTTTTTTACACATTTGTTGATAAACTCGAGCTTCGATCACGTTAATTAAACTACAAATTCGTGAAAAAACATGACTTTCGTAACTAGTTGTACAATATACTATTTTCAATTACTCACTTTTTTATATTTTCAAATTCCATTATTATCATCTCAGAATCGGCTAGAGTTTTACGAAGACTTGTAGTTAATCTTGTAGCAACCAATGCAACTTTTTGTGCCAACTCCACAGCTATAGATTTGCACTGCAGTGCAGTCGTACACTCTGGTTCGTAGAGTTCCCGCGCTTCTTGTAACCACTTTTGTACTGACGGAGGTTCCTCCTTCAAGTTCACTTGAGGCTTTCTGAGAGAGCAACGATTAATTCAAGTCAAGCTTCGAAATATAAAATAGTACTTACCTCTCACTGTTATTCACAATCAAAGTTCGTGAGCGCTTATGGCGATGCTTCATACTTCGAAAATTTCTGTTGGAAATCTTAGAGTCGATGTGTGCCTGGGATGGTCGAGAAGTCCATGAAAAGCAGATTCTAATTCACTTTCGCAGTCACTACTTTGCAAAGACTCTTCTTTGGTAACAGAGGCAGCCACATCGTTTCCATTTTTAGGTGGAAGAATTGCAGGTGCAGATCGGTTTCTTTGTAACGCAAACGAGAAATTATCAGTGTCTAACGGATATGTTTTGACGCCTTGAAGTAACTCTGTACTGTCGTCTGATTTCCATAACTGACTATCATCGCGCACGACCTACGGCTAGTATTCAGGTGTTGTGATTCAGCGGCGTCATTTATATCTTCTGCATACTGATAAGGATAACCTACTGGAATGTCCTCGGCAGGCGCCTTCGATGAATGCTTGAACAAACTCCGACTCACTTTCAAAGAACCGTTCCTGTAAAACCTATGCCTCTTAACTGGCTCTGATTTTGCGACCCGCACTGAGATATTGCCGAGTTGGAGTTCGAGATATATGTTCAGATGTATTTCTATGAGATAAAACATCCGGATTACTTCTCGTTTCTGCAAATTCTAGAGCTATGCTCTTTTTTGGCGAATATTTCTGTTTAAAATTCACGGATAGGTTTTGAGCTTTGATGAATCTTCTCCGAAATATCTTTTAAAATATCCTTTGGTACCCTCTGAGCAATCTTGTCTTTCTTGGCGTATCTCCATGTCCTTCCAGCGAGTGCAACGGAGCAGGTGGAGAATTTTCTGTGTCCGAAAACCCAGAATCCTGGCTTCCTGGGCTTGCAGAATAGTTTGACCAATTTTGGTAGGTCATAGTGCCACCATACTTTACTAGGACTTCTATGAAATTCCCCCATTTTTGAGTCTCCTGGAAATACAGTTCGGTTAGAAAAGAAAACGGAAATGTAGGTATCAATGTCGACCAGTCGCGCTTGTACTGATCATGTTTTACATAAGAAAGTTCTTTGCTAAATACCGTTGCTGTTTTACATACATACGGATGCCTTACATTGAAGAATATACAGGTAATAATAATGAATAGTAAATTGCTAGAATTTGGAACGTGTCATTAATACCCTTGACTATATCTACAGGAAGGACACAAAATGTAGACACTTATTTTTTATGATATAAAAGGCAGTGCCCCATTATTTGAAAACGTATCTACTTACTTAAGATTTTAACAAGTTGAGACAATGATATCAAAACAAAATATTATATAAATATTTATATATCGAAAAAAATGCTAACAAAATTAAGCAATTGTGGAACAAAGAATATAACTTGAAATAAACAATCGATGTATACAAAAAAACATTATTTAAAACGCAAATAAGATTCAAGACAATAAAATACACAAATAAAGCAAAAAAATCTAGAGGTAGGTAATATAAAATGAAGAACACCTTACACTTAAATTTAAGAACGAGAAAATTATCTGCAGGGTGTTTTCTAAGTACGTGTAGAAATTGGCTGGCATTTTCTTGGCTTATTCTAAGAAAAAAGATTCCTACCAACATGGGGGCCGCAAGATTTTCGTTTTCGAAATACAGGGTGTTGAATTGAGGAAGAAAAATCACAAATTTTGTAAATTTATGAAAACGCAATGGAATACAGCGCCACGCCAAATTCGTAACTAATATTCCCATGCGTTTTAAAAGATTACAAAATTTACAGTTTTTTTCTCTCAAATTCAGCACCATGTATTTCGAAAACGAAGAACTTGCGATAGGAACATTTCGTCTTAGAATAAGCCAAAGAGCATTCCAGTTAATTTTCTACACGTACTTAGAAACAATCCTATATATTGTAGAAGAAATGTTTTTAAAATAGTAGCATAAGTGTAATGAAACAGGTAAAATACACTTAGATATGTGCAATATAAAATTGTTTGACAGAGATACTCCGTTTTTTTTGTACTTAAAAGTGTTCTACAGTATTTGCAGAAGTAATGTTGACGAAGAAAAAAATATTAATTAAACTTGTAGCTTTTAAAACAAATGAAAAACGTGCATGACATTTTATAATGCGCTAGACGTATCAGTAGTAGGTAGTATTTGTTATTTTTTCAAAACGTTACAGAGATATTTATTTGAATATGTAAACAAATCGTAAAAAACATGTAACAAAAACAGCTTAGTACTCTAGTAGGTATTCAAGAAGTGATTCATAAAAATATACATATTTAAATTCGCCACCTACTTTAGTCTCTCCAAATAGTAATAAATATAGTTTTTGTATATTTGTATAGAATGCCCCATTTATTTGGTTTTTCTGAACTAAAATACTAGGTTGTAATAGATTAGTCTTCAAAAATGGTTCATAAATGTATATTTAAGTTGATCACGCACCTTACTCTCTCCGACTAGGTAATAAATTATATTATTTTTGTGTATTTGCAATTAAAGTTCCATTGATTTTATTTCAATTAAAGCAGCATTAAAAAATATTATTATTTTGTACTTTTAAAAACTCTTTATTTATCGTATTTTGTCGCTATGTAATAAATAAGACAGTTATCTTATTTTTTGTTCATTTATTAAATATTTATCTTCAGCACATTAAACAAAATCGAGAATGAAAATCATTTGGCTATCATCTTATGTTTTATTATATTGATTCTAAAGTTATAATTACATACCGGTTTAGGAAAAATGCTTATTTTGTGGACTTTTCTACAGAAATGTAATTTTTCGATATAAACACAAACGCTTGTTTGGTTCTCTTGTAAAGCAATATATTGTAATGGTCTTTAGTATAAGGGTTTAATATCAGATTAAAAAGGTAAAAAGAATACAGTATTAAATAAAAAAGATGAATTTAAGTGTGAGAAGAATATCGAAATTATTAAAATGTATTTGGTAAAGAAATGAAATTTAAAATTCAATTGAATGATGCTATATTTATTTATTTATTTATTTATTGTGCACTCAGCCAACAGCTGTTATAGGCGTCGCTGTACATTTATGGGGACTTCCAACCCCACTAACGACTGTCATGATGTTATTATGACATCCGGGACAACTATTTCCGTGGCAGCCGTACCACGAGGCGCCGAGAGTAGCAGCCGTGAATCTCCCATCCAAGTTCTGATCAGAAAGAGCGTTGCTTAACTCTACTAATCGTACGTGGACGCTTGTTCAAGCTACACCACCCGGGACCCTATATAAAAAACAGTATGATTCTAACATAATTTAATTATTTTATTATCTAAAATGAAGTGGATGATTAATGGCAAATACTTATGCAAGAAATATCATTCAACATAGTGGATGTTCGATAAATATGATAAAGTTTTCTATAGAGTGTTGAACTATAAAATATATGCTAAACTAAATCACTAAGGAGATTAATAATATTTATCGGTATGTAAAAATAATTTGGTACAAAAACATGTAATACATTTGTAAGAGGCTAAAATTACTATAATGAACCCTTTATAAAAATTATAAGTTGTTTGGAATATAAAAGGATTGTGAATTAAACTAAATTGGCATGGAGACAATAAAAACTAAATTTTAAGAGATTGAAAGATGTAAAGATGATAAGGATGACGAAAATGGATGTGGTGAGAATACCTATGTAATACAGTTATAATCTACAAAAGCAAATTTCTGGTATGGATGGCGAACTGAGTTTATTGTTAAATTACAATACATCATATGAATTGGATAACAGGGAATGGTTTTACTGGAAGTGGTTTACATCGAAAGTGTTAGCAGAGTGAGCGTTTTATGGAGTGGATAGGAGGTTTTCATCTAATGGAGTTCTAAATCGACAAGCTTGTCATTGAAGTGACATCTTGTAACTTGCATCTAGTCGAGGTTCGTGAGACTAGGTCATCGGTGGCTTGAGCATTTTGGTAGGAAGACGTGGATGGCGTTGTGCTGCTGAGAAAGTTGGTAGGTGCCTTATTGTGTTTGGCTGGGGTGTTTGCGGATCCAGGTGTTTGGTGGAGTTCATACTAGGATTTGTTTGGACGTTGGGAAATCTCTGTGAGATGGCTGGATGCGTTTGGCTTGATAAAGAAGAATATCGGGATCCATCAACAGGTGACGGAATACAGGTATTTAAGTAAAAACTGAAATACAAATATAGGAAGATTGAAGTGAGGTAACATTAAAGAGGGGAGTACTTACTATTTGATATTGCTGAATGACAAGTAATGTAACTAGAAGGTATTTGTAATTGATTTTGCATTTGCATAATTTGAAGTGACAAGTGACAGACGTACAAGTTGTCATGAAATAAAAGAATCAAGTTTTCAGGAATAAAAGCAGTCTAAATTATGAGCGAATCCGACCTGTGTTTCAGTTAAGAGTAAAATGTTTTCTACCGGGGCTAGATATTTAATAATATTGATAATCCATAATTATAAAAGGGCAAGTGAGTTACCTAAAATTCAATTTAAAAAAAGAATTGATTGAAAATAAACAAAAGTATAGTAAAAGTCAAATGTAATAGCTAAAATATAATTATTGTTATAAAATCATTTTCATACATAGAGATTATTATAACATAGTCAATTATAAAAAAATAGGCGCCACAACGTGGAGTCAGAGCATAAAAATGGGCGCCACAACGTGGAGGCCAGAGAAATATCTTAAAGGTGCCCAAATACCTGCCTCAAAATACGTATTTGGATGGGTTTTTAATTTAGATGCTGCTTCGAGTAAATACTGATAAAAATTCCTATCTTGTACTGTAGTAAAAGCTGAACCCACCCTTGAAGGTCACAACACCTACCTGCAGGGAAGTAATAAACCATTCATTACAGGTATTAAATCATTCACTTGGATTATTATTCATAACAGTTTGAAAAACCTACAATTTGCAAACGTTCTACCCCTAATATTGGAGTTTAGTTTCAGTTTGGTTTTGAACTTTGCCGTGATCGCGGTATGAGTTCTTCTAGTGCACATTTAATCACTCAGAAAAGTGCGTGCTATGTAACGGACAAACTACAAAAAATAATTAATGAATTCGGTAGTGATGTGTTTACTAGTGATGGGTCAGTACTGTTTTGCAAATTATGTTACACACCCGTAAATTACGAAAAGAAATATTTTGTAACTTAACACATAGACGTTCATGAATAATAGTTGCCCTATTTTAGTGCCTATTTTGTATTTTTATAGTCCTAAATGTTTGCCTATTTAAAAAAGAAATATTGTTTCAACTTCTGGCATTTAGTTATAATCAAATAAGAGATTTTTTGTGCAACCGTGCTGAAAAGTTGATTTTTGCGGATGTAATTATTGTCACGAAATTCATCTTCGCGGCCGTTGTTATTAGCAACGGCCGCAAACGTATCGGCACGGTTTGCACAAAACATTGATAATGTGTTTGTGATTATAATAGGTATGCTTGCGATTGCACAAAAAATATGTATGCCACGTTCGAGAAATGTTTGGCTTCCTCGGGATGATTTGGCGGAGTCGACTTCGTCCTCGCCGGCCAAACATTCTTCTTTACAGTCATTTCGCTGCCTAGGTATACAAATAACTATTATATTTTTTTGCAAATCAACCTAATTAAATTTTAGGCCGTAAAAACAACAAATATCGCGGGTTTATATTTATTTAATCTTCCAATTACTATTAAACACTTGTATTAGGAATTAAAATCGGGTCGCGTATAATAATGTGAATAAATAAAATATGCCGGTTTAAAATAAACCGAACATGTTTCCCTTTAAACTTCTATCGCAGTCAGAATCTCGGTTCTGAAAGACCATACCTAATTAAAGCATGGGAAAGTTAAAGTTTAAAGAGGCACAGCTTCAAGACTTGGGGCATATGTTAAGCTTTATGGAGTGGGGCCAGGATGCGTTTTGATTCACAATACCGCCATGGGGTGTTTCTGAGGGTACCACTACCCTATTACAATTAAAACGTATATGACGCTTGGATAACGGCAATGCGATTGTGTTTGTCCAGTTTACTATTGGAACGCAAATGGTACTTTTCGCAATAGTTTCAGCGTACCTATGCCTTTTCTTCCGAGTGCCTAACATTTTTAATACCTATGAAAAATACCTTAGAGCTTAGAAAACATAAACGGTGAATGTAAAATTGGCATAAGCAGAATATATTAAAAATATTTTCAAACAGCTCGTTTCATACTTGCCGACTTTGTATTAGCTGCTAACTTAAGTACCTACACAAAACGAATGAAAGGCTTGAAGCAAGTATTACCTTATACTTTTAATTTGTTTGATATTAGCAAGGCAATTACGGTTGCCTGACGTCTCCATCATAAAGTAGCCGCGCAAAAACCAGCAGAAACTCAGAATAGATTCTTGTTTGTCCAGAAGCAGAGGACGAGTGCTGCACAAAGTAATTATAATTGAACACTATTGAACTCCCAAGATTTAAAAATAGTTTAAAATTAAGAACGGTTCTAAAACTTGAAGACATTATTTTAATATATCTATACGTACTTTCTACCTGTTTATTAAACCCTTTAGGTTTAGAGGGACTTAGATTTGAATTGCATTTTTTCTCACGCTCCCATTTGGTTATGTAAGAAGCCAATTCGCCTTTCCTTTCGATCTGAGTAATGTAATTTGAAACCATTAATGAAATTCAAGTTATTTATCCGGAAGGAAATTAATTTCCAGTTGGCACTTAATTTACTATAGTATTTGCACAACAAATTTGAAATAACTACTCATTTTTATATTTACAAGCCCATAAAAAACCATGCTAGACATTTTAGAAAATAGTTAGGGATCTTATGCAATATCACAGTTGGTCATACGTGCACGAAAAAGTCACACATCAACAATAAGGTTCAAAATAGGTTGACATGTTATTGAATTGGACATAAAAAATAGAGGGAACGAGTCCCTCCATTACCGTTACGGCAGCTGCGTTTGCGAAAGATACGAAACAAATCAAGCTTCGGTTGCGTCTTCTATCAGGGACGGATTGATCCTAATGCCCATACAGCATAGCCAATCAGGGTGATTCCGTAGTTTTAAATTAATACTTAATAAGATCTAATTTAGTAATTTATTATTATATTTATTATTATATCTTCGGATGTAGAAATGCAGGACACGAATATAAAATGTGCTCTGTAGAAGCCTCTTTAAGTCAAAACGGCAACTTTGAAGAATCTGAAGAAATCGAATCGGGACTCAAGGATTTTCAATTTAAGTGTTTTTTTATTTAATTAATTTGAAATATCAGGCTGATATTTGAACCAATCTTTAAAGATTTTGAAAAACAATGGCGAACACTGGAAGAATATAGAACTTCTTCCATCTCCCATCTAGTTTCATATTCTTCTAAACGGCAGCTTAAAAATATAAAGTTCTTTAATCATATAAAGATAAATGTTTTGTGTATTATTCAAAAAATATAATTAACAATTTGAAAAGTTCAATGAATTCAACTTCAAATGTACCTACTGTTTGTACAAAACGAAAATTTCCAACAATCCACCCCTGGTTTCTATATACATAAACGGGGATAACAGCGCCTGCATTAACATTTCTAAAAGGTATGGAAATATTGAACAATATTTTTGAAATTAAAGCACCTTACTATTTGTTTTTAAGTCATATAGTAAATTTGTAAAAAATGTATATTCTTACCATACTAGTTCTAGTTAAAGAAACAGGTAAGAACTCGAATTGGGGTTTTGGTGGCTGTTTTGATTATTTATTCAAGATTAATATTTCAATTAGTTATCTACAACACGCGACAACAAGATAAACATTCATGATATTAGATATGTCAAATTCCTGTAGTGGGCGTGAATTATACACCTTGGCTTATGAATCATCATTTTCCAAATAAAACTGAAGTGTCTTACAATAACAATTAATTCATTTCAACTGTGATTATTTTGTTTACACGTTTTAATATTCCATTTATGGAAATGTTTTGGAAATAGTAATAATATGAAGTACCAGGTAGCAACAGCTACATGTATTAGGTACAGCGGTTGTTAAATATATTATTCATATAATTGCTTATGGTTCGTCAGCTTCTTAATACGTCATATTATAATTGTAGGAATAATAAATAGTAATTCGTAACGTCGTAACACTAATTGCATTGTTTCGCTGCCCAAGACTGAATTCTTTATATTATAAAGTTTGCACGGATATTTTTAAAACAATTATTACATTAATAATTCTCGAAATTATTATATATATTACCTAGTATACATGTTACTCTGTATAACTTAGAAGTTATAGCCAAAAATCGCAAATATGATCTCTGAATGATGTCAACACCTGAGGGCTGCAGTAGATCAAAAACCTCCGAAACGTCGTGTGAAAAACATCCGAGACAGTGGAAAAAGTCCGATAAAACATATCACAACCGCAAGTATGTTTGTAGAAATTAAATTACGAAAACTTACCTCCAGAAAGGTATTTTTATTTACTTACTATTCATCTAAACAGGCTTATACGGCCTGGAAATTAAATAACGGATAAATTCTATAGGTAGTTCCGTTAATGTTAATTTTTGGGGAAAAAATCTCATATGTGTAGTGATTCAAATTGTAACGCGTATGTAAAATTCACTAAGCGTTGAGTCCACTGCATAGCTAGCCTTACTCTAAATAAATAGTTTTCGCATTTTAAAAATTGAACTGTAAATAAAAATGTTACAGAAGAAAATGTTTCGACGTCTTTTATAGAGAGCACGCTGCAAGAGCGTTCAACATTATGTACACGGTAAGTAAAAATATCTTAATGTTCTGGTAATTCTAAAACAGTAAGATAAAACACTTATTAATATGAATTACATTAATTCACTTTAAAGCGTTAACCGCTTGCCTATACGAAGAGGCACGTATCATGAATGCTTATCGCTGGGCTATAAAGGACGCGCGACACGACGGCCGATCGTCAACGAAATGTGTCCGATCATTGCTGATAAAACACACTTTTATATATAGGAATTTTCAGATTTTATATATTTTTCTTTAAATGTTATCATGTAATCAATATTTTTTAAACAACAAGCTATATTTTGTATCCTTTATTTCGATAACAAGTTTTAATCTGTCAATATTAGTATTAAATTTCGGCTTAGACCGCGTCGTCTCTGTAAATAAACACCCACAGTTTGTTGGCTTAATGTGCCTGACACCTTGTGAATTTAAGCAAACGTTTGTGTAACGGTTATGTTTTTTGGTGGCTCGTGAACTCTTACAAGCCACCCATGATTTGGTCCGTGTTATTAGAGTACCTTGTGAACAAGGATAGTTAGGCATATTTGGCCTTTTTACTGTTTGTGCACCGATATAGATTAACGTTTCGCAAGACATTGCAGCTTGCATCATCAGAGTCAAAGTTGCTCTGTTCACAAGGTGTTAGACACATTAAGCTAACAAATGCTGGGCGTTTATCTACAAATACGACGCGGTCTAAGCCGAAATTTAATTCTAATATTGACAATTCGAGTAACCGCGAAAGCCTCAAACATTATATAAGTTTTAATCTGTTTACAATGGAATAAAATTGAAAAAAAGCGGGCTTAAAGTTCAAATAGTGAGGATGAATGAAATTAACAGAGTAATTCTAACTACGTGGGTTTAAAACAAAAAAAACCTGTTACGATTACTTTTTGACTTTGACAATCATTCCGACATTAAAAATGAATGTACTGTTATCGGTTGATAAACAAATTTTAAAATGACTAACATATACGCTACAGTCTGAATCTCTATACTTCTACACTTCTTTGAGGGTCTTCCCCGAAAATTTGCATCAACAGAGTTACCGAATATATCTATCCACTACTTAATTTTCACAATGTATGTAACAAGTGATAAACATACTTCAACGGCTAATATTTTGCCCCAATGCCACAATTACATTTAAAAAATTATGATCGAAATTCGTTTTAATTTTATAATCTTTAATCTTTGGGGAGGTTTGCGAGTATAACAAGCATAAGGGGTACAAAAGAAAAAGTTACATATAAATATGAAGCATGAACATAGTTAATAAGAAATTTACATTTATAGAAGCAATAAACGACGAATCTTCTTGAAGGTATCATCTAATACTTTATCTGTTTTTATATACATATCTTTGTGAATGAATATCAACTGTCCTTCCAATTGGACTGTTTTCAATGTGCTTCTCAACTAAGGTTTCGAATACGTACTGTAATGTCGAGAATGAACATTCGACTGTTGTTGTCGTTACAAATATGGTGCAGAAAAAAAATCAAGCTTAGATGAGTACAAGGAAGATAATGTTACTTGGCTACGCGTGATGTCCTTTTTGACCAACAAAATCTCTTCCACACATCTTCACTTCATTGAAAACAACTTTGGTTATTAACCAAATCAGTATGAAGCTTGCACTATAATCTTAGGCAGTGAGGTTTTTAGGATATCTTTATTACTCAATAATCTGTCCTTGATCTGATTGATGAAGTAGTACCTAGTCAATTAAAGAAAGAAAATATACACGCTTAAAGTATTCTTCAGAATTTTCAGTATTAAAGTCTATGCAGTTCTAGGTGGTTGTAGCTACGTTCCAATACTTTTAGCTATTTAATCGAAAGTCTTTTTCTGTAATTTCTCATCACACACTCCTTTTACTGAAGAACATTGACTAAACCATAAACGCGGTTAGCTACGATCATAACAACAAGTACGGGTGTCCGTATGACTTCCAAAACTGAAAATGCTTACATGGAAGTTTCAAAATATGTGAAGTCTTTCTAAAATGAGTTCCATAAAATTTAATAAATACCTGTTTTTAATGTTGAACTTTAATTTTTTTCCTATTTGGTGAAGTTCCAAAGAGTGTTATTACTATTGTTTAAGGTGCCCAAACAATTTCTCTACTGCAAAAAAAATACAGATATGGCGTTGTGCATATAATTCACGGTTTGCTGTGTCTAGGTGCACTCCAGAGTGCACTCAATTTTTAGTATTCTGTGCACTCCAAACGGGAAAAATCTAGATTCCGACCTCAAATTACCCACTCATTTAGATTAAAAAAGGTAGTTTAAAGCCGTAGGGTGCGTTACAAAGCAGCTTAAGCCCGTCGAGCTTGTTAGGTTATTTGCAGTCGTTGTTATTGCTGTAATACTATATACCGACAATACATAAAAACAATATATGCTTTGACATTAAATCAATTATTATTACGGTTTGAAGTGCACCCAATACTCAAAATTGAGTGCACTATGTAGTATACATAGACACAGCGTTATCAGTAAAGGCCGAAAGTTCAGGCATTAAAAATTTGTAAAATAGGCAGGCATTCAGGCACTGTAAAAATACAAAAGAGGCAGTAAAAATAAGCATTTATTTTTAAATATTATTACTTTTGGCAGTTTTAAATATACACGAAATACGATATATACAAGAACCGATAACACGATTACGACATAGTTGAAACAAAACTGAAACTAAACGACAATATGAGGGGTTAAAACACATTGTGGGATTTTTCTATTGTTGTGAATAATAATCCTAGTGATATTGATGGCTTATTACTTCCCTACAGGTAGTTGCTGTGAACTTCAAGAGTGGGTTGAGCTCTCGTTAAACCTTTACTACAATACAAGATAGGAATTTCGGTCAGTATTTACTTGAAATATTAGTCTATTTTAACCGAGGGCCCATCTTATTTGAATTTGATTTTTTAAGTTGAAAACAAAATTCAATAAGTTGCAAGTTTTTCTTTGGGGTCTGAAAAGATTTTAACTCACCTGGAACTAATGGAATTCGGTATGGAGAGAATGGACTTTTAGTCCATTACAAGCGAAAGTCCGCTATAACCGAGTCCATAATTCAGCTTCTATTTATACCGACGGGGCCACAATTATATATAACAGCAATAAGATAACATGAACAAGAAGATAACACGTATTGCTTGAGTAAGAAAGAGATAAACGTAGTAGCAAATATTCGAGAAGGCTTGACTCTTAATTTAATTATGACATTTGTCAACTAAACATGCCTACTAATATAATTTTTTTGTATGGCCATCTCCTTCTTACTCAAGCGTTCTATTTGCTTGTTCATGTTATCTCATTGATGTTATATACCGGGTGTCGGTTCTCAAAGTCGAACATAGGCGATTAACATTGTATTGAACGTTTTTGCCGATTCCTGCTCGCCAATTCAACTTACAGGGAAGGTAATGGTATAAATGGAAAGATAAAATTATTACGCATCAAATGATACCAATAATAACATTCAAGATGCGATTTTTATTTTAAAACGCTAATTTAAAGCTTGGGAATTTTAAAATATGCCATGCTTTGCTTTTCAAGTTCGATAGCATTTGTCAAAAAAAATGGTAATTATTTGGGGTAAATCAGGTATTTTCTGCCAACGTCTGTTAAAATTATCTACAGAAATATGAATGATTTGAATGAAGAACGAGTGAATGCACTAATGTTAATTGCCTATGTTCGACTTTGAGAATGGACACCCGGTATAATTATGGGCCCATCAGTATAGTAGGTTTAAATGACTCTTTAGGAAGTATTTTGGTAATCACTTCATTACAAACGAAAGTCCATTACAAGTAAGTCCATTATATAAGTGGATTATACTGTATTATTGTTTTAAAGATACCTATAACCAACAGGCATTTATAACTAAAAACGCCATTTATGTAAAAAAGCCACCAAAATAGAAATTTTCAAGCCTTTTAAGTAATTTGCCTAAACTTCCGGCCTTTACTTATCAGACATGTGTTTATTCGTTTACTAATAATTACTGAACTATGGTGTTATTATTACTGTTTTCATATATTTTGGGAAGGGGGTTGCATTTTTCCCATCCCCTTCTTTAACCGCCGTTGTAATATTTTATAGAATCGTCCTCAACGAAGCACTACGGTGAGCAAAATTTTTAAAAGTTACTGTAATCAATTATTTCATTTTAATAATTAAATCTGTTACGAAACAACAAATACTTGCTATGGTTGTTTTCGCAAAAAAATGTAATTATTCTTCGTATGAAATGATTTAATAACATAACCAAGAAGCACGAAGACCTTGAACTCGTTATACTTTATACTTATATAAGTAAATATTCAGACTATTTGTATGCCTCACACGGAAAATACGTTAATTACATAAAATTGTCGTCATTATGACTTACGCGAAGCAGTATTAAAATTGGAACGACATCACACATCAGCAATTCCCATAATTAAGGACGTACACAAATTGACGGTGGTTGATGGTTTGCGTTCCAGGTGGTAGCTCGCGTCTTCCACCACGGCACGCGTCCTTTAGCTCATTCCGCCCTTTTCCGGCCACGGGGTTTACCCGTACCGGAAGGATGCCCTGTTTTCGCTTTATGCTTTGTGGCTTTACCCGATATGGAATTCCAAAACGGTCCGTATGCTCTTTTTGTACCATATGGCATTTGAATCAACCAGAATTACAAATTTAAGACAAACTTCAAGAGTCAAATGCAGTTTTTCCAAACAAACAGGATTGCGGCTGCACGTAATCGGCTTAAATTCCTATGTTTGTGTAATTTCGACAATATTATTCTAGCGGTGTATAAACTGTATCGCCATAACAACTGCACCAGGTGTGCACGTGTCTGGCACAAGCCCCATATGCACATTTAACACCCCCTCGAATGTGCTTGGTGGTTGCAGCTGGCCTTTTAAAAGGATGAGTGTAAACATTGATTCCCTGATTTTGGTTATGCTTAAATACAAACTGCATATTATAATAGTTATATTTTAATTGTTTATCCCGCCTTCACTTTTTAAGTTGTGCAGGTATCATACAAAGACGTTAACCGCGCTTATATTAAAATGCAAGGATTTCTCTTCGTGCCTGTGTGTATTTGTGTACAGTCCAACGTGAATAGAATTTATTTAACAAGTATTATTCTTTAAATGGTCGTTCCTTGTTTATACCGCTGTTCATAAATGGTTTTCATTAGTAGCGATGTCATTAGTGGAGTTCCTTATTTTTTAGTTACACATTTATGGCAATATGTTATATGTAAATTTATGAATAGTCATTAATTAGGGGTAGCCCTAAATACACAAGATAAAAACTCAAAAATGGCAAATCGGATTAAATATCCCAAGTACTATTATAGTCGACTATGATAGAACAGTATTGACACAACGTAACTTTTTTACGCATATTTCGAATCTAAAGTCAAATATTTTTTAAGGAAGCGTAAAGGCGATATTTTCTCCGTTTTAAATAATGTTTGACAGGTTTTCCATAATTAGCTATGCAAAAACATTCAACCAACAAATAAATATTAGTGGGCTATTTATATCATTATTTATTTAAGAGGTTTTATATTTTGTGGCGCTTAAATATATATTTAATGCGAAGCCATGCCGCTATTATAAATCCTATCTTGAATTTGTGTCTTGAAAAATAGTGTAAAAATCGTTTAGTTGTAAATACCTCCTCCTGAGAAGCAAATGTAATGTATAATAAAACAAAATTAAAATAAAGTATAAGGATATTGTGGCATAAATTAAGAAATACAAGAAATAAACACATATAAACATATAATTTAGCAAGCTTGATTGAAAGTTTGGTTTCTTTTAAACATATAAATTCATTTTTCTGTAATTACCTTTAGTCTGTTCTGTAATATTGCACATAAAGGAAAAATAAGATGTCATCACACGGACTTGGTTTTATAAATTTCATTTTGCAATTTTCTTCAGAAACTACTTCTTACAAATAAACTTATCTGACAAAAATTATAGATAATTACGAAATACATAACAGTTTAAAAAATCCCATTGTTTTTGTAAAAACCTAATTTTGTGATTTTTCAAACGCTATACTTCTTCAACAATTTTTTTTTGACAAAAGTTATAGACAATTATATAATATATAAGGGGGTTTTAAAAAATATTTCTATTGTTCATTTTTGGGCTTTGATGACATTTTTATAACAATCTAATTTTGCGATTTTTCCAAAAACTATGCTTACAAAAAGCTGTTAAACAAAAGTTGTAAATAATTGCATAATATATGATAGTTTTCTATTAAATAAAATCTAAAATATTCCCGAAAAAAGAGTAAACTACCACTTCCGATTGCCCAATTTTAACCAAAAGTCACTGGGATCTCCATATTATGTATATTTAAAACGGAAATATAAATTTTCAGGCCAATATATTAAACCCTTTGGGATGTAGAGAGGATAAAGATTCGCAGACTGACAAACACATCACATCGAGAATAACTATTTCTGAATCACAAGATATGAAAACGGATATTTTTGCAAAAATCTCGAGTTTGAAAAAATCTATACATCTATGTATAGTAAATATACACAGCGAAATAATCAAATAATATAAAAGCAGCATTAAAACGTTGTAAAATGTGTGTACTTCTACATGGTGCTTGCAATAATTAAAATAACATGTATTATATTATTACAGCTATTAATCTCAAAATATTTTCAAAAAAAAAATAAAAACTTGCTTTTATTTGTATTCTGGGAAATTAAATTATCGAATTATCTTCATTTTCTGTTTGTACGCAAACGGTGGCTCTATAAGAAATACCTTCACAGAATCAATTTCAGTACTTTTTACCAACTAGGGATGTGTGTGGTACTTTACATACACTTCCTGAATAGTAATTTATACAACTAGTATTGAAAGTCATACTGTTTTTCATGAATTTGCAGTTTGATTAACAATGGCGAAGCCCGAGTTAATCAATCAAATGAATGAAAAAATGCACTTTCAAAACATGTTGTACACGTAGTTTTTTTTTGCATAGTGATCTCTTGTAACTCTAATTTTAGTCGAAAACGAATTTGGAATTTACAACTGTCAAATTGACATTTCTATAAAATAGTAAAAAAAGTGTACTTTTTTCACGATTTTGCATTAAAAGAGTGGTACTTTTAATACGATTTTTCTTTAAAAAATACCACTTTCATGACCACTATTTAAAAAATAGAATTTTGTTTTAGAATAACGAACTCTGACTATACTTATACAAACATTGTTTTTCACGATTTTGTGTTAAAAAAGTGGTAATTTCAATACGATTTTTCTTTAAAAAATACGACTTTCACGACCACTATTTAAAAAATAGAATTTTGTTTTAGAATAACGAACTCTGACTATACTTATACAAACTTTGTTTTTCACGATTTTGTGTTAAAAAAGTGGTACTTTCAATACGATTTTTCTTTAAAAAACACGACTTTCATGACCACTATGCAAAAAATAGAATTTTGTTTTAGAATAACGAACTCTGACTATACTAGCTAAATACTGACATCAGGATTAATAGTATTTTATTGAATGACAAGAATTTGAGGCTTGAAAATTTTGACACTCATGGTAGCTTTGATTTCCTATACTAAAATCGTTTATTAATAGAAAATCATCCATTAATAGGAGTCTTTAATAAACGATGTTAGAAAATAAAAAAATCGTACATTTATAAGGGGTATTAATGAACGATTTTGTATGCATTAAGGAAACCCATAAATAAACGATCAACGTAAAATATATGGTGGTTGATGGTTTGCGTTCCAGGTGGTAGCTCGCGTCTTCCACCACGGCACGCGTCCTTTAGCTCATTCCGCCCTTTTCCGGCCACGGGGTTTACCCGTACCGGAAGGATGCCCTGTTTTCGCTTTATGCTTTGTGGCTTTACCCGATATGGAATTCCAAAACGGTCCGTATGCTCTTTTTGTACCATATGGCATTTGAATCAACCAGAATTACAAATTTAAGACAAACTTCAAGAGTCAAATGCAGTTTTTCCAAACAAACAGGATTGCGGCTGCACGTAATCGGCTTAAATTCCTATGTTTGTGTAATTTCGACAATATTATTCTAGCGGTGTATAAACTGTATCGCCATAACAACTGCACCAGGTGTGCACGTGTCTGGCACAAGCCCCATATGCACATTTAACACCCCCTCGAATGTGCTTGGTGGTTGCAGCTGGCCTTTTAAAAGGATGAGTGTAAACATTGATTCCCTGATTTTGGTTATGCTTAAATACAAACTGCATATTATAATAGTTATATTTTAATTGTTTATCCCGCCTTCACTTTTTAAGTTGTGCAGGTATCATACAAAGACGTTAACCGCGCTTATATTAAAATGCAAGGATTTCTCTTCGTGCCTGTGTGTATTTGTGTACAGTCCAACGTGAATAGAATTTATTTAACAAGTATTATTCTTTAAATGGTCGTTCCTTGTTTATACCGCTGTTCATAAATGGTTTTCATTAGTAGCGATGTCATTAGTGGAGTTCCTTATTTTTTAGTTACACATTTATGGCAATATGTTATATGTAAATTTATGAATAGTCATTAATTAGGGGTAGCCCTAAATACACAAGATAAAAACTCAAAAATGGCAAATCGGATTAAATATCCCAAGTACTATTATAGTCGACTATGATAGAACAGTATTGACACAACGTAACTTTTTTACGCATATTTCGAATCTAAAGTCAAATATTTTTTAAGGAAGCGTAAAGGCGATATTTTCTCCGTTTTAAATAATGTTTGACAGGTTTTCCATAATTAGCTATGCAAAAACATTCAACCAACAAATAAATATTAGTGGGCTATTTATATCATTATTTATTTAAGAGGTTTTATATTTTGTGGCGCTTAAATATATATTTAATGCGAAGCCATGCCG
This sequence comes from Agriotes lineatus, assembly GCA_940337035.1. Taxonomy (NCBI): domain Eukaryota; kingdom Metazoa; phylum Arthropoda; class Insecta; order Coleoptera; family Elateridae; genus Agriotes; species Agriotes lineatus. The sequence continues at coordinate 80,366,128 of OW679194.1, read as the reverse complement.
CTATTATAAATCCTATCTTGAATTTGTGTCTTGAAAAATAGTGTAAAAATCGTTTAGTTGTAAATACCTCCTCCTGAGAAGCAAATGTAATGTATAATAAAACAAAATTAAAATAAAGTATAAGGATATTGTGGCATAAATTAAGAAATACAAGAAATAAACACATATAAACATATAATTTAGCAAGCTTGATTGAAAGTTTGGTTTCTTTTAAACATATAAATTCATTTTTCTGTAATTACCTTTAGTCTGTTCTGTAATATTGCACATAAAGGAAAAATAAGATGTCATCACACGGACTTGATTTTATAAATTTCATTTTGCAATTTTCTTCAGAAACTACTTCTTACAAATAAACTTATCTGACAAAAATTATAGATAATTACGAAATACATAACAGTTTAAAAAATCCCATTGTTTTTGTAAAAACCTAATTTTGTGATTTTTCAAACGCTATACTTCTTCAACAATTTTTTTTTGACAAAAGTTATAGACAATTATATAATATATAAGGGGGTTTTAAAAAATATTTCTATTGTTCATTTTTGGGCTTTGATGACATTTTTATAACAATCTAATTTTGCGATTTTTCCAAAAACTATGCTTACAAAAAGCTGTTAAACAAAAGTTGTAAATAATTGCATAATATATGATAGTTTTCTATTAAATAAAATCTAAAATATTCCCGAAAAAAGAGTAAACTACCACTTCCGATTGCCCAATTTTAACCAAAAGTCACTGGGATCTCCATATTATGTATATTTAAAACGGAAATATAAATTTTCAGGCCAATATATTAAACCCTTTGGGATGTAGAGAGGATAAAGATTCGCAGACTGACAAACACATCACATCGAGAATAACTATTTCTGAATCACAAGATATGAAAACGGATATTTTTGCAAAAATCTCGAGTTTGAAAAAATCTATACATCTATGTATAGTAAATATACACAGCGAAATAATCAAATAATATAAAAGCAGCATTAAAACGTTGTAAAATGTGTGTACTTCTACATGGTGCTTGCAATAATTAAAATAACATGTATTATATTATTACAGCTATTAATCTCAAAATATTTTCAAAAAAAAAATAAAAACTTGCTTTTATTTGTATTCTGGGAAATTAAATTATCGAATTATCTTCATTTTCTGTTTGTACGCAAACGGTGGCTCTATAAGAAATACCTTCACAGAATCAATTTCAGTACTTTTTACCAACTAGGGATGTGTGTGGTACTTTACATACACTTCCTGAATAGTAATTTATACAACTAGTATTGAAAGTCATACTGTTTTTCATGAATTTGCAGTTTGATTAACAATGGCGAAGCCCGAGTTAATCAATCAAATGAATGAAAAAATGCACTTTCAAAACATGTTGTACACGTAGTTTTTTTTTGCATAGTGATCTCTTGTAACTCTAATTTTAGTCGAAAACGAATTTGGAATTTACAACTGTCAAATTGACATTTCTATAAAATAGTAAAAAAAGTGTACTTTTTTCACGATTTTGCATTAAAAGAGTGGTACTTTTAATACGATTTTTCTTTAAAAAATACCACTTTCATGACCACTATTTAAAAAATAGAATTTTGTTTTAGAATAACGAACTCTGACTATACTTATACAAACATTGTTTTTCACGATTTTGTGTTAAAAAAGTGGTAATTTCAATACGATTTTTCTTTAAAAAATACGACTTTCACGACCACTATTTAAAAAATAGAATTTTGTTTTAGAATAACGAACTCTGACTATACTTATACAAACTTTGTTTTTCACGATTTTGTGTTAAAAAAGTGGTACTTTCAATACGATTTTTCTTTAAAAAACACGACTTTCATGACCACTATGCAAAAAATAGAATTTTGTTTTAGAATAACGAACTCTGACTATACTAGCTAAATACTGACATCAGGATTAATAGTATTTTATTGAATGACAAGAATTTGAGGCTTGAAAATTTTGACACTCATGGTAGCTTTGATTTCCTATACTAAAATCGTTTATTAATAGAAAATCATCCATTAATAGGAGTCTTTAATAAACGATGTTAGAAAATAAAAAAATCGTACATTTATAAGGGGTATTAATGAACGATTTTGTATGCATTAAGGAAACCCATAAATAAACGATCAACGTAAAATATATTAAACACAGTGGTGGTTGAAAAAATTACAAAACGATATATATGTTTACAAAATCATATTTTCAATTTCATATTCATTACAACTAATCTGTTCTGTGCTATAAACCACACTTTCTTCTATAATTAAACCGTTGAAGTGCATTAAATCTTTCAAGTGGCTGCAATATCCACTTCAATATATTTTTAAAAAGCATTTTCTCCGAACGCGAACGCACAGCATGCTGATTGATAGCTGTATAAAACAGAACGTTTCTTCAAGAGGAAATGCTTCAGTTTTACCCAGTTAACAGTATATCTTCTTTTAACACAAGTCACACTACAAAACTGCGTTGCAGTTGTAATGGGTAATGAGTGCCATTTACGTGCCTAATTGCAAATAGCTTCGTATTTTGGTTTTCGTCGACGTAATAGGAAACTCTTGCCTAGAAAATGAAGTGTCATGAAGCAGCAAATAACTGATTGCAGTGGTAATGCTGTACAACACAGCACATTTTACTAATTTCCTGACAATTAACTTTTAAAAGTGGCATGCAGGCAAATTAGCTGTTTCAGGGTAATAGAAGTACGTTCTATTTTTAATTCCAGTTTTGCAATTTTTAGCGATAATTTTTCCATAGATTCAGTAATTATACAATTAAATTTTCCTTTGTGTATGTAGCTTAGTGTTATCGCTCTGCAAAACTATATTTTCTAACTGATCAATTTTATTAATTTACATTACCCTACTGATAAAACTTGTTATAACATTCCTTCAATGTATCACCATTGTTGACATAACACATTTAGGTGATAACAGTAGAGCAGTCAAGACAGATACAGTTTTACAGAAGCAAAGCTAATAAGCACTTGACGCTGCATACCAAGCAATGCAATATCTGTATGTGTGTCTAACTTGATATGATGTTGAAATTCCATACTGATATTATACAATTGTCGCTACAAAGGTGTTTGTAAATTATAAAAGAAGGTGGTCTAGTTATTTTGCTGCTTTAATTATATACACAGCAAATGTAGTAATCATATACAGGTTGCGTCAAAGTATCACAAACTTAATCGGCGTGTAGAAGTTAAAATAAATGCAAAAATCTGTATAAACATATTCATAAATGCTTCCTGGAAATCTAACCGTCAAAATGCTTTATAAAAAAATACTGTTGTTGTTGATATTTCTACAGGTAGTAAGTGCTGTCAACTGCTTTCTAAAAATGAATGTTTCCCAAAAATGCCACCACTGTTGGTAATACGCAAGCGGGTTCCAGTAAAAAATCTTTAAAAATAATTTAATCTACTTTGATATAATGTCATAATTAAGTCGTTAGTGGGATTGGAAGTCGCCATAAAATGTACAGCGACGCCTATAATTGGCCGAACGGCTTGTTGGCTGACTACCAAGAATAAAACATTTTAGAAAATTAAAAAATAAAAAGAGCGCTATTATAACACTGTTATAATAGACTACTTATTGTTATTTTCACATGAAAAACATTGTAACAGCCTACCCTGTTCCAAACAACTGACAGATAGTCATATTTATGTATGTATGTGTGTATGTATGTATTATCTGTAACCTCATTTATCTTACGGTGTAGAGGCTGGTGCATCATACGCTAGCGTCAAAATTCAAACTTTTTGATTATTTTTATGCAAAGTAGATAAAATAGTATATTATTAGCAAGAGGAATTGCCGGGAATTGCAGCACTCGTTCCATTGGAGCACTCCAAGCTATGCTCGTCGTGCTCCAAACCCACTCGTAGTAGAATATGCCTTCTTATTAAACTAGTATAGGTATAAATAAACTATTGTTGTGATGTTTTCATCTGCAGTTCTTACACATAATAGCAACGACGCACCTACTTGATTTTTAAGAAAACTACAAATTGTTGCTTTATTTGTAGATGTTCACATTTCAATTCGATTGTCTGGATAACCTTTCCATTTGCTAAAATTGACTAAGTTATTTTTTGTCTAGTAATAATTTCCACTTCAATAAATACCTACTTCTTTTTTAAAACGAAATACATAATTAGATCTGTTTTTCTTTTGATAGATTAGCAATTTACCTATAATACCTTGGCATAACAGATTTCTTGTATATTTCAACTATACTGAGTCATTTTAAAATTTTTCGTCAAACTCTGGGATATTATTCTACACACTCAGACAATTAAAGATGTGTATATGAACGTTTGCCCGAAAACCATGCGTTTCGAAGTTATGAGAGGTTTTTGTATATAGGTAGATGCAATAAATACCTGGTTGTCGTGTCATAATTGTCGGAAAGTTCTTATTTAATTTGCTACATCTACACATTGTGTAATACCATTTGTATTTATTATTTATTATAGTTCTATTTGTTTTTGATCAATTTAGACATTTTTAAAATTTACAGAAACAGTTATTTTGTGTAACGATGGGAAGTGGATATTTTGAACATCTACTCCGAATACTTTACATAAACATAATGCAATTAAAATTGAATTGTCATCAACACACATTAATAAAGTTAAATGTTGTTTAACTAGGTTTGATATCTTTAATACAAAAGCCGCTCATAACTCCGAAACCCATAGTTTTGGGGCACATGTGTAGATATACTTGCTTAATTGTCCGAGTGTGTAGAATATCGCAGAGTTGACGAAACATTTTAAAACCACCCTGTATAGTATATAGGCCGTTTAAAAAATATTGTGCCAAACTTAAGGAGGCTGTAGGCGACCAGCAAGTATAATAATTACCATATAATTTTCTAATCCTTCCCTGCTGAGTTAGGTCCTCTTAAAGAGGGAGGATAGAATTCGTTTTTTTTCTGAAAACTGAAAAACGGCATTAAACTGAAAGTGGCTGGATGTTCTACCAATGGCAGACTTATTTATAAAAACATTTCCTAATTTTTAAGTATGACTTTAAGGGGTTAAAATTAGCAACCAATATAAATATAGTAATTTAAATCGAGAGTCGAAATCGTCATTAATATTAATTAAATTGGCAGTGAAGTAATCCATCGTTTCACTATGTTTTGTAGGGGTGGGGTGGCAGATGGGTGACAGAAAACGTCAACATAATCTACAAAAGTTTTTTTAACTTTGGAATTTCACAATTTCTGAATAAAAAAAACATAATGCACCCCTTGACACTGAAGGTCCTTTTTATCCCTCATGTGTTTATTTGCTTCGGCTTTACGGGCATCTGCTGCTAAGTTTCATCTCAGTGGTAAAAAATTAAACCTCAGTGCCTTGATATACAAATAACTATTATAGACATTTTTATTTAATGGGCAAGAGTTAGACTATAAAAACAGTACTGAAAATCCCGATTTATATAAGAACTATTTTAGCTCTTCTATTTTTTCGTGAAGTTAATAATGTAGGGGATTTTACAAACAAAAATAAAAATGCTAAAAAGGTTTTTAAATAAATCAAACTTTCTAGTACATATTTTTGTATAATTATATTCTAGTCCGTCAAAAAGTTCTGATATATTCACCCTCTTTAAGAGGGTGTAACTCGCCATCAGGGATTCAAAAGAAAAAAATATACAGTGTGGTCCATTAAGTGTGCAACAAATGGATTTTTTTTATTAGTTGTACAACCGAAATTTAAATACCACCAAAAGTTAGTGCATGTTCGATAATCATATCAGATGCCCTTAGAATGGCTTCAAGTCAAACAGCATACAGGGCCGGACAAAAAATATGAAATTGGTAAAAGAATAAAGTCCCCTTATTTAAAAAAATATAGCAAAATTTTATTGAGAAAAGTTGTTTAGAATCAAAAGTTATGCTCAAATACAAAGGCAGGGCCTCCTATTCAAATTTTTATTCTTTTTTGGAAAATTTTGTATTGTATTGTATGATACATATTTTTATTATTCTGATTGTATATGTATTTAAAGTAGCCACAACCATATCACTTTTAAATAACTTTTAGTAACTTGAAGCGTATTTGTAAAATTTACTTGGATTTATATTTTTTTAGGTAACCGTCCACTTCATGTTTGTTGCAACGATATTTAACAGAACTTTAGAATTTCGCAAATATTCTTTTTGACAAGGCAAATTCTTTACTAATAATAATTTACATATGAAAAACCTCACAATTAAAGCCTACAATTGTATTTCAAATTCTAAGGAAAATACGGGGCTAATACAAAATTTTCCATAAAAGAATAAAAATTCGAATAGGAAGCCGTGAATTTGTATTTGAGCATAACTTTTGATTCTAAACAACTTTTTTCCATAAAATTTTGCCATATTTTTTTGAAATAAGGTTACTTTATTCTTGAACGAATTTTATATTTTTTATTCTTCCCTGTATGCTGTTTGACTTGGAGCCATTCTAAATGCATCTGATATGGTTATCGAACATGCACTAACTTGTGGCAGTATTTAAATTTCGGTTGTACAACTAATAAAAAAATTCCCATTTGTTGCACACTTAATGGACCACACTGTATATGCAAATATTTGTTTCAACTATTTCTATAAACTCCTTTAGTTTGGCAGCATGTTTTTGAAACACCCTGTATATACAAGGTTTTTAAAGTAAAAGAAAAATCAAATTTGTTCTTTTTGTTTACTTCAAAGGTTTAAAAATTAAGCAAAAAATATAATAAAATCCTCTATAAGTCAGGAATGTTGAGAATTGAACATAAGTTTATTAGCATTTTGCGTCTTTTTAGCCTCTTCAATTGCCCCCTGCAGTGTGGACTTATGAAACACCCTGAATACATATATCAATAATATACAGTGCTTTCGTAAAGTAGTGAATAAATTCGTTAAAAATACATGTAATAACTTTTGGAAAAACGCTGGGATCCGTCTATTTTTATTTTTATTTGCGCATTTTTTCAAATAAAATCTATAAGTACATACAAGGTGACCCGCTTAGGAGGTATGACGTCATTGATGCTTTTTAATGGCAACCCCCTTCTTTATTACGAAATTTGAAAGAACACATTTTTGTACTTACGCTAAGCTAATTTTTGAGTACAAGTCACATGAGCAAAAATTAAGGAAAAAAAATTAAAATTGCAAAATACTAAATTTAATTTTAGGAAGTATGATTTTTACCTTTCCATCAATGATAGCAACCAATAAAAACATGTCGGTTGTCTTGGCTACTGTCAGGCAGGCAACAGTACACAATTTTTGATCAAAAGACTTGTATTCAAAAATTTTCTTAGCGTAAGTAAAAAAATGCGTTTTTCAAATTCCGTAATAAAAAAGGGTGTTGCCATTTAAAAAACAATATCGATAACGTCATACCTCCTACGCGGGTCACCCTGTATGTATAAATTTAATTTAAAAAAATGCGCAAATAAAAATAATAATCGAGGGACCCCAGCGTTTTTTTCCAAAAGTTATTCCTTGAATTTTTAACGAATCTATCCACTACTTTATAAAAGCACTGTATATGTATTACATTTAAATTAGTTTATATGTACATACTTAACGAAAAAATTACACATAAAAAATTAAAAAGTACACAAATGAAATGTTGATAAACAATTATGTCACAAGTGGAATGCGATATTTTAAATTTAATTGGTGTCTAGCGCTATATTATTTAATATCTGCTTGTCAATAAATATAAATTACAGTATGCTGTTATTTTTACTACCTGTGTTACTTAAGAATTCTTCACTTGATTTTTATAATTAACTACTTTGTATTTTGGGAGTAAAATTCGCTATTTTACATAATGCGGAACCGCATCCTATGATTAATATCGAATAAAGCTAGCTAGGTGTGACGCTGTACAATTTTCGAAAGAATTTGACTTTCTAATAAATATTTTCTAATGGTATAAAGGTACCATCATGTGGCCGCCGAACGATTAAAAATGCATTTAAAGTAGCTAATTCTGCATGCAAGAGCATCGTTATGGTAAGCTAATACGGGCGAGTAATGAATCATTTCGATTTCATTGCCAACGGACTAATTGTACTGACAGAAATCCATATACCCAGTGTGAATTGCAAGCTGATTAGTAGTGATTATGATTAATCAGAACGGATGTTGGATCCACAACACACCTGCTCGATAGAGAGTTGAATTTGAGGCTTTTTATTGTGTGCCGTATTGATTCGATAAAATAATCGCACTGACCAAACAATCACTTCGTACTAAAACAAACTTGCATTTCCGCACTCGTACTTGAGCTCCCCACTGAAATTACGCATCCTGTAAGTACGCAATTTAACTATGATTAACAGGTACAAATCACGTTATTCTAAGAAATTACTCGGCCCAGGTGTAAAATTGAATCATACACGCGGAAACCTCAGCATTTATTGAGCATGACGCGTTTTTATTCAAACTTGGTGGCTGCCTGTTATGTTGATTCACGGTGCAACTAAAGCGGCATCGCTTCAATGCTAACGAGAAGATGCGTTCTTAGTTGCTTATTATTACTTATTACAATCGAGTATACTGGGATTTTGCGCTATTTCAGTAAATAATAGATCTAAAAATACGTCCCAAAATGCATATTGTATTTTAAGTATGATTTTCGACAATAGAAAACCGTACTTAGTAATTTAAAAAATAACATTTGTTTTTTTTGTTTTTACTTTATAATTTGCACTCTCTTAAATTTAGCCCACGAGATATACGTCATACCGATGCAAATGCCTGGATACAGTTTGAGATAAATTGGAAAGATCATATTATCTTTATCATTCTATGTAAATTTTTACACATTATTACCAATCATTACTTGCCAAGTTTCTCATAATTAAAACTACGTAATAACCATACAAACCTGAGTAACTTTAAGGAATTGTACAAAGGTTGTAGAACATAATTTTTAAATTAATATTGACTGCGAACAGCAGAAGCAAAAATGTAAGTAAACATACTTTCGCTTGTTAAATCTATAATATCACGTTACTTCATTAAAAAAAACTCAATTAGTATTCAAAAACGAAATATAAATACAAAAGGCAAACTTTCAAGTCGATCAAAAGTAACCAACCTGCTCCAATCTTTTTTGTTCAGTACAATGGTTTTTAACTGACCTTGTCGATAATTAAATCAGAATAATCCACAGGAAGTTGATAGAACACTTCACTACACTTTAAGGACGGCGCAAAAACCAGCGATTATATAAAATATAATCCTGTTGTTAGTTCGTCACTCCACAACAAATTCGTATTCGAGAATAAGCGCGAGTTTTGAAACCAGTCGGCGGGGCCGCAGTGGAGGGGATTGTTAGCGCTGCGCTTCGCCGCTGTCAAATCAGATGGTGCTAGGGTGAACTATATAGGTTGACTCAGTACTCCTCGGCCTAGAACATACACGATGAGTATAAGTGTTAAAACAAATTTTTGTTGGGTTTATTTTATGCAATACTGACCCCTCCACAACAGTATGAAAAATATTGATTTTATCTTCCAAAAAAGGCGAAGCTGTGGCGTGAGCGGCTTTTTTTTTAATGGCTCAGTATATATTTTTCGGTTTGTTATTTTATAGGTTTTTTTCTTTCCATTTTCTGTTATGCTACTTCAAAATTGTTTCGTAAAAAACGGGTAACAGTGCTAATTGCCTATGCTTTATTAAAACAATTGTTTTTGTTGCGAGCAGGTTCTGAAATGTAACAATTGACATGTTATTTGTTAAAACTAACAATGTATAATTAAGATGTTTAATTAACGGTTTTCAAGATTTTCATTTTTCTCAGTTTCTCGATTTTACAAGAAGGTCTTTATATAACAAAACAAAAAATTGATACTGATAAAAACAAAACATAAAACTGTATTATGTGAAGATAAAATATGGTAAAATGTTTTTAAAATGACGCACACATAACAGCTTCGTAATTTTTAAAGTTAAAATCAATATTTTCGATAATTTTGTAAAAGGGTATTACACAAAATCAAAACAAAAAATTGTCTTAACGCTTATACTCTTGAAATTACATGCCGGGGAGTGTATAGAGTGCACAGCCTACCCGTACTAACAGTTTTTCTGGAAAACTGGTAATCGCAAAAGGTTGGACGAATTTTACATTACCAAAATCGACGTGTAGAACGGGTTGGTGTAAATATGGTCCCAAATCGCCTGATGATCACCCGGCGCTACGTAATAGCTATTAACATATCTAGGAATGTTATGAGTATCATAACTGCCGCAGATGTTTTCAAATCCGAGCTCGTAGAGAGAGGATTTTAAAACATCTGAGGCTGTTATGATCATAACATCCGTGATATGTTCAATAGTTTATCGGTTGCTATATGGTTATGGTTGCCATGTAGGGTAATATTCCATTACCCTACAGATAAGTTATGATCTAGTTACCAGCCCACTTTTGTACATGTAAACAAAGGCTTAATATCCTGAAACCGGTAAATTCTTTTTAGATGATTTCTAATCTCATACGTAAATTTGGAGAAATATACTTGCATTTAAGGATGGGTAGTAATTACCTGTGTAATTAAAGTATGATCAGTAGTTATTTAGACCACAAGTGTTAGAAGTGCAACTTTTTTTCACAAGTGTGGAGTATCCCCACGCGTGAAAAATAAGCACGCTAACACGAATTGTCTATAAGATTTAAAAATTTGATATTAAATATTCAAATCCAAACCTATTTTGTATACAGGACGGGCCACGAAACTTATAGCCCCTGACGAATTTTGAATGCAACCCAAATTGCAGATGTCATTGCAACCTAGACTGTCTCTTTTATTATAATGCAAAAACTGATCGCAGTAATATCACGAACGCTGACACATGACAACTGTCACAGAATTAATTCGATAACGACATATTTTTATTTTAATACATGCAAAAGAAACAAACTCAACCAAAAGTAAATAGTTGTTAACGATATAAGGCCGTTAGTAAGCATTCAACAAACGAGGATAAATTTGTGGCCGAGGCCGTCAGGCCGAGGCTAATGAATTTATCAGAGTTAGTTAGATGCAATAACGGCCATATGTCGTTGAATATTTTTCATAACACCTACAAAAATTGACATTTTAGAGCAATTTAAATGAAAAAGTTAAATAGTATTAGTAACGGGTGTTAGAAAACTCGTCTTATCAGAGTCACCTATGGAAAAAAAATACTTTTGGCAATACTGAAATGTATTGTTGGTGACACTGTAAGTCTATGTCAAATTCGATGTTAGTAGGTTAGGTTTTGCGTCAGTTTTGACACAGACTGACGCAAAACCTAACCTGTTAACCTCGAATTTGACATAGACTTACAGTGTCACTAACTATACGTTTTAGTATTGCCTATGTTAAAATGTTACTGTTCTGTTATTTCTTAGCGGCCTAGGCTGTTAAGTGTTTAACAGCCTAGGCTGTTATGGGGAATTTTTCAGTCAGGTTGACAGTTCTGTTATTGGCAAATAACAAGTAGGTGTTACAATTCCCCAACTATTATAACAAATGTTCGAAATTATCTCCATTAATTTGTAAACATGTTCTTATTCGTTTGACAATAGATCTTCTAACACGAGCCGAAATAGCTGGTGTAATGGATGCACACGTTTCTATCATTCGGTTTCTTTATTCCTCTTCGCTTTCAGATTGCGTTTGGTAGACCTCTTCCTTAACAGAACTTTATAGAAAAAAATGTAATGGAGTTAGATCGGGACTTCATCGACGCCAAAATATACGGCTCCTCTTCTAATCCAATTTTCTACATAAACGTCATTCAAGTAATTTCTTACATCTCGGTGTTAGTGCGCGGGCGCCATCATTTTGGAACCACATATTTCGTCCAATGTTTAGTGGAACGTCTTCTAGTAATCCAGGGAGTATATCTTGCAAAAACCGTAAATATCGTTCATCTGTTAAATTTTCGTTAAAAAAGTAGGGTCCAACAATGTGATCACCTAATAATACGATTAGGATAACGCTGAATGTATAAAGTGCAAGCAGCACTTGCAGTTGTGTGGGCTTCTCCAAATATTATTATCATATTTTTTTACTTTATTTGTAAACACCTTTAGTCCAATAAGCAAGGGGTTTTTCCAGGAAAAAAATGTAGAAGTTCTTTTCTCAACGGTTCTATATGTTTTTTGGGGCGCTGAATCTGAATCTGAGGTTTGCCACCTCACCAGATGTCGGCTTCACAACGAAAATTGCAAAAAACCTCAATTTTTCGGCACTATGATGATACTTTCGATGATACAAATCCTATAGCAAATTAAACTAGACAAAATTTCCTTTAAAATGCATATAATAACTTTGAAGTTTGGAAAATCCATAACGCCACTAACGCTTGTTCAAGAGAAGCAATTTTTAACTCTTCGCTAATAAAGTCAAAAACGCTATTCTAGAGTGTCGTCACGTTTTCTTTTTAGTCCACTCCAGGCAGTGGACTGTTCAATCTCTTGGTGGATGGGCGCCGGTCTCTCCACTGTGGAAAAATATTATAATGACAATTTGATAAGTGAAGGTTCAGTTTATAATTTACAGTGAAAAAATACAAGATTAGAATTACTGTAATAGTATGAATTGTTCTATCTTCTCAGGTGAGACGTCTTGATTCCCATCACTCAACAGTATTTCTACATTAGAACACCTTCCTTCGCACTCTAAACAAATTCTTGAGCAGTATAACCCAACCCTTTTGCAGCCGCAATTGCCCTTGCAGCCCTTCTGGCATTTGCAGGCATGAGTTTCAAAAGCTTCTCTGGGGCTGGGGGTCAAGGGTCGTGATGGGAACCAAGTTGCCTTTGATGACTTTCCATCCGAACTGCTCCGGTGGTAGAATATTCCCCTGCTGTATTTGGTGAAACGCCCTGTAACTGTGTTGCTGAGCATTCAGCTTTAGTGGGTGGGAAGGATGCTACATTTCCACTAACTTTGAATGCTGACGACACATACTGTTTGTACCGCAAATTATTGATTGAAGTGGTGCGATAATCTCCACCATATAGGGCCACCAGAAATTTTTCCCCTGCCTCTGAAATTTCCTGTGATGTGGCAAGAGGGTTTCTGATACGTCGGATGTAGACTGGGAGGTCAGGATGCCTTGTAAGGGTTTTCAGGAACTTGGCTTTCCTTTGTTTGAAAATTGCAGAGGTGGAGTCACAACCACTGAGGGCATGTATAAATAGTATATGTTTTGCCAGCCTTTTGTCGATGGCGCTTGGAGGATGGTAAACAGATGGAAGAGCTTTACCTTTACCTGCCTTTAGAAAATATACATTAGGAGACGTCAGGGTTACAGTCATAATAACCAGGAGGTCTATATCCTCACCAACCAGTACAACAGTTTCATGCTCTATAGCAAGTGATTGGGCTGTTTGCATAATCAGCGTGTCTGCATCTTCACTTGCTTGCTTAGTGTCGATTTGGGCTGCACTGAATTTCTGTAGAAGCATGTTAATGAATCTGCTTTTGTTGTAGGAATTAGACAGAAATTTCTCCTGGGGGACTGTGAGCACCATTTTGTCATTGAATTGGATGTCAACTGACTGCATTTTGGATCTTCTCATGCTCTCCATTTGTTTAGTGCCTTTCTGTGCATCAAAGTAGCCGTCGAAGGCAAGTACTGCAGATGCCATATATTTTTTCTGGACACATTCAACATAATTGTCACAAATTTGTCCGAATGTCTTGTTTTGTGGCCACACAACTCTGTGCAGGAGGTATAACTGTTTCATACATAAGAAATGGTATTGAGCATCAGCAGCTGCCAAATCATGCACTGAACGAATTGTGGTGTCTTTTTAATTTGTTTGTTTGAATAATCTGGTGGCACTTCCTCCCCACATATAAAACAGTGGGTTTTGAATGAAAATAGAGGTGCAGGTAAATCCTTACTTTGTCTATTCCTCTTACGGACAGCATTAATCAATTTTTCATTAGTGTAGCTCTTCCTACATTTTTCATGGACCTTAATCTCTTTATCGATCTTACATCTTTTAAACAACACTATCTTTCCATTTTCTTGACATCTGCTTGCTTCAATGAAACCGTCCAACCCCTTTTCCTTCACTACACTCGTCTTGGTACCATCATCTAACCATCGGTCGCATATGATACACTCGCGAGAAATTTTGACATATTTTGGAAGTCCCCATAAATGCACAGCGACGCCTATAATTGGCCTCACGGCTGTTGGTTGAGTACAAAATAAATAAATAAATATACTAACTGGACTAAAAATCGTAGGTACAATATACGATCGCTGCAGGAGACCAACTAAATGGTCAGGTGTATTAGATATATAACTAAAAAATTGACCTCACTGACGTTCGATAATTTCTTAAATATGACCTGGTATAGCAGGTATTCATAAAATAAGTGATTTTAGGTGTATGAAGTTTATAGTTAGGCACAAGAGCACAGTTAGAATGGCGTTTTTACCTTTTCTAAAGGAGAGTCAAAAAATTAAATTTCTTTAACACGCGCTAGCGTCGTTATAGATTATCCAAACTTTAAAGTGAAGATATGCATTTTGTAGGAAATTTTGTATACTTTAATTCGATATATGATTAATATCTTCGAAAAACGCTTATTTTTCGAGTTATAATAAAAAAAATGAAAGACTGCCGAAAATTTCAGTTTTTTTTGCCTTTTTCGTTACGAATCTGACGCCTGGCGAGGGGGCAAACCTCATATTTAGATTTAGCGCCCCCAAAAACATAGAACCGTTGAAAAAAAAATTCCACATTTTTTTCCTGGAAAAGGCGTTTCTGAACCTTTGATGATTCGACTACTTTGCTATAACTAATTTCGAAAACACTTACTTGTCAAAATGACAACTTGTAATTTCTTCTTCTTCTTTATCTTATCCCCTCCTATGTGCCTTTAAAGCGTCGGGGTTTGGGCCTCGATCTATCTTCTGTAGGTGTTCCTATCTCTTGCCATGCCTTTCACTTCTCTAGTGTTTTATTCCGTCTTGTAGTCCAGTCAAATGGTAATTCGAGGTAGAAAATTCTGGTGTAATTGGTTTTAGTGGCTTACTTACAATCAATTGCCGACCGCTGTCGTAGGGACACTGGAGATATCGTTGATCCATTCATGCGCGTCACAACCTGTTGAATCATAATATATTATAATAATAATTTTCCAATTATTGTTTAGAATAAAGTTTCGACACATACTGACGCAAAACCTAACCTGCTAACCTCGAATTTGACATAGACTTACAGTGCCACCAACATATTATTGATACGTTTAAATTTTCATAGCCATCCAGGACGTATAGGCTTTTTGAACACCCGTTAGTATGATCAAAATATCTTTGCATCACAGTTGCTGCGCAATAATTTAAAAGTCATCTATGTAATTATTTACTGTTTTTATTTTTATATTATCGGTATCTTTCAAAACTGAGTAGATTGATTAATAGTAGTTTGTATACCAAGGCACTGAAGTTTAGCTTTTTATCACGATTGTGGATTTAGTTGCCGATGCCCGTACGGCTAAGGCAAATAAACCACATGAAGGAAAAAAGGGACTTCAGTGCAGAGGAGTACATTATGGTTTTTTAAAATCGAGAAATCGTGAAATTACAACATTTTAACCAAATTTTGTAGGTTATGTTAACATCGGTTAAAGTCGTAAAACAATGGATTACTTCACTGCATATTAATGACGCTTTCGAGGTACTTTACTGCCGACTTAAATAGTAGTTTGTATACCAAGGCACTGAAGTTTAGTTTTTTATCACGAATGTGGATTTAGTTCCCGAGGCTCGTAGGCAAGAGAAATCGTGAAATTACAACATTTTAACCAACATTTGTAGGTTATGTTAACGTCGGTTGACGTTTATCTATCGCCTCGCCACCTACAAAAAAGTCCTAAAACAATGGATCACTTTACTGCTGATTTCTCGTATTCTAATGAGGTAATGTAATGCCGATTTCAAATAAAATATTAATGTTATTTGTTTTTTCTATAAGAATCAACTGAATTTTATTTGGTTATGTTATTTATTTTAAAAAAAATACTTTTATTACTTTTGACATATACACTCACCGGCACGAAAAACGAAGCAATTGCATGTTTTGATTAGATTTAAAATTGTATCACTTTGTGATGTTTTATTATGACATTTATTATTATACATTTATTATACATTTAACATTATAACATGTATAATAAATGTATAATAATAAATGTAATAATAAAACATCACAAAGGGATACAATTTTAAATCTAATCAAAAAATGCAAGTGCTCCGTTTTTCGTGCCGGTGAGTGTATATCAGTGACATAAAAATAATAAGAGTAAATAATTTGATAAATGATCTTTATTTGGGCGATATATCGATAAATATCGATATTATTTCCATATCGATATATCGATGTATGGAAATATCGGATATTAAAGTACCTCGAAATCGTCATTAAAATACTAGAAATCGGCATTAAAGTAATCCATTGTTTTACGACTTTTTTGTAGGTGGCGAGGCGACAGAAAAACATCAACCGACGTTAACATAACCTACAAATGTTAGTTAAAATGTTGTAATTTGACGATTTCTCGATTTCAAATAAAACAAAATGTACTCCTCGGCACTGAAGTTCCTTTTTATCCCTCATGTGGTTTATTTGCCTTGGCCCTACGGGCCTCGGCAACTAAATCCATATTCGTGATAAAAAGTTAAACTTCAGTGGCTTGGTATAGAAACTAGGAAACTACTATTAAATTGCACAGCAGCCGCTATAAAAGGACTTTTTCATCGGCAAGGATCGGGCGTACTTTATCGCGATCGGCCGTCGTGTCGTGTGTATTTTATAGCGCAGCGACAAACAAGCATGTGTACGCCTTTGTAGGCGAGTGGTTACAGCGTCTCCGAATTCGAATCCCACCGACAGAAATTTTTTTGTTAATTACAGTAGTTCGCATCGCTAAGTGTTTCCTTTTGCTGTTTCAGTATTAGTAGCAGCATTAAGATATTTTTACCTATTTTGTATATAATTTTGTACACTATTTCTACATATTGGAGGTGGATAATGTGAACATACAAAATCAAATAAGCTAGAATATAGTTTATGGGTTTTGTATGCATTGATTAGACAGAAATAGACTAGTATGCGACAATATATAGTATCCGCAGAAAGAAGGTGTTTTGTTTTAAGAAAACACTGAATTCTAGGGTACTAGATTTGAAATCATATACGTCTATTTCTGTCTATTGCATATAAAGCGCATACTCTGTATTCTAGCTCATTTTACAGTATACAGCCTGTTTTAAACGAAGTGTGCACTATTGCTATATAAAAATATACAGGGTGTTCCATTTAACAAAAGTAAACTTTTCCAAATTTCTCGAGAAGGCGATGTTCAATTGTTTTTTTGTTTTCGCCATTCTAATCAACAGAAAAAATGCCACTAGGTTGCTAATTTAACCGATATCGTACGTCCAATAATAAAGAAGTTAGCAATAGTGCACACGTCGTTTAAAACAGGCTGTATATCATATTATCCACCATAGGCAAGGGCAAGTTGAGCATTGTACCGCCAGATGCAAGCAATTAAGCACCGGCCTCTACACCGCAAGGTAAAACGAGGTTATCGATTATACATACATACATACATATATTTTGATTTGTTATAACTCACTTATTTTTGTTGAATAATATATTTAATTAGTTCATTCCAAATTTTAAAACCGGAAGAGAAGAGAAAGAGGTAATAACTTCAGTTTTCTGTGTATGTTTCTACATTTAAAATTTGAAAATTTAGAAACATTCAAGATGTTTCATTACATCATTACCATGTTTTTGAAAAATATACCTAAATTTGAATTATCTTAAAACAACTTCTTAAACATGTTGCTTATGCATAGATACTAAACGGTTGTTAATTAATTACTCGTGTGTAGGGCTGGGCGATATATCGATATTATTTCCATATCGATATATCGATGTATGGAAATATCGGATATCGATATATCGAATATCGAAATATCGAATATCGATATATCGATATTTATCGAATATCGTTATATCGAAATATCGAATATTGATATTTATCGAATATCAATATATCGATATTTATCGAATATCGTTATTTATCGCTATCCCCATAATTATTGATATCTCCATATTATCGATAAATACATATATATCGAGATTTATGGAATAGCTGTCAAATTAGTAGTTTTCACTTGTCTAATCCTACTGTTGTCAGAAACTGGTCACCATGTAAATGTTCAGATTGGTTTACGATAACTTTTTGTATGTATACCGTATACCTTGTATCTGCGCTTGTGCAGCATTCGCTTAATTTGAAGTGCCATACATTCAATTTGTTTTAATAATCTAAAATGATCTACTATATTATTTTGCATATTGACCTATTGTAACCACGCAGAACAAGATATTACATTCATAAATTGATTTGTCAAAAATCGATATGAATATGGGTGCACTAAACACGACGTTTCTGTTAACTATTAGGTAATCTTTAAAAGACTCGAGTGCTGTATAACCATTTTCGAACCTAATTTTTTGCGTTGCCACTATTCATCTAAACTGAATTTGGCTATTCAGAAACTAAAGTTATAATTACGCATTGATTGTGGTGTACAGTTGTACATACATACACATCTCATGTTACAGTAAAACAAATACCTAATACGAGGGTATGGTGAATAGTTTTCAACCTTGACATAAGATGACGTTCCAATCTGCAAATTTTTTTTTTCCTGTCTGCGTGCAAGTGTTATTAATTTGTATGACAAGTTACAACTTGTTCTCTCAAGTAGTTTGTTTACACGAATTTTTGCCGTAGACGTCTTGCGTGTTTTTCGTTAAAATGGATAAATTTGAATATCGTACGGTCATAAAATTATTCCTTTTGGATGGATTAACCCCTAAAGAAATTCATCCGGAGTTGACAAAAGTTTACGAGAACTCTGCTCCTTCCATGTCAATCGTTAAAAAGTGGGCAGCTGGATTTAAACTTGGTCGCACGTCCCTCGAAGATGACCCACGTGAAGGACGGCCAAAAACCGCAACCACACCGGAAACCATCGAAAAAGTGCATGATATCGTGTTGGACGATAGACGAGTGAAGGTCAGTGAGATAGCTGAGGCTGTGGGGATATCGGAAGAAAGGGTGCCAAACATCTTGCGCAAAGAATTAGGGATGAGAAAGCTCTGCGCGAGATGGGTGCCGCATTTTCTGAATGCCGATCAAAAGCAAATGCTCAAACGAGTTTCGCAGCAATGTTTGGACCGATTCAATAGGCATCCGACCGGTTTTTTGGGCCGATTTGTCACCATGGATGAGACATGGGTTCACCACTACACCCCAAAAACGAAGCAGAAGTCGAAGCAGTGGGTGGAAGCCGGTGGTTCAGCGCCAAAGAAAGCGAAGTCGATGGCATTTGCTAGAAGGGTCATGACCAGCGTGTTTTGGGATGCGAAAGGGATCCTGTTAATTGATTACCTTGCAAAAGACAGAACAATTACAGGCGAATATTACTCCAACCTTCTTGACCAGTTGGATGCCAAAATCCGGGAGAAGAGGCCTGGCTTGAAGAAGAAGAAGATCATCTTTCACCAGGACAACGAACCTTTTCACAAGAGTGCGCTGGCGATGGGAAAACTGCGGAATTTGGGGCAAATGCTCGGCCATTGCACCTATTCTTCTGATTTGGCACCCTCGGACTTCCATCTGTTCCAAAACTTGAAGAATTTTGTTTCTGGGAAGCGCTTCGCGACCAATGAAGAAGTTTTTTCATTGGCCTGTCTGTGTGTCTGTGAACAGAATATCTCAAAAACGAAAAGAGGTTTGGGGTTAAAACTTCATATATAAGTTTTGTGTACAATGTAGATGCGGCAGCAAGCTTTTGAAGAAAATCGCATAACCGGAAGTAGGTGTTTACTCTTGTAATTTTTCAGTTTTTTCGATTTTTCAAAAACGGCTTTAACGATTTTTTTCAAACTTCTCATTTTTATTACATTTTTAATGTGTATTGATGTGAGATAGGTGATTTTGCAGTTGAATACTTCTAAAATGGGTTTCTTTTGTTTTACTTTCTATTTTTTTTATTAACTCCTATTTTAAATAGAACGACCGGTATATTATTACGTTGTTGAATTCAGCTTAAAATTTTAGAGAAAATTTGTCTCTTCACCTAACCCTCTATTTTGCACCGTTTTTGAATAATTTGTAATTTTTTTAAATTTTTGACAAATGCTTACAAATTTAAAATCTAATTTTTGGCCAATTATAAGATCACTGTAAAAGGAAGCTGTGTGCGTGTATCACACCAGAGTTTTTAACACATATTTTAATACGTACAATTTATTTTCTTAAAATAATGCAATACAATATAATAACATTGATAACGATATAAAGTATATTCGTACTCCGTAAGTCCGTACTCTGAATTTAACATGTATTGCATTTTGCAACTTTTAAATAAGGACTTCTTGTAAAGTCCCTAAATTTAAAAATATTGTGCAAGTCTGCAGACTTAATTTGCGTGGATAAATCCATTTCGGGCGTTTTTTTGTTTATGCTACAATTTTTTCACATCGGAGATTTCTACATAATATTTGCTAGTCAGCATTCAGCAGTAGGGCTGGGCGACATTCGATAAATATCGATATTTATCAATATATCGGTATTTTTAAGATATTTATCGATATATTGATAAATATCGATATATCGATAAATACCGATATAATTCTGATATCGAATATCGATATGTAAATTATAATATCGCCCACCCCTACTCGTTTGTCTGAATTTACAATGTGGTAAATATTCGCAAAACTCAATTAAATAATATTAGAAAGCCATCAATTTTACTATAAAAATCATTCACAAAATTTTAACAGTAGGAATAAAAGATTTTTAAACACAGAATTCTTTTGACTTGAATCCTAGTACAAAGTCATAAAACTTATCACATTATTGCTAAAGTATAACTCTCATAAACTAAAAAGGTACTATTTCTTGCTAACTGAGACTATTATTTTTGTAAATCAACTCGCATAAAGAACTAAACAGCTGAAATTAGTAAGCATTTACAAACTTTATCAAATAACCTTGCACCTGTGTATTTTTGTATGTGGTAGGTATAATGCTATTTTATGGTCGCCTGAATAATGTAAAAATAATGCTTAATGTTACATTTCCGTTTCTTACATGACCTTCACCTTATGCGAAGTACGAGACAAGACAGTATATTTAAAACCAACAAAAAACTTTGTTGGTGAATCACAGGTGCCGTAATTACGATCGTTATCATGCTAGATGTTGGTTATAGTTTAAAAAGTTGTATCTCTAAACTTCATATTTATCTGGTTTGTCACCAGTTACTTAAATTGCTTCAAAGAATACAAAGACGCACTCTGAAGCAGGCCACAAACAATTTGTAGCAAGCCATTATTTCTTGTTATTTGAATTAAATTACAAATAGGGTCCTTGAAAAGGAAATTAAAGAAATTCCGATGTCAAATTATCTTTTGAAAACCGGCAGTTTTCAATTATGTAGGTATTTTTGCTTATGTACATAATCACTGCAAAACAATAAATATGGTTGTGTTGTTTTGCTTCATGTATGACTTATTTTTGTGAATACAATTTGTAGAAACAAGCTAACAGGGGCATAATGACAGCAGTCTCACGGCTCGTGAGACACCCCAGCAAACGCAACAAATTTTAGGGGTTCAAGATCATTGTAATTTTGAAGTACCCCAAAAATGTCAGTAATGCTACTCAAACTTAAAAAGATCATTCTCGGGATTCATATACATTACTTAAAATGTAATAAATGTATTAAATACATTGTATTTATCTGCTTATTGAACTTCTTGTAACTGTATGCTAGATGCTGTAAAAACACAAACTCGAGAACGAACGACATCACCTATCAGGATGATTTGTGGGCCATTTTGTGTGGAATATTAATACAAAAAGAATTGAAAAGCTTTTGGATGAGATTGATCGCTTTATTTGTGTCCATTTTATGCGAGTTGCCAGTAGCAGACGTTAAGCGGTCACCTAACTACACTGTCAGGTTAGTGTAGTGTAAACATTCGTGAACTGTCGGAACTGAGGTCACGAGTTCGAATTTCAGTCCGGGAATATTGTTTTTTATATCATCGAAAGATGTGGCATATATGGGGCGATCATGTATATTATGTGATTGTCCAGTTCATGAAATGGACGTAAACTGGAACCAGATCGTGTAATTTTTAGGCTTTTCACATGTAACATAAAATGGAAAACGTATTTCTCTGCTGTATGAAATACTCTAAAATTACACAATCATCCACTTTATGCCCTTGATGGTAGCAATACCTAACTACACTTCGGGTAACGTCGTAAACGTGACTATTAATATAAGTGAACAGCTGCCTATCGGTATCGGTATTCAGTTGATCATATTTATTTATTTATTTTATTTATTTAGTTCGCACTCAGCCAACAGCCGTTAGGCCAATTATAGGCGTCGCTGTGCATTTATGGGGACTTCCAACCCCACTAACGACAGTCATGATGTTGTTATGACCGCCGGGACCAACTATTTCCGTGACAGCCGTATCACGAGGCACCGAGAGATACAGCCGTGGAACTCCCATCCAAGTGCTGACCAGAGAGAGTGTTGCTGAACTCTGCTGATCGAATGTGGACGCTTGTTCAAGCTACACCACCCGGGCCCTAATGATAGCCATTTCGACGTAGAAGATTAAAAAACGAAAATAATAAGCATTGAGACGACCTACTTTCATCAATTTTAATATACTGATCTAATTATAAACTAAAACAAAAAATAAATGCAGAACAATAGCTATATATATATATATACAGGGTGTAGAAATGCTTTACGCACCATAGGGATTTCAATGGTAATTTTTTCATATGAAAATATTTGATTCCCTAATTATTTTAGAGCAAACTTGTATAGAAGTTTTTTGTAGAGAAAAAGATTCTGTATCCATTTGTGCCAGCATTTGTCATTTAACATTTCGGAAAACCGAAAATTTAATTCAATAAAATTACCATTTTTAGACAAATCAGTGGTGCCTTGAAATTATTGAAGCATCTCAAATCATCAACAAATTAGTTTGTTGTTTATTTGTTTACATCTGTCAAATGTAGCGGCAACCATGGCACTTATTGCACCTTATTTGCTTCCAGCATACCACCACTTCACAATTTGCACCGATTTTTGAAAAAATGATAATTCTAGTTTATTTAATTATTAGGTTTTCTGACGTAAAATGATAAAAATGATGGCACAAATTAATGCAGAATTGTTTGCGCTACAAAAAACATATTTACAAGTTTGTCATATGAAAAAATTACCATTGAAAACCCTATGGTGCGTAAAGCATTTCTACACCCTGTATATACCAAGGCACTGAAGTTTAACTTTTTATCACGAATGTGGATTTAGTAGCCGAGTGGAACATTTTAAAGTAACATAGTTATCTATCACGCAATAAAAGTTGAAACCCACAGGCCGTCAAGCAGAGTTAATTATTATTTGTAACAACTAAAAACACCCGCGTGCACACAAAACGTTTTCCAACAACTCAATAAAAAACAAAATTACATAAATTCAAAGTCAAAGTGACATGGTGTAAGTTATGATTCATATAAAGTCAGGTGTGAGTCATGACCTGAAATCGGCGTAGTTATAGCTTATAGCGTCATAATAATGAGGGCTGAATAAAATATTAAAACATCTTTGTATGTTCGCAATATAATTGGCGCTACTTCTTTTTATTCTTTCTCTTATTATAGGCCAGTGGCCTGTTTTAACTATAAAGTGGTTCTATATAAGCCCTCTTTGCGCATAGGCCGGGTAGGTGCCTACTTATGACTGCCAAACTTAAGATATTCTATAGTAAAAGAATTTATCCAGCATCGATTTAACGTCTAACGCTTTTGTATGGAATTCTGGAAAAGAAAAATTTAGGACAAGTACATTTTTTACAAACATTCAATTTAATTTAGGATCCTGTAGATTTTTATTTCCTTTTGCAATAAACTGCTCAAGTACAGGTCTAAAGAGTAGCTTCAGCACTGCGAAAACAGGTTGACCTTTCGCCAAAACCAAATAGCGCATGAAGGTGCTCAGGACCTTAACAACAACTTTGCCCCTTTTCAAAATTTCGATATCTGTAGCCGTTCGAAAGTTACAGGCGATCCAGACAGACACACAGACAGACAGACAGACGGACGGACAAAACGTTCGCATAAGTACGCTGAAACTACTAATAAACTGCTCAAGTACAGGTCTAAAGAGTAGCTTCAGCACTGCGAAAACAGGTTGACCTTTCGCCAAAACCAAATAGCGCATGAAGGTGCTCGGGACCTTAGCAACAACTTTGCCCCCTTTCAAAATTTCGATATCTGTAGCCGTTCGAAAGTTACAGGCGATCCAGACAGACACACGGACACACAGACAGACAGACAGACAGACAGACGGACGGACAAAACGTTCGCATAAGTACGCTGAAGCTACTAATAAAGAAGGTATTACATTCACCCCAAAAATTATAAATTGAGTTTTCAACAGATCTTCACGTTTTAGATTTGTCTGTCTGAGTGTGTGTGTGTGGCTGTGTGAACAGAATATCTCAAAAACGAAAACAAATATGACGTTGTAACTTCCTATATAACTTTTTGTACTATCGAGATGCGACAGTAAGCTTTTGAAGAAAATCGCATAACCGGCAGTATGGTGTTTACTCTTGTGATTTTTCAGTTCTTTTCGATTTTTTCAAAAACGGTTCTAACGATTTTTTTGAAACTTTACATTTTTATTACATTTTTAATGTGTATTGATGTGATATAGGTGATTTTCCAGTTGAATATCTTCAAAATTTTTTTTTCTTGCCATTAGATTGAAAATGTAATTACCAATCTAACGATATGTATCATGCACTACTTTATCTTTATATTAATTGATTAATTATTTGTTTAAATCTATTTAAAAAACCAATGTTAGTGTCACTTCCGGTGAAACCGGAGGTGGCACTAACTTTGGTTTTTTAAATACATCACTCTATATGTTTTATGTTTTCGGAATCTTTGGTATTATTAGTTATTACTTACATAAAAATATTTAAAAAAATAATTAATTAATTAACTTTCAGTTTCAGATAAAGATAAAGTAGTGCATGATGCATATCGTTAGATTGGTAATTAAATTTTCTGTTTAATGGCAAGATGGCCCTTGGTAGGTGCCATTTAAAAAAAGTGACTTTTTCTTAAAAAACGAGTTTAGCAAATTATATTCTTTTATTAAAGGGTTATTGTTATTGACCTTATTGATAAAATAGCTATTATTAAGAGTTGCTAGAGTCAATTAGAATAGATTTTTCTAAGTCAAGGCCTTCTATGGTAAAAAATAAAAATTGAAAAAATATTTTTTTTTTTTTAAAAATTGGAATATGGCAAGACTGTTACATGTAGTTTGACTCGTAGTTTCAGAAAAACATAAAATATACAGGGTATTCCATTTAAAAAATCAAAGTTAGTATCATTTCCGGTAAAACCGGAAGTCAGTCATTTTGACTATATCTATCAGCCAATCAGAAATTATGTGTAGTATATTGGTATAAAATTTTATCCAAATCGATTCATAAATAAAGAAGATATAAACATGGCCCTTGTCTCATTGTCACCCGGTATACCTCCCTCTGCTGTCTTCATTGTTCCCTTGTATCCAAACTAGTCCAGCCACTCTCTTTATGTCATCATACCACATTGTTATTGGCCTCCCTTTGTTCCTTTTTCCCGTCCACGGTCTCCAATGCAACATCTTTCTGTTCCAACTGCTATCCTTCAGTGTTGCCACGTCCCCTGCGTAATCCCATTTCAGCTGTGTTATTCTTTGTATTATATCCGTAGCTTTTGTCTTTGGCCTTAACCAATCATTCCTCTTTTTATATCGTAGTAACACTCCTATCATTGCTTTCCATCGCTCTTTGGGTAACTCTTAATTTAGAGATTGTCAGTTTTGTATTTGTCCATGTTTGCGCTCCATATATTATTACAGGGAGCACACACTGATCTTATAGTGTAATCCGACGTCCGAAGCCGTTGGGGTATTTTGTGGTTTCTTAATATTTTAGATAATTTTCCGAAGGCGGTCCATCTCACTCTTCTTCTTCTCTCTATTTCGTTTTTTTTTCTATTTTCTTTTAACATTGGAAGCATCTGTTCTAGGTACACATATTCCCGAACATTTTGTATTCTTGTATCCTTGATGTATATACTTGGGTCTTGTTTACACATTGTATTTGTGTTCTTTCGGTTCGTCTTTCTAATTCAGTCAGCATATTTTTCAGATCATCCTCTTTATCCGCGAATAAAATGATATCGTCAGCAAATCGTAGGTGGTTGAGCCTCTCTCCGTTTAGGTTAATTTCCTTGTTTGATCAGTCTAATTTCTTGAAATTTCTTCTAATGTCATGTTAAACAGTTTAGGCGACACGGTGTCTTCCTGTCTGATTCCTCTGTGTATAGAAAATGCATTTGTTTCCTTATGTAATCTAACCTTTGCTGTTGCATTTTTGTAGATGTTCTTTAAGAGGCTAGTATATTGTGGTCTATACGCCCATTATCCAACTTACTCATAATTGCCCAATGTTTTACGCTGTCAAATGCATTTTCATAATCTACCAGTGCTATGTATAGAGGAATGGAAGATTGTATTCAATTAATTTTTTGATACCAATAAGTATACTTTTTTTTAACTTTAACAGTTTCTAAAAAATCGAAATTAAAAAGGCGAGACTTTAGATTTTAAAAGACCTCTTCAGTTAAAACTAAGTGAGTTGTATTTAGTGTTCTTAGTAAAGAAAATGCAATTATTAAAAATGACTGAAAACTAATTATTGCATTGTTTAAAAAAATGTAACAATATTTGTTAAAGTTCTGACTATTTGCAATATTTTTGGTTTACCAGTTGTCCAACATTTTCAGAATTATAACATTTCGGTCTAACTTTGTTAATCTAACTGTAGCTCTAAGGGTACTACATTTACAAAATATATTAAACTATGAATAAACTAACAACATAAAAGTGTAATTATTCAACAAAAAATACACACTTACACCCTTAGCGCAACCAATTTTTCAAAATGTCTACCAATTTGGGCGAAGGGTAACTATTATTATAGGATCCCTTCACATTCTTACGTATATCAGTGGTAATACGTTGAAAAGACGGTTGCATCATTTCCACTATATTTTCCCGAGTTGTGGGCGCAAAACGGTAGACAGAAGATAATAGTTTCCTACAAAAAAAGTTTTTGAGTATCTGGTATGGTGATGTGGATATTCTAGATGGCCGGCGATGGGACCTAACATAATTTAATAAAAAATATAAAACAATGAACAAATGACTGATTATAACAAGTTTGTCGTTCTATCCACCTTGCAGGAAAATTTTTGGTGATATGTTATCTGATAAAATAAGGTGGTGCATCTCAAAAATATTTGGACCGGTTATAACATTACGTACTACTAGGTATCAAAGAACATATTGCTCTTGGTACTAATTATATGCTTTTTGGTACTACTCTACCTCAAACACACTCTACTTATGGTGATAATTATTGACCGGCATAATATGGGAATTGGGTATTTTATCGTACTATGTATGTACTATGTATTACTCGTAACCTAATTTACCTTGCGGTGTTAGAGGCTGGTGCTTTATACGCTTGTATCTGGCGGTACAATGCTCAACTTGCCCCGGATTCGGGTTACAGAGTTGGAGCGCGCCTTTTGTGCTTGCGCAGAAACCATTGTGTGCGCTGTGTGTCTTGGTGATGTGTAGACCTTGTTTACTTTTTCTCTTAGATCTGCGGTTCTGAGTAGAGCACAGTTAATTTGGTGCCCAACCGTGAATGGTCTCACCGAGCCTGAGGCTGCGGAAAA
>OW679194.1:80191519-80338036 GCA_940337035.1 Agriotes lineatus | reverse complement strand
GCTGCGGAAAAATTCCGGCCTTGCGGGATTCGAACCGACGACTTGTTTAATACAAGCCTAGCGCTTTCCCAACTGTGCTACCCGGCTTCCAGACTGGGTATCGTAATAATGATAATTATGTGGATTCCCCAAAACTATTAGTGTGGAATGTACTTTCATCGGTAAAAAATCTGCAGCTTGGCTTTGTACCCATTGACAAAAAGTCATTCTTTCCTCATACTATTATTTTTGGTTAGTTCTTGGTGTAGCTAAAAATTGTATGCATGAAATAGAAATTTATTTAGTTTAATACATTTTGAAAATGGATTTTTTAAATTTCTAAGTCTACTTTTACTAGAATGAGTACCAACTCATTTTCTTCGTTTAAAACCGTTTTTGCATTTTATGTTAGTTTTCTTTTCATATGCCATGCTTCCAGTACGTTTAAATTGTCGTTTTAGATTTTACAGTTCCATATCCGGAATTTTTTCTGTTGGCCCCAAAAGACAGTTTTCCTCACATTTACTAATTCCATAAGCATACTTATTCTTGCCTGACAATATATAATGGTCGATTAAAGTTGAATTCTTTTCGAAAATTTAATATTCAGGCAATTTGACGAAACAAGCTGTTACTAATGAAATAACGAGTCCGCAAAACGAATCGTTATATCTGAAAGTTTGACGAGTCAATTTACCGATTGGAAATCAAATTTGGGATTAAAAATGCAACAGTAATTTAGAGAAAATCAAAACTTTCAGTGTATTTTAATGACAATTTAACGAATACGAAATTGCAATGTTGTCAAAACGTAAACGAGAATTATCCGATTTAAAAGTTAAGGCAATGTTTATTCGCTGCCAGAGTGACAAAAATATCGTGGCTTATAGGATTTTGTACACATGAGTTAATAGCTATTTGTGCAACAGGTGCTAAAAGTGGACGTTTATGCACGAGACATGAAAATTATGAAACGAAGCCGAAAGCTGAGTTTCATAACAGGTCTCGTGCATAAACACTTTTAGCACGAGTTTGCACACAATATTTTTTCTACGGCCTTAAATTTACTGTTATTAATCCATAAACGTCGATTTAACAAAGGTTTGCATTTATGACAGTTATAATTTATGTCATAATAAAGAGATGGCTTTGACGCGCAGGTGACTATTTCTGCAGCCGGTAGTTGTCAAAGTTAGTTATCAAAGGTAATTTATAAATGTACACATTTCACATTTTACTTTATTCATTACATAATGCTTTAATTATTTAAAAAAAACACTTTACCTCTAACGAAAGAAGTAACTGGAATAACTTTACAACCTCACTTCCAGTTCAAAATTCTAAATTTAACATCAACTGTTTACTTTATACACATGCATATATTTAATACTTAGTACTATATTGCTAGCTCGTATAAGTGGGGAGGTCACCGGGAAGTGACACAGACAACCAACTCTTTTACACACTTGGTGAACTGTGCGCAAGCGTCGTCCGCGAGGTGCAGAAGTGGTCAAGTTTAAAATTCGCTTCTAAATGTGGAGTTCGAATTCTCAGGCATGCGCACGAGACGCGTAGTGTTCAGAGTAAGACTATGTCGGTGCCGTAATGTTTTCGCCCGTTCTCAGACCCTACTAGCAATATAGAAGTAAAAATGTATGAACACATGTGCTAAAAGTAAACAGCTGATTTCACTTTTAACACGCTGAATTATAAAACGTAATTTTTAGTTAAAAAAACTACACTAAAAATGACGTTTTATAAATCAGCGTGTTAAAAGTGAAATCAGCTGTTTACTTTTAGCACATGTGCTAAACGTAAACAGCGGGTGTTGAATTTAGAATTTTAAACTGGAAATGAGGTTATGAAGTTATTCTAGTTACTTCTTTCGTTAGAGGTATAGTGTTTTTTAAATAATTAAAGCGGTATGTAATGAATAAAGTAAAATGTGTAGTATTATAATTACCTTTGATAACTAACTTTGACAGCTACCGGCTGCAGAAACAGTCACCTGTGCCGTCAAGGCCATCTCTTTACTATGACATAAATTGTAACTGTCATGAATGCAAACCTTTGTGAAATTGACTTTTATGGATGGATTAATAACAGTAAGTTTAAGGCCGTAGAAAAAATATTGTGTGCAACGTGCTAAAAGTGTTTATGCATGTTCAGTTTCACACAGCTAAAAAGAACGTGTCCTAGTTTTTTTTTTGTAGCAATAGTATAAGGTTTTAATGTTAATAAATTTGAAGTGAAAAATAAAAGTCTACAATTTTAATTCGCAATTCTCTCGAGTACACGTATCTCAACTGCAAGGATATAGTGACTTGAAAATCAAGTACTGCGATATCGATTAACGGGAGTCTCATCAAATCGCTTCAACGATCAATTAATTTTTATAAACGCAACCTAATCGAATGGTACCATTACGCCTAGGGTGTTTTACACTTAAGTGTATATTATTTAATCAGTTTTGAGTTATTTTACTAGTTGTGTAGCCCTTCTTTCAGTCTTTATTGGATAATACAGTAGCCGATCTTCTAAAATGTTCTCAAATTTAAAATTCTTCTTTTAATCTGTGTGGGTAAACTAATCACCATATTTTTTATATATTGTCATTTCAGGGTGCCTATATTGTTTAGTAGCTAAATGTAGCGTTAGGTCGCTATCATCCATGAATTGTTAATACCCCCAAATTATAAAGATCCCATAAAAAATTAATCTTGCACGGTGGTGTATATGCTTCTATGTTTTTAAATACACGCACAGACGTGTTATAACCGTGTTTATTTCAATCGTTAATGTAGTGTAGACATTCAAAAAATAAGATATTAGAATTATAATTTTTATAAACGTACATCTTAAATAAAAATAAAGTATGATAAAACGTTATTTTCATCTAGTATGGTTATGGAATAGTTAATCATTTATGACTGCAACTACGTTTACACTTAAATGTCAAACTTGATATTTGATTTTTAAGTGACTTATCTGCTACAGTGTGTAAAATTGACTTTTATTTGGCAGTTTTAAGTTCGTAAAACGACTGTTTAATAACATGTTTTCATTAGTTCACGTCGTCAGTAGCAAAGTGTTTAAAATGATTTCATTAGACAGATAGATAGCAATCCTAATTTACATTTAAAATATGTTTTATATTTACCCTGTTTTCTAAATTCTATCGTAGATAAAATATTGTACGATACACATGCGTAAAGCATCTTTAGTTACTCGCGCGGCTTAAAACACGCTCGCTCACTCGCGTTTTAACTCTGTCCCACTCGTGACTAAAGACTAGCTTTACGCACTTGTATCGTAAATTACAATTATAGTTGCATTCATATATTTGAAACTATTCCATAGCCATACTAGGTGAAAATAAATTTTAATCATACTATACAATAATTGATGAGCAGAGTATGACCGTCCTCAGTCACTAGATACATTTATAACTGTCAGTAAGCGAAGAACGTCCAAAAAGATGTAATTCTAATAAGACGTTTTAAATAAAGCATACTTTTGAAGAACATATATTGTAATACCTACTGTAAAATATTGAACTGAACCTGCAAGTATATTGATATTAATCTGTTTTTGAAATTACAAATTTGCCATATTATGTATTGGAATGTCAATAATTATTATTATTAGAAATAGCTACAAATAGTTACATGATTTCTGAAAAATTGATGTTTTAATATTTTAATCTCATTTGCATAAGTCACAATACTTATGTCAACCAACTGTCAAAACAAATCTGAAATGCAAGTGACAAATACCCAATCTTTACAACGGTACACAACAATATTTAAAAAAAACACAATAAGTAATTATTTCTTAATTAGTTGACCTTTTTAATTGTCTTTATTTCGTTTCTAGTTATGATTTTTAATAAGAAATCACCCACATTTTATTTGGTCGGCACAACGTTTCCAGATGTCTACCACCTTTTAACCTGCTACTGGACCCTCTCATGCACTTTCCCACAATGCACGGTTCACATACAGACAAGACGTCCTAACCGTCCAAGATCAGCGAACTCCACCTTTTCTACAGCATTCAGCCAACAGAGCAAACCTGCAGACATCTACTAGCTACCGCATCTGCTACCCTCCTGGAATGTACTTCTTTTACCCGATGATCCTTCTCTGGAAGTCTCACTTAGCACCAAACAGCTTGACGTAATCAACTTTAATTAATGTAATATGTCAAATGGACATTTCCAATAAAATTGACCCATTATATTTCAATAATCTTCATTAGTTGTCTTTGCTTCTTCTTGTTATTTTTAAAATTCCATTTGTATTCACCACGTAGATTTTAAGTATACCCTTTTTTATTAGTCAAAACATTTATCAATGAAAACAGGGTTATTTTAAATAATTTTAATCACAACACCATTCATTTTACTACATTTTTAAAATTTGTTAGTATCAATAATAAATTAAAACAAATTTCCTAATGATATTAAATTCCTTTTTATATACTCTAGTCTTAATATATTTGAGTTAAACCTACAAAATTTCTATTTTATTTCAAATTAAGTATTTGCCATTCGTTTCAAACTGCAATTTATACAATATTATTTTTTCTACAACCACCACTAAAAGTAGGCCTTTTAGCGCTAGCTTTTTTCACTAAAAGTGACGTTTTATAATTTAGCGTGTTTAAAATGAGATCAGCTGTTTACTTTTAGCCCATGTGCTAAAAGTGAAGTGAGGTTATAAAACTACAATTTCGAACTGTTAATAATTATAGCGTTATGTAATGAATAAAGTCAAATATGTACTATTATAATTACCTTTGATAACTGACCTTGATAGTACTTTCTCCACAAACATTCACCTGCGCGTCAAGGCCATCTCTTTATTATGACATAAATTATAACTGTCATAAATACAAACCTTTGTGAAATCGACATTTATGGATTAATAACAGAAAATTTAAGGTCGTAGAAAAAATATTGTATGCAAACTCGTGCTAAAACTGTTATTGTACTCGACATGTTATGAAACTCAGCCTTCGGCTTCGTTTCATAATTTTCATATCTCGTGTATAAACATCAATTTTTAGCACTTGTTGAATAAATAGCTATTATTTTCAAATCCATCTGTTGTTCAAATAGCTATTTTCCATTCATATTCCCACCTTATACCTGAATAAATCCAATAGTAATTTGTACAACTAGTTTTGAAAGTCATACTTTTTTCATGAATTTGCAGTTCGATAACGAGGGCGAAGCCGGAATTAATCAAGCAAATGAATGAAAAAAAAGACTTTCAAAACGTGTTGTACACGTAATTTTTTGTATAGTGATCTCTTGGTCGAAACTGTCAAATTGACATTTCAATATAATAGTTAAAAAAATTGTACTTTTTTCACGATTTTTCCGTTATAAAAAGTGGAACTTTCAATACGATTTTTCGTTAAAAAAGACGACTTTCACGAACACTATGAAAAAAATTTATTTTTTTCTATAGCACATGTTAAAGTGTGCTTTTATCAACTCAAAACAAAAGGTCAAGTATTACTTTAACAGCAAGGGTAGATAAAGTAGCACTTTAACATCAAGGATAGATAAAGTAATTTAATTTTCTAACTTTTGTTTAAATTAAATATGACAGCTTCGTATTATCGTAGCAACCCGACCTAGCTACTGACGTTTTGAAATGTGATTGACTGTCATTATTTTCTTTTGAAATTGTTCAAGTTCTTGCTATAGAAAAAAATATTGTATTATACACGACGATAAAGTTATTTCTATCCACTCTTGAATCATTAACGTCTCGACTTCGTCTCGACGTTAAACGATTCACTCGTGGATAAAATTTAACTTTATCGTCTTGTATAATAAATTACAATTAACCATTTTAATCCCTTTATATTTTCTAAATTTAATTCTAACACCCTTATGGTTATATCATTACAATATATTTTTGTTTTAAAATATAAAATATTAATACTAGTTTTTAAAACTTTTTAACAATTTCCTTTTACAGTTATCTTATAATTAGCAAAAAAAAAAAATTTTTTTCTATAGCGCATGTTAAAGTGTGCTTTTATCAACTCAAAACAAAAGGTCAAGTTTTACTTTAACATCAAGGGTAGATAAAGTAGCACTTTAACATCAAGGATAGATAAAGTAATTTAATTTTCTAACTTTTGTTTAAATTAAACATGACAGCTTCGTATTATCGTAGCAACCCAATCTAGCTACTGACATTTTGAAATGTGATTGACTGTCATTATTTTCTTTTGAAATTGTTAAAGTTCTTGCTATAGAAAAAAATATTGTATTATACACGACGATAAAGTTATTTCTATCCACTCTTGAATCATTAACGTCTCGACTTCGTCTCGACGTTAAACGATTCACTCGTGGATAAAATTTAACTTTATCGTCTTGTATAATAAATTACTATTAATTTTTAATATTGTAAACATTTTCAAAAATTACAAATTCTACATAAACCGTACAAAATAGAGCATTAGTTGAAGAGACAAATTTTCTCTAAAATTTTAAATTGAATTCAAAAATGTAATATTATACCGGGTGATCTATTTAAAATAGAAGTTAATAATAAATTACAAAAAAAATACAAAAGAAACCCATTTTAGAGGTATTCAACTGGCAAATCACCTATCTCACATCAATACACATTTAAAATGTAGTAAAAATGTAAAGTTTAAAAAAATCGTTAAAGCTGTTTTTGAAAAAATCGAAAAAACTGAAAAATCACAAGAGTAAACACCATACTTCCGGTTATACGATTTTCTTCAAAAGCATGCTGTCGCATCTAGATATTACGCAAAACTTATATATGAAGTTTCAACGCCATACCTCTTTTCGTTTTTGAGATATTCTGTTCACAGGCACACAGACAGACAAACAGACAGACACACAGACCAATGAACAAAAACATGTTTTTTGGGTTCAGGGGGCTCTAAAACGTAAACATTTGTTAAAAACTCAATTTCGAATTTTTGGGGTGAATCCAATATTTCCTTTATCGTAAAAGGAAATAAAAATCAGATAATGTATATACAGAGTGATTAAAAAAGAGATACATCTAGTTGCCTTTTGCATGTACATTTTATTGTGGTGCTGCTATAGTCTGTTTTTTTTTTGGTTTATGCTTCAGAGCAGGCTTTGCTTTTGCATTTTTGTAACAGTGTATGTAGTTGGTTAAGAAGAATAAACACTAGTAATGTCAAAAACTGTGATTAGGTGATTACTAGTACAGAGATCAGCTGTCCCCGGTTCAAACCCCGGGGTGGGCACGAGTTTACGTATAAAAACGTACACTATCAGTCCTTCTTAGGACTAACCAGGAACACCTGAAGACGGCAGTAGATCAAAACTCCCGAAACGTCCTGTGATATACACCCTAGACAGTGGAAAAAGACCGATAATAGTACCTACATTAGATACCGAGGTGGGAAGTGTTTCATTCCTCTCGAGAGATTAAGTAGTTAACCGACGCGCAGCGTCGAGGTTAACTTTATCTCGAGGCAGGAATGAAACTTTTCGCCGTGGTATGTATACTATTTTTTCTATAACCATTTAAAAATGAACAACTTTCGTCACGGTTTACCCCAACCGAAAACGCCAGTTCCGGGACCAGTGATAGAATATCCCATAACGTTAACTTTCGTCTCTAGTGACGAAAGTAAGTGGTTGCAATTTCAGATATTAAATGCATTCTGCCATATCCAATTGTAATTTAATTTTACAAAGCACAATGGAAAAACATGATTTAGCACAAAAACGTGTAAATTTACTGTGTATAACGTAATAAATGCAAAATGCAATTATAAAAATTAACACGAAATTGGCAGGACGTCTCTTCAAGTAGCCTTGCTCTCGGACGGTAATGTTTTAGTGCAGTAGTAGTGAATCATGGTTATAGAAAAAGTATAGTGTTTTACTCGTCGAAAAGCATGTTCTGCAACTTGAGAACATTATCTCGTTTGCAGAAAATGCTACTTTCGTCACTCGTTAAACAATATACTATTATCTACTCCTACTGCACAATGGCCATGAATTATGATTCATAATTCACGGTTTGCAGCCAATCATAAGAATCTATTTTCATTATTCAATAGTTTGCAAATTGCAACCAATCAGAAAATTCTATTTTCATTATTCAATAGGTTGTAGCCAATCACAAAATTCATTCTTATTATTAAATGACTTTTGAAGTTAACAGCTGTCACAAATGTCATAATTCTAAAATATGAACACAAGGTTCCTATTGCATAGGAGTAGATAAAATATCGTATTATATTCGCGATTATGGCCATTATTCACTCAGATGACTTGCGCCACGCGCCTTCGGCTTGTGGCGCAAATGTCATCTTCGTGAATAATAGCTGTCATAATCGCTCATATAATAATATACTAAAAAATTTTCCACAACCGGGAATAGAAGTCGGTTTCTATAGCATCAAAATTGTGACAGAAGTAAAACATTTACTCCCTATAGACTAAATAAGACAAAAATTTCCCTAGGAAGTTTTCATTATGACTGACAGAACAATTATGTCAAATTCGAGGTTATCAGGTTAGGTTTTGCTCCAGTTTTGACATAAACTGACGCAATACCTAACCTGCTAACCTCGAATTTGACATAATTGTGAGCTCTTGTCATAATGACTTACAGTGCCACCAACTTTAAAATTTACCATAGGCTACTAATTTTAAAATAATTGTAACTAAAATGTCAATAAATGACGTTTTCCCGCTGCTGATCATGTAAGTCAGTGATACAGCCTTAGTAACAAAACGTGTAAGTCGGTGATTATATTTGTTTGCTGCTTTTTCTTGACAACGGAACTTAATACTATTATTAAGTTCCTAGGATAATAAAATTAGCAAAGCAAGATGCAGATTTAGACGTTTTGTTTCTAAATTGCAAGCGTTTATGTGACATGTGACACTCATAGGTAACACGACTCACGAAAATTAATCCTGGTGACAGATGACAAACCAAACGATTTTTTCAAAAATCTAGGAAAATTTTGATAAGCAGCTGGAAAAATATAATAAGATAACTCGGAATGTATCGCCTATTAACATTTTCGGCAGGCTGCAAGCCGCGACTTCGTCTTGGCTTGTACTTGCCTACCTCAAATGTTAATAGGGCCTTACATTCCTTGTGACTTGAATAGCTATTAAAAAAACGGGTTTTCGTTTTAAATCTTCCTGCAACGTGAAAAAATAGTATATTAAAGTATGAGTGGATAACAAGGTCTTTAAAACACGCGCGAGTTTTCGAGCCCGACGGCGTAGCCGGAGTGCTCGAAATAGAGCAAGTGTTTTAAAGACCAGTTATCCACGAATAATTTACGCTATTTTTTATTATACCTGCAATACTGGAAATAAATTACGCACTCAAAACTTAGAAATAATTTCTGTCGTGGTAAATCGAGAGAGCATAATAATATTGCTACTATAGTTACGAGAATTATTTACGTTTTTGTCGCGTTCAGGTCCGTTGTTGCATTCAGTCGTTTCCTTGACAACCTTTAAAGCTCGGCGAGCTTTAATCGCCTGTTTTTGCACGCTCAGGCGTGCTTTAAATGGCGATTCTGATGCAGGTATAATAAAATAGCTATTTATGCAACAAGTGCGAAAAGTCGACTTTTATGCGCGAGACATGAAAATTATGAAACGAAGCCGAAGGCTGAGTTTCATAACATGTCTCGCGCATAAACGACTTTTAGCACGCGTTGCATACAATATTTTATCTACGACCTTAATTTTACCGTTATTAATCCATAAATATCGATTTAAGAAAGGTTCGCATCTGCGACGCTGCATCATAATGAATAGTAGCCTACGCGGCTGGCGATTGTTTTGGCCACGCCCGTGCTGTCAAGGACAGGTACGAAATTTAATTATTTATACTCCACATATGACTGTATTCATTACATAACGCTTTAATTATTTCAAAAACGCTTTACCTGTAACGCAAGAAGCAACTAGAATAGCTTTACGACTTCACTTGCAGTTCGAAATTGTAGTTTTGAACCTCGCGTCACTTTTAGCACATGTGCTAAAAGTAAACAGCTGATTTCTTTAAACACGGTAAACTATAAAACGTCACTTTTAGTGAAACAAGCGAGTGTTAAAAAGCCTACTTTTAGTAGTGGTCGTAGATAAAAGTTGTTCTACAACTGACACATAAAAGTGACATTAACGTTTCAATAAGTGTGCGTGAAATTGCGTTTCACACACTAGATCGTAAATAAAAAATTTTACGCACTAGATTTTAAATTTACTATTACAAACACCATTTCCTTAGTTACAACACATATAAAACGTTAAGTACATAATAATATTACTCTACTTATTTGCTATATACGTATGATTTTGTTGCAGAGAATCTTTTATTCTTTTTTTAAAAACTGTTGTATAATGGCGATTGTGGACATACAATTGCACGTCATAACATACACCATAAACAATGTAAAATTCTGTTACCATTTTGCCTAAATAATTAATTGTATATTACATACCACGGTGAAAAGTTTCATTCCTGTTTCGAGATAAAGTTAACCTCGGCGCTGCGCGTCATGGTTAACTACTTAATCTCTCGACAGGAATGAAACACTTTCCACCTCGGTATGTAATATACTATTAATTATTTCGGCAAAATGGTAATAGAATTTTACATTGTTTGTGGTGCATGTTACGACGTGCAATTGTATGTCCACAATCGCCATTATACAACAGTTTTTATAATCGCGCTGTATAACAACTTTCCTTGACCTCCTCGTAACTCGTAACCTCCGCAAGTATTTTCTGCCATCTGCCTTGTTTTTACATAACTATTATTGCTGGGTTTGTTTTTTAACGCCTTGTTTGTTTACTACCCAAAATTCATTAACACCAGTAAGAAATGCTCTAGCCAACTGTATAATTATATAATTACTTATATATAATCTTTTCTCTAGTCCTAGTCTGTAGAGAAACATCATTCACTAGCGGTCTAATTGTAGTCATTATTTATTATAATATTGTATTCCTTTGAAAGTTTACAGGGCATTTTTAAAATGCCGTGGTATATTTTGAATCATACTCCAGTTATAAGAGGTAACAAAATTGAAATGTACAGATTTTCTCAAACATTAACTTTAATGTTTTGGCAATTACATTTAAAACTGACGAGTTTAAAAAGTCAGAATTATTAATTTATAGAGTAGTTTGATTAAGATGTGGTCGCGATTTTAATACAAAAACGTTTCAAAATGCATATTTCTGCTGATACGAGGACCAAAGTATATAAAATATTTGAGAGTGAATATATCTACGCTGCAAATGTTTAATATATATTAAGTAAACGTAAACTAATCAATCTCATTTTTTGATTAAAATATTTAACTTTCTAAGGAACTAAGACTGTACGCTTGGTGGCTTTCTCATCATAATTATTTTTCCACTTTTTCTACACCCAATATTTGCAATTTTCCCTCCAAGACTAAATTTAAGTTGTACATCAATGACGATACAAATGCAGTACAGGATTTTTGATATTAGTACTTTTCAATTATTTCTTTAACATAATTGTTCATTATAAAATTACACTTCAAATAAGCATGCTTTTAATCCAATATATTCCAAAGATTGAGTATTAAACTCTCGGTTGATTAATATTTTAACAACGTCAGTTGTCAGTCCTGTCTGCCGCTGTCAGTGCGTGACGTATTTCCGGTCTTTTTGTATCAACGTTGTGTAGGTACTAGCAAAATGCAGAAGGTAAGTCATTTTTATTAAGATATTAATACAGTTTTATAATTGAAAGATTATTATTTCTCATTTTATAGACAAAGCGAGATCCACTACCTTCAGTACAAGTATTTGGACGGAAGGTAATAATTTACACGTGTGATATTTAAGGTTATGGTATTGGTCAAGATGCTTGTAAATTAGCAATTTCGCAGGGATATGGTTTAATACTTTTTTATTTTAGAAATCTGCAACCGCAGTAGCATACTGCAAGCGCGGCAGAGGCAATTTACGTGTAAATGGCCGACCTTTAGATAGAGTCGAGCCAAAAATGTTGCAAGATAAACTCCAGGAACCTATTTTACTGCTTGGCAAAGTAAGTCGTAGTGGATAGTTTTCTTTAGTGTGTATGTTACAATCAGTAGTAATTTGTTTGGCGTCACTAGTGCAGTTTGAGTATAGAGTAACATTTAAAGTGCAAGTGCGATCAATATTTGGAATTTTTCTTTTTACTGAAAATTTAGTTCATTCTAATACTTGAACAGTCGAGTTTTTATAGTACGGCATAGTTAAGAGGTTCTCTTTAAAAATTGTCTTTGCCTTGAGTAAGGTTACCAAGTAGTTGTCGTTTTAACCGAATGCGTTCGGATTGGGGTCTTTAAATAAAATTCGCGTCAACTACTCATAGTCATGTACGGAATTCTTAGGCGATCTGATTCTGGTAACTGCTAGCCACTGACTGCCAACAAGCTCCAGTTTCATATTGTTTGAATTGCGATGGTCGTCTGGCAGTGGAATTTTTAATGTAAAAACTATTGCATCCTGATTTTAATTGTCTCAAGGGTGATATCGAGTTAAACAAGCTCATTCGTTTAATGATAGTGAATAAGTGGAATTGGGGTGAAACCATCCCCAAGTTTTTGCTTATCTTGATGAATTGTAAGTGAACATGCACTTCTACTCTCGGCAACAAGTATTTTTAACTGTTCAAGACAGGCTGCAGTGTCTCCACTCGGCATCATTGTTTCCTGTACTAAGATCGGTGTGCTATGTTCGTCGTGCATGTGCCTTAAGAATTGACTAATGCTGACTGAAGATTTTCCACACAATTTTATTAAAATCAGCACCGTGTATCTATATAACTTGCAGTTGGTTACTCTTATTATCAAATAGATGTTTTTTTATAGACTTAAAAATGGGCTTAGTTAAAATGATGTCACAATTATTATCCCGAATATGAACTACATGAAAAGAAAATGTGTTCTGAATACTCGTATCAGTTAAACTCTTCAATCCACTAATAAAATTACTTTATGTAAATGTTAAATCTAACAATTTTATTTAAGGAAAAATTCGCAGCAGTTGATATCAGGGTGCGAGTGAATGGTGGAGGTCATGTTTCACAAATTTATGCAATCAGACAGGCAATTTCAAAGGCTTTGGTAGCTTACTACCAAAAATGTGAGTATGACAGTCAACAATTATGCTAGTGTTGGGTAACTGTATTTTATTACCACAGATGTCGATGAAGCTTCAAAAAAGGAATTAAAAGACATTCTCATCCAATATGACCGCACGTTACTTGTAGCTGATCCAAGACGCTGCGAGCCAAAGAAATTTGGTGGTCCAGGTGCACGTGCCCGTTACCAGAAATCTTACCGTTAATTCCCTTAAGATATTTGTGTACGTTGTATTTTTAAGGTCATACAATAAACACAAAAAATAAATAATTTTTGTTACTTTCCATTTATGTATTTTATATTCGTTTTATTATAGCTACGTATTCAGGGAATTATTTTAAATAATTAAAAGAAGTCTATATATTAAAGTGGGTACCATAAATGAAGATTGCCTTTTGTCTTTGTTAAAAATAATAGTAATAGTAGTTATCAAGTAATGGACAATTGGCAGGCAGCAGATGGTGTGAGCAAAGTGTTAAACTTTGCTAAATTACCTACTAAACAGTGGCATAAGGAGTTCAAAATTGAAAATGTTTTAATATTTAATTTTTTTTTACAATTGCTGTTGAACAATAAAAAAATGTAACGTAAATGAATTAATAACATGTAGTTGAAGTGGATTTATTGGTGTTAAGTATACATAGTATTTACACAAGTCTGATACGATTTTGCATGTCTGGAAGCTTTGTAGTCGTTTGATCCCCCACAATTTGAAAGAAGAACAAAAACAAGCACGTGTCAAGTGGTGCGAGGAAATGCTGAAAAAATTTGAAGGTGGTGGCTCAAATTCTATATATAACATCGTAACAGCTGACGAATCTTGGATATATTCATATGAGCCTGAAACTAAACAGCAATCGACTGTATGGGTGTTTCAAAATGAACCTAAACCAACAAAAGTGGTGCGTTCAAGAAGCGTTTCGAAAAGAATGATTGCTTGTTTATTCGGAAGAACAGTTCATGTTGCAACTGTTGCATTAGACGATCGCAGGACAGTTAATACTGACTGGTATACTTTAATTTGTTTGCCGGAAGTTATCGCTGTAATCAGAAGAAACAACGTAAACCGGCAAATCATTGTTCATCATGACGATGCAAGCGCTCACACAGCGCGATGAACTTTCTAGTTTTTGACCAGTAACAACAGCCAATTAATGACTCATTGTCCATATTCGCCTGATTTAGCGCCCAATGCATTCTTCTTATTCATTGCCTGAAAAGGCCGTTGAAGCATTTGAATCGCTTGTTTTGGAAGTACCTCGCTCAGAGTGGAAAAAATGTTTTGCAGATTGGTTTCATCGGATGCAAAAGTGTATAGAATTTAAAGGGGAATATTTTGAAAAGCAATAAAACGATTTATATAACGTAATTTGTGTTTTGTTTTACATTTTCCGCAAACTTTAGTAGTGCCCCTCGTAGTACACTCAAAGTTTGATTTTTTGATTGGTACAATGGAAGTTTACTATTTTGAGTCGAGTTGTCTTTCCATTATTTACAGGGGCCCCTTTCCCTCCATCATGATTTGAAATGCTTTTACTGAATAGTTTACTTGTATTTTGCATTTTTTTAAATAGTTTAACATAGGTACATATTTGTAATATTTTGGGTTTCTTTGAGTCACAGTGTCAATTAGCTAAGCAATAAAGAACCGTGCTGTTTAGGCACGTTGCATTTAAATGTTGTGTTTAACCGTTGAATGGTCAATCATTAAGATATTGTAAAAGGGAAGTTGCACTTTAATAGTTGAAGCAATTAAGCATTTAAGTTGATAAACACGTAAGTAGACCCAATCCGCTTTGACCGTGGACATAGGTTGAATTTTTCCCAGTGGTGCCCTAGTATTTCCATATTTTGACTATCCCAAAATAAGACTGGACTTTACAAGTACCATGGACCTTCCCCCCGAGAGCTAGTCGTGGACAGTCGGGGGCTTTATTACTGCTGCCTCCCAACGCAACTTAAACCTGTGGTAAGTGCGGTCCAGTGTTGGTATCAAGTCGTGTTTATATCGTAGAAATGTCAACTTCAATGACGGATTTTGTTATGAAAAGTAGTGACTTTTAACCCTTAACTGGTAACGTGAAATTTTGGAGCACAACTGGTAACGTGCAGTCTGTGAGACTGACACACCTTTGAAGCGAAAAAAATTATACTGTTTTAATTATTTGTTTAAATATATATATAGAGGTTTGTTAGGCATATATTTGTTAGTAATAATTTTATTTAAAATAACCGAAAACTTAATGTAAAGAGAAAATAATAAAATCATTTTCAACTTGAACACAAATTGGCAATGTACTTTTTACCAGACCAAGATAACAAAGGAAAACTTTTGATCAAAAGTAATTTTATTTATTTTACGATTAATAATAAGTAAAACAATGCATTTGTAAAAAAAAACTTAAAGAAATATTGTAATTCACAGGGCCTGCCATGCCTACAAGTGGCAAAAAATTCTCACGTAAACCGTCAGCTTTGAAGCGAAAAAAATTAAACTGTTTTAATTATTTTTTTAAATATATATAGAGAGGTTTGTTAGGCATATATGTTTTAGTAATAATTTTAT
Source organism: Agriotes lineatus (assembly GCA_940337035.1). NCBI lineage: Eukaryota > Metazoa > Arthropoda > Insecta > Coleoptera > Elateridae > Agriotes > Agriotes lineatus. The sequence continues at coordinate 80,322,303 of OW679194.1, read as the reverse complement.
TTAAAATAACCGAAAACTTAATGTAAAGAAAAAATAATAAGATAATTTTCAACTTGAACACAAATTGGTAATGTACTTTTTACCAGACCAAGATAACAAAAAAAAACTTATTTTATTTATTTTACGATTAATAATAAGTAAAACAATGCATTTGTAAAAAAAAACTTAAAGAAATATTCTAATTCACAGGGCCTGCCATGCCTACCAATGGAAAGAAATTCTCACGTAAACCGTAACGTGCCGTCTCACAGACTGTACTGAATTAAAAATAAAACACATCTCCAGCGTTAGTTACCCAAATTTACCAATAATTGTGCGATAGGTGGGGTACCAAGAGGAGAAAGATTAGATAAGATCATTTGCCGAAAAGAGGTACTCTTTTGCTGAAAATTTGAGATTAAAATTTGCTTGCAGTCTCACAGACGGCACGTTACCAGTTACGGGGTAAGACTGTTTTCTGAAGATGGTTTTTTCTTTAATTAATTAAAAAAATGCATGTTTTGGGACGAATAAGAACGGAATCCGGCAATCTTGTGAGTTCTACATTGTCCACATTGAGGTCTAAGTGCACATAAACTTGATTCACAAGTTGAAATCCTATTGTGATTAATCTATTATTTAGAATTGTTCATTTGTTGCAAAGTTTCTGGACCATGTTCTATTATGATAAAAGTATAATATAATGTGGATAAAATTATCAAAGAATGCATTGTCACGAAATAAAGTCAATCTGATAAGGACAAAAACCATTTATTTAAAAATTAATGTGATACATATCCTAAAACGAAAAACTAGTAAATCAAACACCAAGTAAATTAATTATGAATTTTATAAGATCACAGACAGGAATATTAATAAATACAGTAAAGTAAGTAATTTTACTCATGATTGCTCACAAGTAAAACATTATAATATTATGGTCACATGAAACAGTAAAATATGACTAAGAAATGATAGAAGCTATTAATAAAATTATACAAGTTCAGCATCTATCTTTGCCCCCATTCTATGTAAAGCAATAATAGTGTTTACTGCTTTTACCCATCGCTTCTTAATTACATACCGCTTAAGCTTCTTCTTACTAAGTACCATTTCTGGTTGAATAGTTGACTTATTTAGCCATATGTGACCCAAAGACTGTTCAGCTGTCATTCTCTGGCTAAAATAATCAAAAGCATGTATATATTGAAATGTAATTTACATGTTTTATAACAATTTCATAGTACAAATATTAATAAATTTTGAATAATTTTATAAGGTATGTAAAAATATAGTAATTTAATCATCACAAAGGTTTAACTAAAACTCAAGTATTAATATTCAGTCAAATATTGCATGCTTCTGAATGTACAAATTGCCATTTTCTCAACTTCAAGTTATTTTGTTTATTTTTGTAAAAAATACTGCACATTTAAAGTAAATAAAAAAGCAAAATGTTAACAATGGTCCCTGTGTACGTAAGTAGGGTCGGTTATATAAAAAAGTAAATATAGTGATTAATAAGTTTCAAATAAGGAAGTTGAAACTATCAGATTCATCTTTAAAAGATTGACAGAAGTTTTGAAACTTCTAATTGCCTAATATTCCATGAGCTTTGAAATAAACACCTTTAGAGATGCATTACCTACAGCAAAATATATATTTTTACACATTCAGCTCAATTATTGACATTTGTACAAAAATTATTAGTACAATTTCATATTTTTAAAGCAGTTTTTTCATTGCTCCTGAAATTATATATTATTTTTCATTAATACCGCAAGGTAAATGAGGTTACAGATTATACATACATATACATACATGTTAAATTTGATATAGAAGGTTTTGTCTTTAGTTAATGCTCATGAATGGTTTAGGTAAGACATTTTCATGAATAAGTTATATCTTTGGAACTCATTATATAAATATACATAAGTATAAATATTTTGTTTAAAGTAATTAAAAACTTGATATCGAGGGAGATTGCCTTGCAAAGTGCAGTTATTTATTTTCTTAATGTACAGGGTATACCTAAAAGGTGCAAACAAAATTTAACGACGTATATGTACTAGAGCTCAAAATAAGCTGATTTAACCCAAATTGCCTATATACAAAAGTCTATCCCTTGGGAGTTACAGCCATCTAAAGATGATGCAAAATGCTTTACTATGTCTGTTATACGAAACTAAAAAACATGTAGTCTTTGGAAACATAATAAATTTAATTTGAAAACTCCACAATAAATGGAAAATCATAACAAATGTTCAAAACTGGACTCTATTTTCACAAATGCATAAATGTATCCTGTTTCGTAGAAAGTTTCTGATACGCCCAAATATTTCAGGGCTTCCACGGATATTATTTGCAGCATGAATTTAAAATGACAGGTAGGTTTTGGAACCGTTCATTGGATTGTTTTAATTAAATGTCAAAATTTATTGTTTTCAAAGCTTACCTGTTATTTTACTTTTATATAAGAAAAACGGTAAAGCATTTTTCATTATCTTTAGATGGCTGTAATGCCTCAGGAGTGGACTTTTGTATATAGGTAATTTGTGTTAAATTGGCTTATTTTGAGCTATAGTACATGTGGTTAATTTTTTTCCACACCTTTCAGGAACACCCTGTAAATCGCTCACAAATCAACCTTAACCCTTTCAGCTACTGGAGTTGCTAAAAGTTTTCGTGTACGTAACGTAATATTATACATATTATGACACTACACTTATTTCCATAAATAGCAAAGTTATACGCAAACACCTTGTTATATAGCACGCCATCCTTGTACACTCAGAAAACATACAAAAGCTTCGACTCACACCTCTATTTAATTTTTACTTCCTTTTACGATAAAGGAAGTATTGGATTCACCCCAAAAATTCGAAATTGAGTTTTCAACAGATCTTCATGTTTGAGAGTCCCCTAAACCCAATAAACATGTTTTTGTTCATTGGTCTGTCTGCCTGTGTGTCTGTCTGTGAACAGAATATCTCAAAAACAAAAACAGGTATGGCTTGAAACTTCAGATACAGATTGCGGCAGGCCACTAGGACTTTACATGTGACCATAATAGTATTTAAAAAATTAAAAGTCGAATCTATACCTTTTATTTATAATGATCCTAACGACCTACCGCTACCGTACATTGATTGTTCGTTTGTTAAACACCACGACGGCCACATGCATATTCTTGCTTTTGCAATGGTCCTAGTAGCCTGCCGCATTCTGTATAAGTTTTGTGTACTATCTAGATGCGACAGCAAGCTTTTGAAGAAAATCACATAACCGGTAGTATTGTGTTTACTCTCGTGATTTTTCAGTTTTTTCGATTTTTTAAAAAACGACATGATTTTTTTCAAACTTTACATTTTTAATATGTATTGATGTGATTTTCCAGTTGAATTCCTCTAAAATGTATTTTTTTTTAATTTTTTTATTAACTCCTATTTTAAATAGAAATATGATACAAAAAAGTAATAAAAAACAGACCGGACGGAAATAAAAAGATGACGGATATGGCGACGATTAAGGAATGGAAATTAAGGGAAAGTACAGGAGAAAATAAAAACAGAGGCAGTTGTAAAAACAAACAAACTTGGAAGATTGGAATATGGAATATTAGAGGGCTGAATGGAAAGGAATTTGAGTTAATGGAAAACATAAGGAACGCAAACTATGAATCAGTAGTATTAACCGAGACCAAAAAGAAGGGAACAGGAACAACAATGATAGAAGATGGTAATCTGTTGATATATGGAGGTGTAGAAGAGAAACAGAGGACATGTTCTGGGGTAGCATGTCTAATACAGCAAGGAAAGGTTGAAAACATACGAAATTGGGAATATATAAACGAAAGAATATTAACAGTGAACATGGAAGTAGGAAAAGACATCATAACATTGATAATTGTGTATGCGCCCTCCACGGATGCAACAGCAGCAGAGAAAAATGACTTCTGGGAAAAACTGCAACAAGCAACGGAGAACTTTACTGGGAAATTAATAATAACAGGTGATTTTAATGCCAGGGTTGGAATAGAACCTAGGAGGTGGCAAGGAGTTATAGGAAAATGGGGAGAAGAAGTAATAAATGACAATGGAAAAAGGTTACTAGAGTTTTGTATAGACAATGACCTCATTATAGCAAATACATTTTATAATCACAAGAATATACATAAAATCATTAGGGAAGTCAAAAGTCATGATGAAAAGTCAATAATAGACTATGTGCTGGTACAACAAAACAATAGGAAAGAAGTTATAGACGTAAGAGTTAAAAGAAGCTATGAATTTGGTAGTGACCACTATCTTTTGGAAGCCGTTTTTATGAGACGAAACGAACCCAACCAGAACACTAGCCAAAGTAAGGACGGAAACATCAGGAAGGACAATATTAGATTTTATAAACTAAGAGATTTAAAGATACGGAAAGAGTACCAGGAATTGATGAACAAGGAATTTGACACGAGGAACGAAATTAAAGAAACAATAAATATAGATAACAGGTGGACAATATTCAAAGAAAAAATAATGAAAGTGACAAGAAAGGTGTGCGGCTGCACGAAGATGAAGAAAAATGTAAGACAAACTGCTTGGTGGAATGAAACAGTTAAAAAGGAAGTAAGAGAAAAGAAAAAACTATGGAAGTTATATTTACAAAAAAGGTAACATATGAAGAATATAAAGAACAAAGGAATAGGGTCAAGGTGATTATCAGAGAAGCAAAACAAAAGGCTTGGGAGAAATTTTGCAAGACTCTGGAGATTAGCAGCCGAGATAACCAAAAATTGTATTACAAAGTGCTTAAAAGTTGTAGAACTAAATCTGAAATAAAGTTGAAACAAATTAAGGATAGGAAAGATGATATAATAACAGATGACGACAAAATAATGGATAGGTGGCGTGAACATTTTTATCAACTATTAAATGAGGTTGAGCAGGAAGCGGAAAACATAGGAACGAATATAGATAAAGTGACAGCAACCCAAGAAATAGTAAGGGGTAATGATAAAATAACTATGGAAGAAGTAACTGAAGCGCTGAATAGGGTGAAAATAGGAAAAGCACCAGGATGTGATGAGATAGCACCGGAAGCAATAAAGTATATACAAACATACAAAATGGGACCAAAGAACTACATGGATTATTTAACCAGGTATGGCAAACAAAAACGATCCCAGAAGAATGGAACACAGCAATAATACTGCCTATCCATAAGAAAGGCAATACCAAAAATTGTAGCAACTACAGAGGAATATCCCTTCTATGTATAGCACTAAAAATCTATGAAAGTATATTAGAAAAGAAATTAAGGAACGTAGTGGAAACTCGATTGTCAGATGTACAAAGTGGCTTTAGACCAGCACACAGTGTCCAGGATCATTTATTTACAATACAACAAGTGACTGAAAAGATGATGAAAAAAGGAAAGGCAGTATATGTATGCTTCATCAATTTAAAAAAAGCATTTGACAAAGTTAGTAGAGAAAGTATATGGGAAAGTTTAAAGAAAAAAGAAGTAGAAGAAGATCTCATAGAAGCTATAAAAAGTGTATAAGTATGTGAACACTAATAACCAAGTGAGAATGCAGAATAGAATGTGAGACATATTTAAAAATAACGAAGGAGTAAGGCAAGGTGGAGTACTAAGTCCTCTATTATTCTTATGTGCGATGGATGAAGTGATAAAAGAGTGTGCGACGAGAATGGCAAAATGTGTATTGGGCTATAAAAACATGCTACCAATAAATGTAGAAGCGTGTGCTTTCGCAGACGATGTTGTTTTAATTGCCAAATCTGAAAAAGACCTAGAGAAAAACTTAAAAGTGTGGATTGAAGTACTAGCCAAATTTAATTTAGAAGTGAACATGGACAAAACAAAAGGGATGGCTATAACAACTAGTGAGTCTGAAGTGAAAGTGGAAGTTGAAGGTACAGCTATCGAGCAAGTGAGGGAATTTAAATATCTAGGAGCTACCATTAGTTGCAATGGAACAAACGAAGCCGAAATAAGCAGCTGCATACAATCAGCAACTTGAGTGTATCATGCTTTATACAGAAACTTCCTGAGCAATAGAGAAATTACTACGAAAACAAAGATCACAGTGTACAAGACTATATATTTACCCACAATCCTGTATGGCAGTGAAAATTGGGTAATAAATGAAAGACACAAGAAGAGACTGCAGGCTGAAGAAATGAAATATTTAAGGAAAGTACACGGACTGAAGAGGATAGACAAAAGAAGGAATGAAGACATCAGAAGAGAATTAAATATACAATCACTAGAAGAAAAACAAGAAGAAAAGAAGTTGAAATGGGTAGGACATCTCATAAGAATGATAAGTGACAGACAAGTGAAAAAGGTATGGGGGACGACAGCAGTAGGAAAGAATAGAAGGGGAAGACCCAGGAAAACGTGGAGTGACAGTGTAGAAGAAATATTACAAAAGCGAGGTATGGAATGGAATAAAGCTAAAGTCAAGGCAAGAGATAGAAAAGAATGGCGTAAATTTGTCAAGTAACAACAGCAAAACGAGTAGAGGGAGCTAATCCTCGACACTCCCACGGGTACAAGAGGAACCGGATTATGTATGTATGTATGTTAAATAGAACACCCGGTATATTATTACATTTTTTAATTCAGCTTAAAATTTTAGAGAAAATTTGTCTCTTCAACTAACGCTTTATTTCGTACGGTTTCTGTAGAATTTGTAATTTTTGACAAATTTTGACATATGTTTAAAAATTAAAAATCTAATTTTTTGGCTAATTATATTATCACTGTAAAAGGAAGTTGTGTGCGTGTATCACACCAAATTTGTTATATACAAATGTTTTCTCTAATAATGGCTTATGCTGCGTAACAGAAGAGAACTAACAAAAAAATATTTTTCCGTAACACATAGATTAGTGTTAAGAACTGGAAAAGACGGAAGTGGCAAGCGCTTCCTGTTGCCGTCTCGCCAACAAGTATACTCTGTTCATTATGGTCCCGGATTGTCAAAAATGACGTTTTATGGTAGCACTGTTGAATTTCTATTGGTTTTTTTGTTACTACTAGTTTGGACAATGCAGAAGCGTAATATTGAAAATTTGGGTATTTGTTACCTGGCAACTTTTATTTATTTTTGCTTAAGTCAGTTCGAAATATAACCTATAATTTATAGTTTTGACATTAGCAGCTTTATTAATTGTTTCTAGTTACCTATAGCTTGACTTAAAAATATTAACCATGATATAAAGGATTGTTTTTAATTGGATTTTGACATGGACAATCCGGGACTATAGTGAATAGAGTATATTGTCAAAACAACCTCTGCTGTTCTGAAATGGTTAAGTGATACTCAATTTAAAAGTTTATCTTGCAGAATCTTTGAGTAGTAGTACATACACAGATTTGTAGCGAATTTAAAAGAAGCTACATTAACTTCATCATTTATTCAAAATTTTTACGTGAACGGTTTATTTTATTTATGACAAATAATGTAATTATAACAGAACAATCACATGTAAAGTACGTTTTTTTTCTATAATAACTGTCAAAGTGTTACAATGTTGGTTGTGATTAAAACGCTAGGAAATTTTTATACCTCGTGTTGGTAGAACTTTTTCAAAATTATGGTTATGTGTCAATTTTGAATGTCAAAGTTTCTTAATTTGAACTCTTGACAAATTTCTTTTTTTAACATGGAATCATCATCATCATCAATAAAATCGGATAAAAAAAGAAAACCAAGAAATATTTTAAATGCAAAAATGAAGCAAGCGATATTACATTATGACCATATATATAATACACATATATTGCTGGTAGGGCCTGGAAACTTCAGAAAACATTACGGCGCCGACATAGTCTCACTTATAGTATAACGCGTCTCGTGCGCATGCGTGTGAATTCGAACTCCGCCTTTAGAAGCGAATTTTAAACTTGACCACTTCCCCATTGGGCGGGACCACTTCCCCATTGGGCGGACGACGCCGCCGCGCTTGCGCACAGCTCACCGTATACATGAAGGAGTTGGTTGTGTGTCTCACTTCATCGGCCAGTTTCCCACTCATAGCCGCTAGCAATATAGTAAGTATTAGATATATGATTATGACATATCTGTCAAAATGACAATAATTTTTTTAGTGGAAGAAAAGAACTAAAAACCTATGTACCAACATTATTAAAACTAGGGACCCTGCAGGAATGCAACTTATCCCCTAGAAAGTTGACCTTGAAAATTATTATAGAAAAAAAATGTACTTTACGTTGTTTTCGTAAAGAAGTAATTTTTTTCCCTATGCAAGCAATCTTTTCATTGCCATTTCTAAGTCAACAAATATATTTTTAATTACAAGTAATAGTTATAATTTAAATAAATTATGCTGTAATGAATGCTTGAATAAAAGAAGTCGAAGTGAAATATTTTTTCTGGCTAACTCACAATGGTAGCCACTATGTAAATTAATATTTTTTATGTTTATAGGGCTTTAGGGAATACGTTATTAATAACTGGCTTAATCATTTTAATATAGTAGACATTTTTAAAAAACTTCTGACATAATTTAGAAATCATTATTGGGAGAGAAGGCGCTACGTGACAATTCATTTTATTTACAGAAATAATTATGTGAGGTGTCCACCATACACACATATCAAGATAGTTTAAAAAAATACTAAATGGCGTCTTTATGATCAAATAGATATGTAGGTTTTAAGTTAAACATCTTTTAAAATGTATGTATGACAGTTAATTTGTGTGTATTTCTGTATTGTATCTAATAAATCTGCCTTCAGAAATGATCAAACGTTTTTGAATGGTCATGGTTATACAACGTATGAATAATATGTTGGTGGCACTGTAAGTTTATGTCAAATTCGAGGTTATCAGGTTAGGTTTTGCGTCAGTTTTTGTCAGACTGACGCAAAACCTAATCTGCTAACCTCGAATTTGACATAGACTTACAATGCCACCAATATTATTCATAGGTTGTATAACCATGACCATTCAAAAACGTTCAATCATTTTTGAAGGTACTGTATTTATCCTGTGTGATATGTTAAAAGAGATTTCCTACTACAAAAAACTTAACTTCACAAAAACTAGATCTCCCTTAGTATTAAGTTTTAGGAATGTTATTTATAATATAGTCATTTAAATGGCTTATATGTATATGTTTCCTTTTTTTTTAAAGTTAATTTTAATCCGACCCTCTTCTCAATGAAAGAAAATATAAAAGCAAAATAAAATAAATGCAAGCTTTCTAAAAATGGGGTATACGGTGCAAACACAATCAATTATACTACGTAATAAAAGAATAAAACACAAATTAACAAAGAATGAGCTATAAAATGCAAAATTATTTAAAACCGTTGGGTTTCATGAATGGATGATTCTTCTTATTAGTAGATCGTGATTGAAAAAACATATTGAGAGAACTGATTGTTCTTTGACCAAGTGAATCATTTTCACTCCATTCTGTAGATACTGATCCGTGTCTGGGTATCGGTCTTGATGGTACTTGAGGACCATCCCATTGTTCCAACAACCGTAGTAACATATTTTTTGTGCCATTAGCTGTATTTTCAATTGTATGTTGACTCCCCAATGCAGTGGAAGCAGTAAGACTTCTTGTTTTATAATTCATTGGACTGCTAAAGGATGAAATCTCCGAATGAAAGTGTTTGCTAAATGAATTTACGCTAGTTTTAGGTGCAAGAGGTACATCACGGCTGCTACTTGTTAGACGGAATTTTGGTCGTCTCCAAGGTATTTCACAATTTGGATTCCTTGGATGGTTCCTTGGTAATATATCATTTTTAGGTGGTACTATGGAAATTGCTGGACTTCTTGGAATGGTAGAATAACTGCTAGTAGTTATGGTAGGGATTGTACTTGTGTATGGTTTACTTGTTTGATGTTTTTCAGATTTAGAGTCGGAGCTTGTACTAAGGTCAGGCAATGCAGACAATTGAAATAATTTATCGGTCAATTTTCGAATCTCATCTGCAAGATTTAAGCGTTCCGCTACATCAGTTCCTTTCAAAATGCATGTGCTATCAGAAGCTCTTCTAAAGTGGTCTGATTGAGGAACCATCAAGGATTCCTCACTATTGTTATTAATGACAAATGGAAAATCGTCATCAACGTCATCATTAGATCCAACAGATGATGCAAGAGAACCACAAGGTGATGGAGACATTCCTTCTAAAGAGTGCAATGATTCGGATAGTTGAAATCCACCAGAACATGGTGCAATAATGTGACATGAAGACTCAAATACATATGGCGAATTGGGATGTTCATTCCAGCGTTCAACGAATTGCCGTAAATTGTCTTTCGCTACATCCATATTTGATATTTCAGGAGCAGTTCGACGTAACAACCACGAATGATTCAAACAGTCTTCTGCTGACATCCGTGCACTGCAAAAGAGTGACAAAGACCCTATTAGTGATTAATACATGTTATTTTAAAACATGATGTATGCAAACGTTCAAAACTGACAAAAATCCCAATTTAGCAACACCAACAAGTTTAAGTTAGTTTTCATTATTTATTTAGTTGTATCACTATATTGGGTCTTTGTCACATCTTCCATATGCATTCATACTTGTGTTAGTACATGCACAATTGAGGATGAAACTGTAAACATATAGTTCACACCAACCCTTTATTTTTAAATTATACTGCAAAGAGCATTGTATTTTATATGGACTTAATGAGATAAATCTTCAGTCTCACTTAGAGCGAACCGAAGTTATACAGTTTACATAGAATGACAGGATGAGAACCCTAATCATGATAATTTTATAAATGACAGATTTTGATAAATTAGAAGAAATGTGAAACATTCAAACTGCTAATATAATTTGTATTGAAAACCTAGATTTTTATTTTATTTTCATTACAGGCTGAGGGTTCTTTTTAGTTTCCTGTATTAGCTGTTAATATATCTAGGAATGTTATGAGTATCATAACTGCCGCTGATGTCGTTTTGAAATCCCAGCTCGTAGAGCGAGGATTTTCAGACATCTAAGGCTGTTATGATTCATAACATCCGTGGTTTGTTCAATAGTTTATCAGTTGCAGTATGGTAATGGTTGCCATGTAGGGTAAAGGAATATTACCGTATATATACAGTTGTTTCACAGTTTCAGTATGGTAATGGTAGCCATGTACGGTAAAGGAATATTACCCTACTGATACAGTTATGACTTAGTTACCAGTCTACTTTTGTATATGTAAATAAAGACTAAATAGTTAGCACTTATTTACTTCTCATTTGTTTTGTTGAGTGATTTGTAATAGCTGATTACTCAAAACTGGTCTTGTAGCTATTGACTTAAAAAGCTGTTATTTGAAAAAGTAAATCTATTAAACCTTACACATATTTTTGAAAAGGGAAAATAGTCAAAATTTAAAAAAATGAAGTTAATGCAAATATCGTCAAACTTTGAGGTTTAAAAATAAAAAGTTTAAGTTCAAATATTTTAATAATATTAAAACCGTTTTGAAGTATTGCTGGCACCAGTGAAAATTATACACAAAGAAAACACAAAAATGAAAGTGTTTTAATCTATAGTGAAAATAAAAAGAGATGGATATCTGCAATAAACCAGCTAGAAGGTCGAATATCCAAAAAAGAAGTAAAAATAAAACAAAAACATTGTTATTATAGAACTTTAGGTGCTGTACATTTGTTTTAATTTAATCTAATCAGTATCTTTTTATGCATATGGTTACCATATATGGAACACAAAAAGTTTAAAAAATTGCACCACTATTTCCAATATAGAGTTCTCAATCACCAAAATACTTCACAGAGAAAGTGTTTTTTACACTATTCTACCCCAGAAATCTTAGAATATTGCTGTAAATAGCAGATCATTTAAATACGGAGGGATTGGTATATTAGAAGAATAATTCAACAGTATGATTTATAGTTTTGTAAAATAATGACGTGCCAAGTATTGTAGAAACTGCACTGTATTTTCATTATTGCTAAAATAAATTTGAAAAAAAGTTGAAGACAATTTATGCTAAAGCCAAAGGAGATGATAATTACATCTATTTCTGAGTTACAAAATAAAATTGAATTTGTTTACAAGCAATAATTGTAGATGACCTCAATATTTTTGAAACGAGTAGTCATTTTGGTGTAATGTGCTCCACCTATTTAAATAAATGGAAGTATAAAACCTGATTCACATTTATAGTGCAAGGCACATGCCAGACACAAGCTCGGTAAAAGCAAAGATTTCTTCAAGCATTCACACTGCGACTGGTTTCAGTCACTTTTTACGAGCTTTTACAATATGTTGTCAACTTCAACATTAATAAAAATCCTTTATCTAATAGACGTGTCTGTTCGGGACGCTCTTTTGTCTGTCTGGAACGCAGTTTTGTCTGTCTGGGACGCCGTTTTGTCTGTCTGGGACGCTGTTTCAGCAGCCAAACCGTAAGAGATAGAGAAAAAAGTTATGAAAGTTATATGTTTGGAATGGTCATGTCAGGTCAGGAACCGAATTTCAGTCACGTGACACTTCCGGTTTTCGAGAAATCACAAAAAAGACCGTTTTTCAAATAGAACGCGTATTAAATAAAAATGTTTCAGTAGCCAAACGGAGCTGCAACCCTCTGCGCCTTAAAACGTCGATCAGTTTGCCAACCACTTTGACACCTTCCAGGTCTGGGTACAGTTTTTATTTAATACGCGTTCTATTTGCAAAACGGTCTTTTTTGTTTTATTAAATGAGACATTTGTCTCACTGGACTGCTAGTGCTTTAATATTAGAAGAAGAAGATGAAGAAGAACAAGCAAAGTGATGCCGAAAAGGACGTTTTTGGGTTTATAACATGCTAACAAATCATAACAAAGATGTAAAAAAAATTATACAATTCTTCATTTTTGCGTACATATTCTATTAGCATTTCACCGATCTTCGATGAAAGAGCTTGTCTCTGCTGACACTTCATTATTTTGTTCATTTCATCTATCGACTGCTGTATTCACACAAAACGTTTTTTTGCAAAACGGGCTCGGCACGTACTCGGCCAATATTATTTGAAAGAAAGAGAGCAGATGACCCCCTAGTGTGAATGTTTCCCAACAAAATGCGTAAGCTTACATGAGAAATAAATTTTACCAAGCTTGTACCCTGCCCATGCCTTGCACTATAATGTGAATCGAGCTTTACATAACTTTTTAGCATGTTTTAGTAAAAAAATCTGCATTATTATCTAACACTAATTTAAATAGGAACAGTCATTAGCTTCATCATTAATTTATTTAAAATTTTTACGGGAAGAGTTTATTCTATTTATGACAAACAATGTAACTGTAGCAGAACAATCACATGTACATTGTTTTCCTAAAAATGTAATTTTATTCGATATACAAGTAATCTTTTCATTACCATTTCTAAGTCACTCTAGAGGTGTGAAACACAAGCCGGATCAATACCTTTTATTATTGTCTCGGCCCTGACAATTGCTTAATTGCTTAAGTCAATATTGCAAGCAACAACATCAAACACGCGGATGTCGTAAACAGCAAGGAAGAAAGGCACAATTGATATACATTTAAGCCCTAGAATTTGTGTTTCATTTCTGTTATAGTATGTTTTTCTATATTGTCTGTAATTCTGTTATTGTCAATGATGGCTCTAAGCAGTTTTGACGTTTTTAAGATACTTTTTAAACAGACTTTGAACCTACTACGAAATGTTTAATATAGGAGATTATAGGCATTGAATTAAACCATAACAGTTTGAATGTTACATATTTCTTCCAATTAAATTGAGTTTCACTCTCCTACCATTTCCGAGATGTTAAATGTTTGGTGTTTAACACACATTGTGTGTTATTATTTGTGACACGTTTGCAATAACTTTGTTACTGTGTAAGGTGATCTCGTTATTTTGAAAATCATTTTAAATGTTGACAATTTGCTTCAGGATTGGCCCAAAGAGCACCAAAGAAATATTGATTTGATCCTCAAATATTTTGCATTTGCTACCAAAAATATATCTGAGCACCAAGATTTTAGCCGCAAATTGATACTTAAGCAAAACATAAAAGTTTGGTTGCCTATTTATCAGTTTGAGCACTAAATATTTAGTTTTACCACCAGATATTGTATTTGAGCACCAAAACTTGGGCATCAAAATAGATGAAATCCATACCAAAAAATAAATAAATAAAAATCTGGTGTGATACACTCACACAACTTCCGTTTACAGTGGTCTTATAATTAGTCAAAAATTTGAATTTAAATTTTTAAGCATTTGTCAAAAAATTTCAAAAATTACAAATTCTACAAAAAGGCACAAAATAGAGCGCTAGTTGAAGAGACAAATTTTCTCTAGAATTTTAAGTTGAATTCAAAAGTGTAATAATATACCGGGTGTTCTATTTAAAATACGAGTTAATAAAAAAAATAGAAAGGAAAACAAAAGAAACCCATTTTAGAACTATTCAACTGGAAAATCACCTATCTCACATCAATACACATTAAAAATGTACCTAATAAAAATGTGAAATTTGAAAAAAAATCGTTGGAGCCGTTTTTGAAAATATAGAGAAAAAAACTGAAAAATCACAAGAGTAAACACCTACTTCCAGTTATGCAATTTTCTTCAAAAGCGTGGTGTCGCATCTACATAGTACACAAAATTTATATATGAAGTTTTAATGCCATACCTCTTTTCGTTTTTGAGATATTCTGTTCACCGACAGACAGACACACAGCCAGATCAATACAAAAAATATGTTTTTTGGGTTCAGGGGACTCTAAAACGTGAAGATCTGTTGAAAACTCAATTTCGAATTTTTGGGGTGAATCCAATACTTCCTTTATCGTAAAAGGAAGTAAAAATAAAAGATAGGAGGGATGCTCTGTTAATAGTTAGTAGCAGGTCATGGAAGCTCAATTGGTTCGAAAAAATTGCAACAATTGAATATCGCATTAGTTGACATTTGTTACCCACAATTGTTAAACGTTCCGATTTCCTTGTGAAACGTAGTTAATTTTGTAAGTTAAGTAGTTTTGCATTTATAATTCAGTTAAAATGAGCATTCCGTGAACTGCCTTTAGAGCTATGATTTTCTATGACTATAAAAGACAGTTAGGATACCAGTAAAGCCATGAAAATTTAATAGCAGCTTTTGGCGATGCTGCCCCTTTATTATCCGCTGTTAGTCATTGGTTCCGCGAATTTTGACGAGGGTAAAAGCTGCTAGAAGACAAAGCAAGACCTGCAAGACCTGCGTAGGCTGCCTGTTCAGAAAATGTTGATCGTGTGGTAAGCTTGATTCAGTACAATAGAAATATTACTTATAGGGAGATACAGGAGGAAGTGAAGATTGGATTCTCGGCGGTGAATACCATTTTGCATAAACATCTTGGGGTAAGAAAGCTAGCAAGCCGTTGGATACCGCATTTGCTCTCAGAAAGTCAGCAACAGGATCGAGCAGACTGGTGTAAATTTATGTTGCAAAAATTTGACGAAGGAGCTTCCAAGCAAGTGACATACATTGTAACAGGTGACAAATCTTGGGTATACAGTTACAACCCTGAAACTAAACAGCAGTCTAGTGTTTGGGTATTCGAAGATGAAGACTTGCCCACAAAAGTAATTCGTGGCAGAAGCGTCAATAAGAAAATGATTGCTGTTTTTTTCCGCCGAAGTGGTCCTGTTGCGGTTATTCCACTTGAAGATCGCAGAACTGTTAATTCTGAATTGTACTGCAAAGCGGCTTTACCACAGATGTTTGGAAAATTACAGACAGGTTGCCAAAGGACCGGTTTGCGTAACATCTTAGTCCATCATGACAACGCATCCTCCCACACTGCTGCCAGAACATTGGATTTTTTGAAAGATTCGGGAGTTCAATTAGTAACTCATCCTCCGTATAGCCCAGATCTGGCGCCGTGCAACTTGTTTTTGTTTTCAACTGTTAAAAAAATGATGCGAGGTAAACGATTTTCCAGCGCAGATGCAGCAGTTACAGAATTTCAAAGAATTTTTGAGGACCTTTCAGAAAATGAATTTTCCGAATGTTTTAAAAAGTGGTTTCAAAGAATGCACAAGTGTATTAGTCTGAATGGAGAATATTTTGAAAAACAATACAGTTTTTTGTTAAAAAATGGAACGGTCTTTTAATAACTAACAAACTCGTATATAGGATTGGCACTCGAAATTATATTTTTCGGCACCAAAATACAGCAAAAAATATTATAGAATTTATATCTAAATAAATCTATTTTGATCCAGAAATAATATTTGAGCACCAAACATGAAAATAAAATAGTAGTATAGGGTGAAGTCTATCTAATAATCACATGTGGGATTAAATTGCACATTAGTTTTCAGTTCTCTCACTTCCGTTATTGTAAGTATGTTATTGATTTTACCGAAAAGTTGTTGGTTACTATTGAGAACTTACTTACGTCCCTAGGGAAGGTAACTAGTCTATCAGCATATCACTTGACACCTATGATATACAGATTTTTAGTAATTTATTCAAACATAAAAAATGAAAACCGAATTCTATAATCTATAGGTGTGGAAAAGATAGTTATTTTTAACCAGTCTAGAGCACACTACGCTATGCTCGGACTACAAACTCATCCTCGACTGGTAAATGCTATTTACTTCCCTTGATGCATAAATAACTATTACTTGTACTTTTTTCCTTGGGAATAAAAGTGGCACTTTAGGCTTTCTTTTTAGGATATCAAGTAGAGCTTCAGATATAAGTAGTGCCAATTGATAATTTTTTAAAATTTCATATAGGTAATGGTGAAATTTCAGCTGTCATTTGAATTTCAAAAACTAACCATGTTAACAAATTCTAACATAAACTCAATGATTTTTATGTGGTATTGTGTATATTTCATTCACCTCATTTGTGATTTTGAACAGACCTTGAATGTGAATATTTTTACCAGTGTATCAAATATTTAGTTAAAAAAGTTACTAATGTCAAAATAACATTGACCTTTGTATCTTCTACAAAACACTTCAGTTATAGAAAACCCGTTTGTGGCATCTTGTTGAAGTGGGGGGGATCAGTTATATTATTTTCAATTAATTTATCTGCGACAGTGTGTAAAACTGACTTTTAGTTAGCAGTTTTAAGTTTGTAAAACGACTGTTTAGCAACATGTTTTCATTAGTTTACGTCGTCAGTAGCAACGTGTTTAAAATTGTTTCATTAGTCAGGTCATCAGTAGCAACGAGTTTTAAAATTTTTAGCCATGCAAAATTACAACTGGTTGCTAGTAATTCTAATTTACATTTTAAACATGTTTTTATATTTACCGTGTTTTCTAGATTCTATCGCAGATAAAATATTGTAAGATACACACGTGTAAAGCATCTTTAGTCACTTGCGAGGCTTAAAACACTCGCTCACTTGCGTTTTAACTAAGCCCCACTCGTGACTAAAGACTAGCTTTACACACTTGTATCGTAAATTATCGTGTGTTCCAAAAAAAAATCATTTAGGGTAGGTAGGCCTTGGAAAGAAAGATAGGAAATCTAGTTATGTCTTAACTTAAGCCTGTAGATGAATGTCAGATTGCATTTGTTTATGAAAACATCTGTCACTGTGACAGGTAAAAGTTTACACTGCATTAAGTTTAATTGTATAAAGCAAAAAGGAAAATAAGATGGCATGTACACAACAATGAGTGTAATAATCACAATGGTCAATAAAAATTGTTTTTGTTAAATGTTTTGTATATTTTTAGGAAAATAGTTCAAGGTCAAGATGTAATTTAGTTCTCTCTGACTTGGTAGTTTATTTGCATCACTTGGTACATCTCAAGTTACGGCAAACTTCAATTTGATCATGGCATGCAGCGAATGAGTTTTTTGGAACACACCATACTATTAATTCACTTGATGAATGAAGTATCTTACACTCTTAAAAGAATGCACATATGCAAAGCCTGTTCAGAATCACAAAGGTAAAGGTTCAAGGTCATTTCAATTCCTCCAACCGGGGGCGGGCTGCTATAGGGACCTTGCGTTCCTCCTCAGCCAAGTACGAGAATTATAGGATGGGTGAGAGAAAGGAGGGGCGGAGAATGGAAAGAAGGTCAGAAAAGGTGGAAAAGTACTGCCTCAGAGAAGGTACTCTGTTGACTCAGGAAAACCACCTAAAAACCTGAATCAGAGCAGACGGCCAGGGCAATTGAACCCGCGACCTCCCGAATGCCAAGCAGACGTGGTAAAATCACAAATGGAGTAAAAAGAGTATACCTTTATTTTGCTGGAAACCAGACTACCGCACCACCAGATATTTTGATATTTGGACACTGGCAATAAAATTACTTAAACTGCCAACATTTAATTTTTTTTTTATTTTATTAAGATTTTTATAGAATTTTTAAAACCTGGCTATCTTAGTGGACAATTTCACTTTTAATGCAAAAAACACGATCATTTTGCAACTATTGTGTGTTTGACTTATTATTTTCTAAAGATTATTTAATAATGTTGGATTTCAATCATAATTTTTGGAGATCATTTATTATTTCTGGTTGTCATTTACTAGGTTTGGCACTTATTTAGTATTTCTGGTGATAAATCTAATTTTTGTTATTACTTAAAATATTTTTGGTGGTTGCCAAAGATATTCCCGGTAATAGTATTCAGGTGCTCATTTATTATTTTTGATGCCAAAGTAATCTTTTGGTGACTAATAATTAAAATTGGTACAAAAGGCTGGTGCATTAAAATTATTTTAGTGATCATTAAATTATTCCCAAAAATAAATACATATAAATTTTTTCGTTCAAGAACAATATAGTGTCAATTAGTTATGCTGGCAACATAGTGTATCTATATACTTCCAAATCACTGACTGATACAGGTTTAGCAATATTGTCCATCTTTAACCATTATGTAATTATCAAATGCAGTGTTATATTAGTGTAACATAGTAAACTTTAGAATTAATAATAATACTAAAATGATTAAATGGTTATTCATTACCCACCTTATATCTTTTATAAGTAATTTAGCTATAAAATCCTTTGCATTGTCTGAAATTTCACGGAAAGCTTCATCATCAAAGTCATATTTCCCAATCGTTACATTAGCCATTGTTTCCACATCTGTATGCCCCATAAAAGGCGATAAACCAGATAATCTAAAATGTAAAACACGTAAAAGTTTATCATTTAAAGATTAATAATTGCACTTACAAAACGTAGCATATAACACCAACTGACCACATATCAGTGCCATAACCAATTTGATCGAAATTGACGACTTCGGGAGCCACAAATTCGGGAGTTCCAAACAGAACCTGAAGTTTTTTATCGGGATCATATTTTCTAGCAAGTCCAAAATCAATAATTTTGACTCTATTTCCTGTTTTAGTGAGGCATAAAATATTTTCAGGCTGCAAAGAAAGTGATTTTTATTGTTTAATTAGAATTTGAAATTCATATTTTTACTTTCATATCCAAGTGTAAGATGCACTGTTTGTGAATAAAATCTATTCCCTCGCAAATTTGCCTCATGAATACTGTACAACTTTTTTCAGTGAGGACGAAGTCATCGTCTATTACTCTTTCGAATAGTTCGCCTCCTTCAATGCTGAAACAAACTCAAAAATATTACAAATGCAATGAAAATTGTATTATTCTTACAGTTCCAGAATGACGCACATTATTTTTCCATTTTCAAATGCGTCGTAAATTTGTAGAAGCCGGGGATGCTGCAAGGAACGCATGATGTCAACTTCCCTCTCCACATTTCGACGATCTTCCTTTTTCGGCACGGCAATAAATTTGGCAGCTAAACCCAAGCCGGTGCTTTTTTCTGTGCATTTGTATACCGTTCCAAACTTCCCTCTGTAAGAATTTTAATTGCAGTTTTTGTATACATCTCGTTTAAAATTAGTACAACAACAAACCTGCCTATTTCTGTAGTTAGTTCATACAACTCTTTTGGATCCGTGCCTCTTCTCACTTGCACATTTCTGTACGGAAAGCTTAATTGCACCTCTGGAAAGAACAATAATTAGCTCTGTAGTTCCTGATATTTTGATTTGTTTTAAAGTATTTAAATGCAAATTTAAGTTAACATTATTTTTTTCGAACAAGATAATTTGCTTTGCCTTTGATAATAACTTGCTTTATTATACCCTATCAAATACATATTTATCAACAAGTTGTAATTATGTTAGAAAACACAATTACGTCTTTATGATAAATATATTAATTTGATATTTCTCACCCGGCGAATTATAATCTGAAAGAAAGAAACGCAAAATATTATAAAGTGAACAAGGAAGCGTTATCATTTTATTTGTTGCGCAGCATATAAAAATTAAATTGTTAAACAAAACTGGTGTTACCTAATATAATTTAAAAATGAGCATTTTATAGCATTCTGAAGAAATTATTTTCTGACGATTGATTGTTAGCAAAAAACGATTCATTTACAGCCGTATTCATAGTCGTTCGCCAGCGGCTCGCCGGCGAGTCGCCGGAGTTTCGTTATGAATAGTATGTTGGCGGCACTGTACGTCTATGTCAAATTCGAGGTTAGCAGGTTAGATTTTGTGTCAATTTCTGTCAAAACTGACGGAAAACCTAACCTGATAACCTCGAATTTGACATAGACGTACAGTGCCGCCAACATACGAAACTCCGGCGACTCGCCGGCGAGCCGCTGGAGAACGACTATGAATACGGCTGTTAGTGTTTTGCCTCGAATATATTTTGTACTATAAAAAATCCAAACCAATCACAATAAATAAAGATCAATCTATTTCAGAAATGTAGGGAATACATCCTAAAGCGCTTAATAATATTAGAAAGATGTAGATAGCCATACATGCTGAAAACACTTAATCTAATTTGGTTTTACTTTTCAATTAAAGTACGTTTTTTTTCTTATAAAAATTGTGAAGGTCAAAGAATTTAGGGTGTATGTTGGCATTACTTGGATTCCTTTAAAAAATATATGTTGGTAGAATTTGTTTTAGTAACCTTTTAGAACTAAAAATTGGTGGGAAATTTAAAATCTGGCATTAAAGGAGTTTTGTTTTTAGGTAATTTTTTGTAAAGTTCTTCTTCTGGCATGTTAGTTTGCAGATCCAATAGTTCCTCTGCACACTTCAGAATTGCTTTTTTTACATTTAATTTTAAAAGATTCCGTTTTTAAGCATATTTATTTTCAAAAAAGAAAAGCTGACAATTTAATTTCAAATGTCATAATGACACAAGTCCTTTACAGAAAAACCTGACGTAAATACATTTTCTAATCATTTTAAAAAAAGCGGTTTTGCCAATTTTATCTTGACCTTGAAAATTTTTATAGCAAAAACACGTACTTTACTTGCGCTTTGCTATTTGTGTAAATTGTTAAATCTTATCACCGAGCAAAGCTCACTATAATGAACGTGACGAATGGTTATTATTTAGGCAGTCCCCCAAGTGAAAATGTATTTATAGAAACCTGCACACTTCCTTAACATTGTCATATTGTAATGCTATTGCTTCATTTTAATTAAACAGGTGTAAATATACCGTTGGTTTCTTTAGAGAAAATGAATAATTATGACAGTATGAAAGAGTACACCACTCCTATCGTATTATAGTATTACAAATTACAACATTTCATGATATTTTTTGTTAGTTCAGACCTAATAAAGACGATACGTAATGAGAATTATTCAAAGTAGTATTTAATTTAAAAAAAAACATGTTATTACGAATGTCTCGTAACATTCTAGGGTCAATTGTTTGCCTTAAACACAAAATTGTTCGATACTATTGTACCTGCCCCTTTCTGTATTACTCTAAAAGTTGCTTCAAAAGTTTTAACCAATGTCAAAAATATTTTTTAAATAATATCGTTAGGTGATAAATATAAATTTCCAATACAAAAAACGTGTAGACTTAGATAGCTCTATTTAGTTG
Organism: Agriotes lineatus; assembly: GCA_940337035.1. NCBI lineage: Eukaryota > Metazoa > Arthropoda > Insecta > Coleoptera > Elateridae > Agriotes > Agriotes lineatus. Next base: position 80,300,386 of record OW679194.1, on the reverse strand, counting down.
CAAAGATGCTCACTGTTATGAAAAGACCGACATATAGTGATTATTTGAGATATGTTTAGATTCGATATTAGAAAGTTACACAACAATTCGTGAAAACAAATGTTGTTTTGCTAAGATTGCACCTAAAAGTGCCAGAAATATAAAATAACTCTCTATGCTTTGTTATATTTAAAGATACATTTTGGTAATAAATAATGTACACTGTGTAATTTATGTTAATAAACTGCTTTACTTGATAAAATTGAGAGATTCTTGAAAAAGTAGTATAGTTTTTTGTTCTATAAAAGTGGTATAAATCAAAAATGTGGAGTGGAAGTAATTTTCCCTTCGGAATACGTGCCAACTCTGTATTTAAAAAATAGCTTTTGTGTAGGAATTGATAATCTTGAACAGGTTCTACGCTTCTTTCAGTAGATATATACTGTTACAGCTTAAAATTAGGCACAATGCGATTATAGTGATTATAATTATACTAAAGTGAATACATGTTGAATATTCCAGCATTGGACAAACATTTAAAGGTGTTATAGTTTTTACTAATCACACTACTATATCATTTACAAATGTTTATTTATTCTAAAAGTAGTATGAAAGCATTGTTTTTTAATTATACAAAAGTCTGTTTTAGATAAGTAATTGAAAGTAATGTAATTTTTTATAATTATTTAATAATAATAATAATAATGTCTTTATTCTTAATCTTTTTTTCAATTCACCTAAATTATACAAAAATTGATAAGGCGAAGTTCAGTTTGGTTCCAAACGAACCGTCTGCTCTTACACTTAACCCTATATCATCTGCTACTAACCTTGAGTATATAAATAAAATATCATGCAACTAAGAAAAAATATAACCGAAAGAACTAATTTATAAGAATGCCCACATATAAAGCTACATATTGAACGCCAGACCTTCCAGCAGCAAACTCTTTATATAAAAATTGTTTATAAAAATAAAAATTATTTCCATAACTGCTTTTTTTAAACCCAATTTCTATGCACTTTTAATAGTTATTCATGTATCCAGAGCATAAAACAGGCATTTTTGGCTCTCGGCGAGAGAGTTATAGCACGATGTGCGAAACACCAAGGGCTAGAACATGACAAGAGCCAAAAATGTGGATTACGCCTGAGATACATACAAAACTACGCATGATAGAAATTTAATTTAGAAAGGTAGATCCAGAGTATAGATATTATACCGCTGCCAATAAAAACAGGACAATTCTTACAGTTATTTTAGCAAAATAGTACCTTTGTAATTATGGTTTTCATGAATAAGTGTTTTTAAACAAATCAGCTTGTGATAAAATTCATATTAGAGGGCAAAAAAGAATTTTATCGCCCGAGGGTGATAAAAAGCTTGAAAATGAGGTTTAAATAACGCATATATTAATCGATTGTACATAAAGTATATTAATTGTGTTTATTGCACTCAATAGCGGGCGTAATATAGCTGTTATGGCTCAAGGGTTTAGAAAAATGCTAAGAAGTATAACAAACACTAACAGTCTAAACTTGAGCCACGTTACGAAGACGAGCCATGTAAACAAAGATTCTGACAGTTCTCAGTTCGGCTTAAACCAGTTTCACACGGTGCGCATTTTACGTAAACGTCCGACTAAGATCTGACACAGCAGATAATTACCGCACAACAAAACAATGCTCATTCCTTCTTTAGTGGAAAGGCCTGCATAAGCGGTATTCGACAACTTCGAAATGAAGAATTAATAGGTGCTGCTTATTGAGCGAAAAGTATACATCTCTCCTCAATCTGGAATGAGTAGTATCTCCGTGAATTTGTAACCATGACTTTAAAAAGTGTAATATTTTTTTAATTGAATGAAATTGTTCTCACTTTGTGATCACTTGTGCTGTTAATAAAAAATCTGGTGTGATACACTCACACAACTTCCTTTTACAGTAGGTAATCTTATATTTAGCCAACAATTTGATTTTTAATTTTTAAGCATTCGTCAAAAATGTTCAAAAATTACAATTTCTACAAAAACGGTACCTACCAGATAGAGAGTTAGTTGAACAGACAAATTTTTCTAGAATTTTAAGCTGAATTCAAAAATGTAATAATATACCGGGTGTTCTATTTAAAATAGAAGTTAATAAAAAAAATTTAAAAAAAACAAAAGAAACCCATTTTAGAAGTATTCAACTGGAAAATCATTTATCTCACAACAATACATATTAAAAATGTAATAAAACTGTAAAGTTTGAAAAAAATCGTTATAGCCGTTTTTGAAAAATCACAAGAGTAAACACCTATTTCCGGTTATGCGGTTTTTTTTCAAAAGCTTACTGTCGCATCTACATAGTACACAAAACTTATATATGAAGTTTCAACGCCATACCTCTTTTCATTTTTGAGATATTCACAGACACACACACAGACAGATAGACAGACAGACCAATGAAAAAAATATGTTTTTTGGGTTCAGGGGACTCTAAAACGTGAAGATCTGTTGAAAACTCAATTTCGAATTTTTGGGGTGAATCCAATACTTCCTTCATCGTAAAAGTAAGTAAAAAGGTTCTGCGTTTGTATGTCATCTACAGTCATAACTTTACGCTGTAGCTACAAGTGACTATGTTTGTTTACAAAATTATATGTATATAATTTTCTTTTGTTATATGATTGTGCTCAGTTTGTGCTAATTCATACTGATGATAAAAAAATTATGGGTCGTATGTGGGTGGTTGCACTTTACCGTACTGCTACCGTCGAGATGAGAAAATTTTCGATCTCGTCTCGTCTGAAAATTCGAGATCGAAATTGACTTTCTTCGATTTAGAATTTTCCAGATGAGATTAATCAAATTCTCGAATATTCGAGCGAAATTAATCAAATTCTCGATCTCGATCATTTTTTAATAGTATTTTTAAAACCCGCATTATAACCGAACAGTTGCAGGGCTTTATATTAATTTTTTATAAAACTTTCACAAGGATTACCTTAAAATAACCGCAGCCTCAATTCGGTACGCATAGGGCATATTTAAAATTTGATAATCAAGATTTTCGAGTTCGAGATCAAGAATGGGTAAATCACGTCTCGTCTCGCGGCGGCATTACTACAACTGCGGTTGTAACAATTGCTGCTTTACGGAAATAAATAAAAATAGAATTACATTCGTATTCTACACTATATGTAAACAATACTACACTTTTTACTTCCTTTAACAATAAAGGAAGTATTGGATTCATCCCAAAAATTCGAAATTTAGTTTTCGACAGATCTTCACGTTTTAGAGTTTCCTGAACCCAAAAACATGTTTTTGTTCATTGGTCTGTCTGTCTGTCTGTCTGTGAACAGAATATCCCAAAAACGAAAAGAGGTATGACGTTGAAACTTCACATAGAAGTTTTGTGTACTATCTAGATGCGACAACAGGCTTTTGCAGAAAATCGCATAACCGGAAGTATGGTGTTTACTCTTGTGATTTTTCGGTATTTCGATTTTTTCAAAAACGGCTCTAACGATTTTTTCAAAGCTTTACATTTTTATTACATGTTTAATGTGTATTTATGTGAGATATGTGATTTTCTAGTTGAATACCTCTAAAAAGGATTCTTTGTTTTTTCTCTTTTTACTTCCTTTTACAATAAAGGAAGTATTGGATTCACCCCAAAAATTCGAAATTGAGTTTTCGACAGATCTTCACGTTTTAGAGTTTCCTGAACCCAAAAACATGTTTTTGTTCATTGGTCTGTCTGCCTGTCTGTCTGTGAACAGAATATCCCAAAAACGAAAAGAGGTATGACGTTGAAACTTCACATAGAAGTTTTGTGTACTATCTAGATGCGACAACAGGCTTTTGCAGAAAATCGCATAACCGGAAGTATGGTGTTTACTCTTGTGATTTTTCGGTATTTCGATTTTTTCAAAAACGGCTCTAACGATTTTTTCAAAGCTTTACATTTTTATTACATGTTTAATGTGTATTTATGTGAGATATGTGATTTTCTAGTTGAATACCTCTAAAAAGGATTCTTTGTTTTTTCTCTTTTTACTTCCTTTTACAATAAAGGAAGTATTGGATTCACCCCAAAAATTCGAAATTGAGTTTTCGACAGGTCTTCACGTTTTAGAGTTTCCTGAACCCAAAAACATGTTTTTGTTCATTGGTCTGTCTGCCTGTCTGTCTGTGAACAGAATATCCCAAAAACGAAAAGAGGTATGACGTTGAAACTTCACATAGAAGTTTTGTGTACTATCTAGATGCGACAACAGGCTTTTGCAGAAAATCGCATAACCGGAAGTATGGTGTTTACTCTTGTGATTTTTCGGTATTTCGATTTTTTCAAAAACGGCTCTAACGATTTTTTCAAAGCTTTACAATTTTATTACATGTTTAATGTGTATTTATGTGAGATATGTGATTTTCTAGTTGAATACCTCTAAAAAGGATTCTTTGTTTTTTCTCTTTTTACTTCCTTTTACAATAAAAGAAGTATTGGATTCACCCCAAAAATTCGAAATTGAGTTTTCAACAGATCTTCACGTTTCAGAGTCCTCTGAACCCAAAAAACATATTTTTTTCATCCTACATGATTAGAAAATCGAATTTTACCATCTCCGTAGAGACGAGAAAGTGTGCGTTTCTAAGGCTAGCCCTGCAAAACAAACCCCAATGGCTAGGCAAGAAAAAAAATTTCGACGTTTTCCAGTAGGGGACGCTGCAATAATCTGTCAAACCAAATTTAAGAGGGGCTAAAGCTCGCCTGTCCATTTCTTCTTTCAGCCTGGAAAATAATCACTTTACTGCCTAGGTTTACAATATACTATTTCATTGGTCTGTCTGTCTGTGTGTGTGTCTGTCTGTCTGTGTGTGTGTCTGTCTGTCTGTCTGTGAACAGAATATCTCAAAAACGGAAAGAGGTATGGCGTTGAAACTTTATATATAAGTTTTGTGTACTATGTAGATGCGACAGTAAGCTTTTGAAGAATATCGCATAACCGGAAGTAGGTGTTTACTCATGTGATTTTTCAGTTTTTTTCGATTTTTTCAAAAACGGCTCTAACGATTTTTTTTTAAACTTTACATTTTTATTACATTTTTAATGTGTATTGATGTGAGATAGGTGATTTTCCAGTTGAATACTTCTAAAATGGGTTTCTTTTGTTTTTTTTTCTATTTTTTTTATTAACTCCTATTTTAAATAGAACACCCGGTATATTATTACATTTTTGAATTCAGCTTAAAATTTTAGAGAAAATCGTACGACACTCATTAATGACCAATAGAAAAATTAGTTTACGAGCCATAACCTAGTCAACAACAAAATTTCTTGGAAATTTTTTGTAGGTAGACATTACTTCTTTTTACTTCCTTTTACTACTATAAAGGAAGTATTGGATTCACCCCAAAAATTCGAAATTGAGTTTTCAACAGATCTTCACGTTTTAGAGTCCCCTGATCCCAAAAAACATATTTTTTTTCATTGGTCTGTCTGTGTGTCTGTGAACAGAATATCTCAAAAACGAAAAGAGGTATGGCATTGAAACTTCATATATAAGTTTTGTGTACTATGTAGATGAGACAGCAAGCTTTTGAAGAAAATCGCATAACCGGAAGTAGGTGTTTACTCTTGTAATTTTTCAGTTTTTTTAGATTTTTTCAAAAACGGCTCTAACGATTTTTTTTAAATTTTACATTTTTTTTACATTTTTTATGTGTATTGATGTGAGATAGGTGATTTTCCAGTTGAATACTTCTAAAGTGGGTTTCTTTTGTTTTTTTTTATATTTTTTTTATTAACTCCTATTTTAAATAAAACACCCGGTGTATTATTACATTTTTGAATTCACCTTAAAATTCTAGAGAAAATTTGTCTCTTCAACTAACACTCGATTTTGTACCGTTTTTGTAGAATTTGTAATTTTTGAAAATTTTTAACAAATGGTTAAAAATTAAAAATGAAATTTTTGACTAATTATAAGATCACTGTAAAAGGAAGTTGTGTGAGTGTATCACACCAGATTTTTATGGTTTGTGTCGTTACGATTTTCTTACCGAATCTGCATTCGAGCATTAATTCATATCCGGAAATTATTTTTCGTGCATTTCAACAACGTCCTAATTTGCCCTCGCTCGGGCAAACTAATACGACGTTGTTGGAACGCACTCAAAAAATTTCCGGAAAGAATTAATGCTCTTATGGGATTATATGTGAAAATTTGTCTCTTCAACTAACGCTCTATTTTGTACAGTTTCTGTAGAATTTGTAATTTTTGAAAATTATTGACAAATGCTTAAAAATTAAAAATCTAATTTGTGGATAATTATACGATCATTGTAAAAGAAAGTTGTGTGTGTATATCACACCAGATATAAAATAATTAGTCATTTTTTTTAATGGTGGTCAAAGGTTACCGTGTCATCATAAGATGAAGCTATTTGTTTCAGTTTCGGTTCAATAAGGTATTGAAATTAAGTGAGTTAATAAGCGTGCATTTACAAATTTTTAGGTTTTATTGCAAATATTGTTATTAAAAATAGAATAACAATAGAAAATCAAAAGTAGTCCCTTAACGAAACAGTTTGCGAACATCTGACCAAAAACATGTTGAAAATAATAATTTCAGAATCATATACCATGTTTAACCCGATCGTGGTTTATTCTTTATTATTGAAACTTGGCAATTCGTAATAGTATATTATTATATGAGCGATTATGACAGCCATTATTCACGAAGATGACATTTGCGCCACAAGCCGAAAGCGCGTGGCGCAAGTCATCTGAGTGAATAATGGCCATAATCGCGAATATAATACGATATTTTATCTACTCCTTTGCAATAGGAGACTTGTGTTCATATTTCCGAATTTTGACAGCTGTTAACTTCAAAACTCATTGAATAATAAGAATGAATTCTGTGATTGGCTACAACCTATTGAATAATGAAAATAGAATTTTCTGATTGGTTGCAATTTGCAAGCTATTGAATAATGAAAATAGAATTTTATGATTGGCTGCAAACCGTGAATTATGAATCATAATTCATGGCCATTGTGCAGTAGGAGTAGATAAAATTATGTACTTAATAAGAACTACCTTTTGACACATAATTGATTTTTTCCACTCTCGGTTTTAACAAAGTGGTAATAACTTTTGCTTTTCAAATGAAACATTCTGTACATTTTTGCATTTTTGATTATTTATTCCAATCAATCCATATAATGCTAGAAAAATTTAAATCAGGTCGAAACTACTAAATTATGTGATTTATGAGTAAATAACCTTCTTCAAAATAATTTTTCAACTCAACTTTTTCTAACGGAATCATTGAATTCCATGCGCCATATAATACTGCCACTAATAAGGAATTTTCTGTCCACTTTGCAACTGGGACAAAGACAACCGCAATTGCAGTCCATCAAAAATTAATATATTTAATTTTATTCCGATTAAATGCTAATAAGTTACTATTAGAAACAACACTCGACCACATCAACCTGTGGAACAGGTCGGTTTCAGAAGAGAATTTAGTACAACAGACCATATTTTAACAATACAAATTATTGTTAAAAAATCCAACGAATACAATCTTCGTCTCTATTTCGCGTTCGTAATTATCAAATAGCTTTAGATAGCATCTATTTCTAAGCTATAGAATAAGCTGTAATGGCCGAAAGTCTTCAAGGCTACATTAGAAGACATATTGAAGCGAATTAGCTGGGAAGACCGCGGTATTAACACAGTAGACCAAAATGAAAGCATCTCAGGTTCGCGGATCATCGATAATCACGAAGATCTGCAACAAATGCTAACAAAACCAAACAACGACAACATGCAACTTTTGATAAACACGACACCACTAAAATAAGCAACGGAAATCCATCAAGCCCAGCAAAGAGAACCAAACCACTGAAATAAATCGCAGATCTCGCATGGCGTTTGGCTTTTGGCAAACTCTCACAATGTGGTCAAAAATAAGAAAATCCCTATGCAACTTAGATCGAAGGTCTTTAATAGCTGCGTGCTCCCCGTCCTAACTTATGCAGTGCTAAGCTGGACATCCGCCAAGGCAAACTTGGACAGATTAAATAAAACACATGGAAGTAGGAAACGGAAAATGGTAGGAGTGAGTTTAAAAGAATAAAACACAAATTTCTCGTTAAGACGTACAAAAACACACAGACGTAGTAGATTATATGGCTAGATTGAAATGAAAATGGGCAGGACACAACGAAAGAGACCAAGATAGTAGTTTAATTCAGAAGTGGCACCCTAATGATGGCAAAAGAAATAGAGGAAGACCCCAGATGCGTTGGGTGGATGACCTGAAAAGATATGCAGGTTAGCTTGGAAACAAATAACAATGAATATAGAAAAATTGAAAGAGTTAGAAGACCCCTACCATCTATTTAATTAGGAACTTGGATGAAAAGAGATATAGAAGAAGAAAAAGAAGAGGTAACTAAGTTGGCTTTGAAAAAAAAATATTTAGCTGGTAGAACGTTTATGTTGGCTTATCGGTGTTTTTATTGTACCTTTTAAAATTGTTTATACTGATTAAAATACCAATGCCAACCTTTACGCCCAAAAATATCCTAATCTACAATGTCTCGTTAGAAAGTATTATCTGTCACTTGAAAATCAATCGAAAAGAGTCACATAATGATCCAGAAGAAGATTAATGTTTTGACTTGACTAGAAAATGATAAAAACATTTCTTTGAGACATATTGCTTTTGAATTAGCAATGTCACCAAAGCATAAGCAGAATTTTGCATAAGCATATCTACAAATTAATTAAATATCAATCACACCAAAATTTGCAGGTAGGATTGAATATTGCAATTGGATTTTACAAAATAATGTAGAACCAAATAATGCACTTTGAGGCCAGATTAACGATTTAGGCTAATTTAACCCCTAGAATGCAAGATACTGGTCGCAAGAAAATCAGCATTTATTGAGGATGGGTAATTTCTAAAAGCGTTTTGCATTTAACATTTGGCTAGGAATAATTGATACAAGGAGAATTGGTACCAAAAGTATTGGAAACTGATTTTGCCATGCCATTTCTTAATTCACAAACAATCACGTCTTTTGAAATTCGTAATAAGAGCAAATTCCAAGACTTTTGGGACACCCGTTATAATACAATCAAAAGAAAAATTTAAAAATTGGTAAAGGACTTTACTTGAAACTTCCCTCGCAAGTGGAAGTTCTAAAACTATAAATTCCGCAAATATCAAAGAAAAACAAGGGTGTTCAAAATTATGTACGAAATGGGTACAAATATCTTAACATTGGTAATAATACTGAAACAGTGGAAGCAAATACTTAGTAATGCCCATTACATCAATTTGCAAATAAAAAAGATCTGATGTGATACGCGCACACAACTTTCTTTTACAGTGATCTTATAATTAGCCAAACATTTTATTTTGAATTTTTTAAAATTACAAATCCTGCAGAAACCGTACGAGATGGAGCGTTAGTTCAAGAGACAAATTTTCTCTAAAATTTTAAGCTGAATTCAAAAATGTAATAATATATACCGGGTGTTCTATTTAAAATAGGAGTTGATAAAAAAAGAAAAAAACAAAAGAAACCCATTTTAGAGGTATTCAACTGGAAACCACCTATCTCACATCAATACACATTAAAAATGTAATAAAAGTGTAAAGTTTAAAACAAATCTTTAGAGCCGTTTTTGAAAAAATCGAAAAAAACTGAAAAATCACCTGAGTAAGCACCATACCTCCGGTTATGCGATTTTCTTCAAAAGCTTGCTGTCGCATCTAGATAGTACACAAAACTTTTATATGCAGTTTCAACGCCATAGGTACTTTTTTTCGTTTTTGGGATATTCTGTTCACACACAGCCATACAGACAGACAGACAGACACACAGACAGATCAATGAACAAAAACATGTTTTTTTGGGTTCAGGGGACTCTAAAACGTGAAGATCTGTTGAAAACTCAATTTCGAATTTTTGGGGTGAATCCAATACTTCCTTTATTGTAAAAGGAAGTAAAAAACAACGCACGCGGTGAAACTCGAACTCTCAGGCATATGTCGAACCGAGTCATCCCTTTAACTAGAGCCAGGTGCTTTAGCTTTAACCACTGCGTCACGATCGGGCGTACAGTGTATGCGTTTCTCTGTGTTATAAAGACGTTAAAAATTCTGTTCTATTTACGATGTTGACCCTGTATGTATTAGGTCTCATTTTCGTTAAGCTATATGCAAATTATTACTCGTCACCTTGTATTTCTGTGACCGAAAGCAATATGTGAGCAAATGAAAATGAAGTCAAGCTTGGCTTTGAAACAATTAAGTCATGTGGTCTCTGACTTCTGATGTTTTTAATTTAAATATGACTGTTATAATAGTCCATATCTAACATCATTCATTTTCGTTTGCTAACCTGTTATATTCGGCTTCGAGTCAGGTAGACATAGAATTTGCATGCAAAATATCGTCGTCCTCCAATAAATAGTTTTTAAGCTATGCCGCCAACAGACAGACAAACATACAGATGGAATTGAGAAAACAGGTTTTTCGTCATCTAGACTCTAGAGATCCTAAAACGTGTGGATCTGTAGATGTGTCAGAAGGTAATTACAATATTTGCTTCGTCTTTTAGACGAGGAAAGTAAAAATCAATAAACCACCTTCCGAGATCTCTTCAGATTTTCCCGAGTCAGCGTCGTTGGATTACATGTTTTCTCAATTCCGTCTGTCTGACCGTCTGTCTGTCTGTCTGTCCGTCCGTCTATCTGTCTGCTCATCTATCTGTCCATCTGTCTGCCGTCTATCTGCCCGTCTATTTTGCATGCGGATTATGTGTCTACCTGTTTCGAAACCGAATATACTTCAGGTCATATATACAGGGTGTAACCAAAATGTGGACCGCTACTTCAGGAGCGTATTCTACTCATCAAAATGATGAAAAGAGTTGATATAAACATATGTCCAAAAATGAGTCGTTTCCGTGTTACAAAAACCTGACAAGTAATGTCACCACTCTGAATAATTAATTTTTTCTTCAAACGGCAGTAAAATATGGCATTATACTGCTGGATTGATGATGCTAAACTGTCACTTTATTGCCAAGCGGCAGATAATATTATCTGCCGCTGACGAGCGGCAGTTAAAGTTATTATCTGCCGCTGACGACTTTATCTGCCGCTCGTCAGCGGCAGATAAAGTTATTATCTGCCGCTGACAACTTTATCTGCCGCTCGTCAGCGGCAGATAATATTATCTGCTGCTGACGAGATCAAGTAATTTTCTTCGAATTTTGTTCACAAAGTTGTAAATAATTTGTTATAAAAACGTTTGAAGAAAAAAATATTATATGTTATTCGGAGCAAAAGTATCTTTATGTGTCTCGGCTGTACTTATCTGCCTCGCAAGCTCGGTAGATAACCCGTCCAGCCTCGCCACATAAAATATAACTTTTGCTCCTAATAACATAATATACTATTATCTACGAGTGTGTAAAATTGCCTTTTAGTTGGCAGTTTTAAGTTTGTAAAACGACTGTTTAATAACATGTTTTCATTAGTTTACGTCGTCAGTGGTTACGTGTTTAAAAGATTTCATTAGGCACGTTGTGAGTAGCAACGTGTTTTAAAATTTTTAAAACACGCAAAATTACGACCGGTTGCTGGTAATCCTAATTTACATTTTTTTTTTCTAGATTCTATCTTAGATAAAATATTGTACGATACACATGCGTAAAGCATCTTTAGTCACTCGCGGGGCTTAAAACGCTCGCTCACTCCCGTTTTAACTCTACCCTACTCGTGCCTAAAGAGTAGCTCTACGCACTTGTATCATAAATTACTATTTTGTTTGTTTATTTGATGGAAGGCCACTAGATACATTTTAACTTTCTTCGAATGGTAACTGATATCACCTCCATGTCATATCTCCATGGATAATTAACTCTTTTATTTCATTATGGCTGAAAATAAAATAATAGTTCTTCATAAATTATAAAGTTTCAACACAAAAATGACTGGAACAGAGCCTGCTAAAATTAGCATTAACTGAAAGCTATGGCTGCCGCTGCTTTTACCTTTTCTAATATTTCGTTACCGTACGACAAATTGGACGCGTTACTCTAAGTGCGAAACCCTTTCCGCATGTGCCACTGAATTATTCAGAACTTTAATTTTTCTGGTCCCAAAGCCTCAACTGTGCTCACAAATTTAAATAAAGTATTCAAAGAAACTTAATTAGCACAAATATTGCAAAACATGCTTTTAAAGTGTACAAATCCATAGTCTGAAACGCAACCAACATATTATGATTCCTCATACATTCATAATAGCTATTTATGCAACAAGTGCTAAAAGTCGACGTTTATGCACGAGACATGAAGATTATGAAACGAAGCCGAAGGCTGCGTTTCATAATATGTCTCGTGGATAAACGACTTTTAGCACGCGTTGCATACAATATTTTATCTACGACCTTAATTTTACTGTTACTAATCCATAAATATCGATTTAACAAAGGTTTGCATCTATGACAGTTATAAATAAACTGGAACTTGTTTAAAATATCAATGAATGACCAGCTATCCTGCCCTACCAATCTGACCTCACAAAATGACATCAAGATCGCTGTAGAAACATTTAAAAATGCAATTAACCAAGCCGTAGATAATTCCACTGATGCGAAAAAGCCAAAGAGATACATCAATTATTTAAACCCTCCGCCAAATATATTTAACCTCATTAAAGAAAAAAATAGGATAAGAAGAACTTGGCAAAGGACACGTGATCCGGAAATCAAAGTTAGACTAAACCAACTAATAATATTAGTCAGGAAAGAATTCGATGAGCACAGATACAAATCTTATAATCAGTACATAGGAAGCAACCGCTCACAATCCCCACTCTTCGTGTAAATGATCGAGCGTATCCAGAGGACAAGGAAAAAAGTGACATTTTCGCCAAACATCTTGAGCAAGTCTTCACCACAAAATATGAGGAAAGCAACGCAGAACACATCCAACAGATTGTGACAGAAGGAAACAATAATTCCACCGGAAATACAATGCTCATTGAGTCAACCTCACCCGCAGCAGTGAAGCAGTATATTAAAAAGCTGACAAATAATAAAGCCCCTGGAAGCGATATGATACCGAACATACTTCTTAAAAATCTTCCAGATAAATCCAGAGCCTATCTGACAGCGATCTTTAATGCATGTCTAAGAACAGGATATTTTCCAGAAGTATGGAGACACGCACTTATTCTTATGTTCCCCAAGCTTGGGAAGAAACACAGCGATCCAGCAGGCTATAGACCAATAAGTCTACTGTTCACACTGTCCAGGAGGGAACGAATAATTCAGCATCGACTCATGAGTTTCCTAGAAGATAACAACGCTATACAACAAATACAGTTCGGGTTTAAAAGTCAGCACTCTACAAGTCATCAAATACTAAGACTCACTGAGATAATAGAAGAAGGCTTCGAAAACAAATCGCATACACTAATCACATTTGTGGACGTAGCACAAGCCTTCGATCGAATCTGGATTAATGGACTGTTATACAAAATGCTAAAAATGAGCATTCCTTCATATCTCATGCAAACCATCAAGTCGTTTCTAACGCACAGGACATTTAAAGTGAAAGTAGGATCATATTTTTCTACATCCAGACAAGCTCAGGCCGGTGCCCCACAAGGCTCGATACTGGGCCCAATACTTTTCAATATATTTATGTCCGATATTCCTACAATACCAACCACAAATCTTGCCATGTACGTGGATGGCACCGCCATCATCACACAAGACCGTGATATTCATCAAGCAGCACGCAATTTGCAACTAGGGGTGAATCAACTACATAATTGGTTTGAAAAATGGTGCGTTAAAATAAATGCGACCAAATGTGAGTCTAAAATATTCACCCTTCGCAGACCCGATTATCCATCAAGAATAAGTATTAATAACACGCCAATCGATTGGAATCCTAAAGACATCGCCGTTAAATACCTAGGTATATACCTAGACCGAAGACTAACTTGGAGCTACCATATCAACAGGAAATTATCAGAATCGTATGCTCGGTTGAACATGCTGTATCCAATCCTCAACAGAAAGTCCGCGCTTAGAATAAATTGTGGCATACTAATATATACAAGCATAATTAGACCAATATTCACTTATGGTTGCTGTGTCTGGAGCGCAACCTCCAAAACAAACATGAATAAATTACAAATCCTACAAAATACGGTATTGCGCACCATCACTAATGCAGAATGGTTCGTTAGAAATACACAACTACACAGAGAAGCTAATATGCCCACTGTACAAGAATTTATTACCAAAATATCCAGGAAATTTTACAACAATCTAGATCAATGCACTGGGGCAGTATACTTTCAATTGGGCTCAAAAACACTACACACCAAATTAAAAAGGAAGCTAGCCAGAGACCTACTTATAGTCTGTTCACTAAACATAAAAACACAAAGTGGCCTTTGATTTCTGAAATTTCATGAGTGTATTTCCAAAATTCATCTTTTGTCTAGGAATGTACTTACAGAAAGTTACTAAAACAAATAGGTTAGGAGTGTGACATTTAATTAGCATCTGTCATAACTACTTTTAAGGATGTTAAACAAATACTCTGTTGGATACTATTGATGTAGCATTTATTAATAGGTATTTTTATTACATTTTATAAAAGTTCAGGCAAAAATTTCCAGAATAATATGTACTTTGACACTGCAATAATGACATTTATTAATTGTCATTTATTTTCAGCCATAATGAAATAAAAGAATTAATTATCCATGGAGATATGACATGGAGGTGATATCAGTTACCATTCGAAGAAAGTTAAAATGTATCTAGTGGCCTTCCATCAAATAACCAAACAAAAAATTCATAATGCAGAGTGTTGACATTACTTGTCAGGTTTTTGTAACAGGAAAACGACACATTTTTGGACATATGTTTATATCAACTTTTTTCATCATTTTGATGAGTAGAATACGCTCCTGAAGTAGCGGCCCACATTTTTGTTACACCCTGTATATATGTATAGAGGGTGAGCACCTTGGAAAAATAAAATGTTGTTTATTTTTGCTTTAACTGAGGAATAGATAAGAGTAACAATTTTTATATAGTTCGAATCCCAGCGGCTGTAATGCATTTTTTAATTGAAAGTTGAAATAATTTGCGTTACCAAGTGTTTTTTATTGTTTCAGTATTATAGGAACATTGGGATATTTTTAACCCTAGTTTTCTTTGATTTTTCAAAATTTTTAGTGTCACAATTTGTACTTGCGAAGAAAGTTCTGAGTAAAGCCCGTTGCAGTTTTTGTAATTCTTCTAACGGGTATACTAGATTAGTTATTGCTTTCCTCATTTGCATCTGATATATTTTTAGAAATTCCTAAAATATCAAGAAAACGCGGAAAATGTAGTTTTAGCTGTTTCGTTTAGTTGTCATTTTAGGTACTTGCACCGCTAAATGAACTAAATACGGAAGCCATAAAATCATAGTAGCTGTTTTAACTAATTATTTTATTGTTTCATTGCAATATTTTGCAATGATCAACATTTGAAGAAAATACGAAATAAAACATCAATGTATTTTAGTAGGGAGGCGCATTTAGTAAAATATGTAAAATGATAAAGTTGGCTCACCCTGAAACCTAACTGGTAACCACCATGCTAGATTATATATTACAGTAGTTCAGATGATATTTTGACCTGTGGTCACTGTGTATGAGTGGGACCCTCTTTTCTGGACGCCATTTTGGAAAATGGTGGATGCAAATATTTGATTGATCGTACTTTGGAAACCACTCGACCTAAAAACTTGATCTTGGTATCAAATTATATGTTTTTGGGATCAAGAAATTCAAAAAAGTCATTAATTGATTCATACATTCAACCCATTTTTCAAAATGGCTACATTTATTTTTACACATTTTACTCAATGCGCCTAACCACTATTTATCATACGTAATAACCATTATCATAATACTTACAATTTTGTTCCAGTAAAAGAAATAAAACGTAAAAGTAATGTGTCTTATGCTCTACTATTACGAATATTTGCTGTTGCTGCCGATAATGGCCGAAATGTTGATTTGAAACAGTTACTTCAGTATGAATTGCATTCTCATTGTCACTAGCAACATATGACGGATGTCTTCGTCTTCCAACAAATAAAGCCATGCTCGGTACACTTTTGATAGGGGACAATGGTGTAGATATCCTTCCCATAGAAGAACCTGGTATGCGTACTTGCTACATCATTGATGCTATGAGCGTAGTACAAGCAGTCGGAAAGCTAAGTAAAGCAAAAACTTTTGGTGATCTAGCGGACTCATTTGTGAAGTTAGTATTGCAGAATTTCTCCGAACACTACGAGAATTGATGTTGTCTTTGACAGCTACAAAAATAATTCTATTAAATCAGCAACTAGGGCCAAACGCAAAAGCAAGAACACCCCTCCCCCCCATGTACGACGTGACATACAAGATAGAAATGTTCCCTTGCTACAGAATTGGAATGGATTTATTAATCTTCTTGAGAATAAAAAAGCTCTAATTCACTTCCTCTCAAATCAGTTGATGGATGTATCTTCTAAGAAATTAAACCCAAACTAGGTTATAGTTACAGCAGGCGGTTATGAACAGTGTGATAAGGCTACTTCCACATCTGGAATTCTGTCAGATTCATTATTTGCAAACCACGAAAAAGCAGATACGAGGATTTTGCTTCATGCAAAGATGCAACTAATAATGAATACAGTCGGATTGTTGGGCAATGTAAAGATACAGATGTTCTAGTTATGTTAGTAAACATGTTTCAAGAAATTCACGCAGACGAAGTATGGATGTCAAAAGGAACATCGCCTATCGCTATTATTGGTTTTCATTCGATAACTGGATGTGACACATCCAGTCAGCCAAATGGCATTGGCAAGAAGACTTCATGGAAAGTTTATATGAAAAATCCTAAATTGCTTGTAGAAATTGGTGTTGGAACACAATCGGATAGTGCATTGAAATCGGCTGAAGGTTTTTTTTATTAGCATTTACTGGCGCTCTCTACAAAATGAAGAAACTTCAAAATCAATCAATGAACTTCGGAAATTACAGTTTGGGAAAAAATAACCAGAACATATATTCAAACCAGGATGATGAGGATGAAACAGTGTAACTCTTGAATTTATATTCCATCACATAGGGAAGTTAGGCCCTGCATAAAGAAGATTTTTAATTATGGTTTTCAAGTTTCAGTAAAAGAATAAGTATCATGTTTAATTGTGGTTTTCATGTTTTATTAAAGGAATAAATATCATGTTTAATTATGGTTTTTATCTTTGTTTAATAAATGAAGATTGTAATAGTTGAAAAATAATTAAATAACAGTTCATTTAATGCCATTTATTGGTCCCCCATTTTGAATAATGGGAGATGGGTTGTATGTATGAATCAATTGATGACTGTTTTTAATTCCTTGACCCCAAAAACATATAATTTGACACCAAGATCAAGTTTTTAGGTTGAGTGGTTTCCAAAGTACGAACAATCAAATATTTGCATCCGCTATTTTCCAAAATGTCGTCCAGAAAAGAGGGTCCCACTCGTACACAGTGACCACCGGTCAAAATATCATCTATACTACTGTAATATAAAAAATAGCATGGTGGTTGCTGGTTAGGTTTCAGGGTGAGCCAAATTTCTCATTTTGGCCATCTGCCTCCCCATTATTTGTGGTTTCACAACAAACGCTACTTGGCAATGGCAGTGTGATCGTGAAATCTTAAATATCATCAATGAATAATAAACGAGTTATCGAAAAAAATATGAAATTATAATATTCAATTTTTATCTAGTATTTCAGGAACGCTACTGGAATTATTTTACATGTCATTGTGTCTTTTCACGAATCTAACTCTTCACTTGCTTTTGAAATATTAAATATCTTACTTCAGTGATATTCAAAACTCAAGAATATCAGTTCAGTAGTATCCATAAAAAAACTTCTATGAATAATCAGTATAAAACGAATGCTTTAAAGTAAATCAAATTGCATTCGAAGTACCTATTTTTATATAAAAATATTATAGTTATGTCAATGCGAGCCCACGACGTGATGCCTACATGCAATGTAAAGCCGCATTGACAGTATCGACATTCAACGTATTAATGGAGAAATGGGTCGGTCCGTAAAATCAAACGTTCAATGAAATAAAGATGTACAACCTTGAATCTATAAATATGAATCGTTAACCAATTCTTGAAATATCTCGATACGAGTCAATAGTTAGTCTCGTAAAATATATTCCAGCTAAACAAGTGTTCGATATTAAGATATCATATTGAAGAATTTTTAAGGGGGAACGTAATGTTACTACATCATGCAAGAGAAAACTTCCTCAACGTACCGTATAAAACAACCTGTGACTCAGGCTTAAAAAATGGAAAGTACAAAAATATACAAATGTCTATCTGGAATGAATAACCAAGAACCTGAATCACAGCTGTTTCGTATACACGATCTTGTTTACGTTTTGGCATGTCTTCTAAATTGTTCGTGTGTGTTAATAAAATGCATGGTTACTGATATATGCGTACTTACATTTTAGCAAAATCAAAAAGAAAGGTACATTAATAGAACAAACACTTGCAATCCAACAAGATTACGTTATTTGTTCGAACAGAAGAGAACATCGTTATTCAACAGCATCAGTATTGCCTCACTTTTGGCAAACATGCAGGTATGTAATGAATTTGCTTACCTCCTACAGGGTCATCTTCATCTACCCGAATCATTGCTGCTTATCTGAAAAGTTTAGAAGTTTTGGTTGTTCTATAAATCAAAAATTAAATTGAAATGGGCAATGATCAAAAACACTAAACAAGAGTGTAAACTATGTTCTGCTAATAAACAAAACTTACGTTAAAAGTACTGCAAATTATTGAAGATTTAATAAAATCACAAAATAAATCACTGATAATCGTTAAAGTAGATGTTTTAAAAACATGGGTTGCACATTATGGGTTAAATCGAAAATTTAAAAGCAATCACAGACGAGTTATGATGTTGTACAACTGTCTCGTGCCATAGTTCAACGAATTCATTAGTATTCTCATGTCGCAAAACATATCTGCTATTTACGTACATAATCAAGCCAATTACACGATATGTTTTAACAATTTATATTGCAAGTCAAATTTATGTTTATTTACTGATCAAAGTAGCATGCCAAGACACATGCTGTAACTGCACTTTAAAATTGATTATTATGTTTCTACATACTGAAAAACCATAGGTGGACTGGGATAATAAATACTGGAATAATAAAATGTTTTCTAGAGACATAACTATCTGGGTAAAAGGTCGAAAATAATGCACGACCTAAGCATACCAGCAGCTACTTTACTCAAATAATTTGTTATTTTTTCAAAAAAAGTTACTTTAAAAGGCATTGATAGAACAGGATTAGGTATTGTTTACTTTACATCCAGGCAAAATCTTTAAATATTTATCTTATTCTGGTTTTCAGCTCGACTGATTGTAGTGGCAATACTGTCATTGGAATTGTGAATTAATCTTTTTAAAGATTCACATGAGATACTTTTCAGGTTTTATTTAGTTAGAATCAAACGCAAAACAAGAAAGAAGCAAAAGTTTTGTTTAGACTGCCCTTGACGTTGCAGGTATCATTCTAATAGTTGGCAGATATTTTTATCAACGGCACGAGTCCACCAAATTATAAAGATCATTTTTAAAGTTT
Source organism: Agriotes lineatus (assembly GCA_940337035.1). Taxonomy (NCBI): domain Eukaryota; kingdom Metazoa; phylum Arthropoda; class Insecta; order Coleoptera; family Elateridae; genus Agriotes; species Agriotes lineatus. The sequence goes on along the minus strand of OW679194.1, from coordinate 80,280,620 downwards.
ACAACAGTGAACCCAACAAATATCGAACATTCTTAAACATATTGTCCGCTGCTGCTTAATAGCGAAATTCTAAAAACAAACGCATTCCAGAGCAAGGATGTGTTTTGGTAGTAAATCTTGAAACTGGAGCACAGTTTTTGGAATTGAAAATTGAATAAGCAATATTCCCATTGTTAGACGACTGACCTTTTAAATAAGTACAAAATAACCACATAAACAGACACGATTTTTAACCTCCAAGCACTTATACACAAGCACACACCTCAAGAAGCGTCTCGGCGGGCGCCTCGACGCTGGTTCACGCCAAAATTAGCACCGACTGGCCACGGGCATTACTTGGTCACGTGGGTTTCGGGGGAGGATTAAGATAATACTTATAGCTTGAAATTTCGTAATTTAACAGAAATGCGCAATTAATTACAGAATGTTGTAATAATAATATTAATAGCATCAGAAACAACAGCTTCATAGAGCAAGTTATGTTGAAACAGACTGTAATATGGTGAAGGAGGGGACACATGTTTTCTCTGAATATTTGAATAAAACTGCTAATTTAATTTTTACTATTGACTTACTTTATGAAATTAGTACTATTAGCTTATAATGACACATGATCGGTAAAGTTATCATGTTTATGAACTCATATTTCCATACTTGAAAAAGGCCCTATAATTTATACCATATATTTTTTTAGTAAACTTACTGTCGACTTTAATAAAATGAAAAATAGTGTAGGTATTCAATACATTGCTTAATGGAAAAATATGTATTGAACTAAACCTTCAAGTATATGGCTATTAATCTGTTTTTTAAAATTACAAATTGCCCTATTTTGTATTATAATGTCAATAATTACTATTACAGATAGCTCCTGAAAATCAGGGGGTTACTAGTTACTAGTTACTTAATTTTTGAAAGATTCATGTTCTACTTTTTTAAATCTCATTCGCATAATTTACAATACTTATGTCAACCAACTGTCAAAACAAATTTGAAATTCAAATGACAAATGCCCAATACACAACAATATTAAAAATGCAGTAAGTAATTATTTCTTAAATAGTTCAACTTGTTATTGTCTTTGTTTCATTTCTAGTTATGATTTTTTTATAAGAAATCATTCACATTTTATTTGGTTCACACAACGTTTCAGACGGCAATCTCCCCCCGATCTGTGAATTGACCCTTTCAAGCACCTTCCTGCAATGCATTGTTCACAGACAACAACACGTCTCAACCGTCCAAGATCAGCAAACTCCAATTTTCCTACAGCAATCAGCAAACAGCTAACCTACAGACATTCACCTGCTACTGGAAACTGCCACTGTCCTGGAATGTTTTTCTTTTTCCCGATGATACTCCTCTGGAAGTCTTAATCAGCAACAAACAACTTGACTTGATCCAATTTGATTAATGTAATATGTCAAATGTAATTTTTCCAATAAAGTTGACCCAGCACATTTCCTCAATGATTCACTTGTATACTTGTATAGAACAATTCTGCTATTCATTAGTTCTTACCAAATACCAATAATCTTCATTAGTTAAGTCTTCACTTCTTCTTGTTATTTATTAACATTTCATTTTATCACCACGTAGATTTGTATTACTCCCTTTTTATATTAGTCAAACATTTCTTAATAAAAACAGGGTTATATTAAATATTTTTTAATCAGACCAAAATCGTTTTTCTACATTTTTCAAAAGTTTGTTATTCTCAATCATCAAAAAAAAAATTTACTTGACGATATCATATCCTTTTTTATACACTCTAGTCTTATCTATTTGAGTTAAACCTACTAAATTTTTATTTTATTTCAAATTAAGTATTTGTCATTCGTTTTCAAACTGTAATTTATTCAATTATATTATTTTCAAATCCACCTGTTTTTCAAATAGCTATTTTCCATACACCATTTAACCATTGTAATCCCTTAATTATAATAAATTTGATTCTAACACACATTTAGGGTTGCATCATAACAGTATATTCTCATATACCGTAATACTACGCAATATGTAAAGTTCATTTTTTTTCTATAATAATTTTCCAGGTCAACTTTCTAGGGGATAGGTTGCATTCCTGCAGGGTCCCTAGTTTTAATAATGTTGGTACATAGATATTTAGTTCTTTTCTTCCACTAAAAAAATTATAATATTATGACATATATGACAAATAATTATTTGTCATATATGTCATAATAGTGAGTATAAAACGAACAGCCCAGTAATAGTGAAATATTGCAAATTTATTAATTATTAAACTTACAATATTTGAAAATAAACATAATGAACCTTTGATTCCAGTAAAAAAATGAAATTTGTCAAAAGTTCAAATTAAGAAACTATGACATTCAAAATTGACACATAACCATAATTTTGAAAAAGTTCTACCAACACGAGGTATAAAAATTTCCTAGCGTTTTACTCACATATCTACCAATATTGTAACACTTTGACAGTTATTATAGAATTAAAAACATAACATGTTTCGTCCTCCCACCGGTCTATGGCATTTTTGGTGGTACGCATGCGAAATAACTAAACATGACACAATTGGGTTATGTTGTTTTCAATTTGTGGTTATGAATTTTGAACGGTTGCACTGTTGCCAGTTAAATTTTTGTCTCCTTCCACAAAACTGCCGGCATTTTTCTATTAAAATTGTACAATGTTAATAAAGCAGTTGTAAAAATGTCAGTGTTTTCATATCAGTTTACCCTCTATCACAATTAATGGGTGCAGCCTAATAAATAGTAAAGTATAATCAAAAATTATTTTCATCTAGTATTTATGAATGCAACTACATTTATACATACTTAAATGTCAAACTTGACTTTTGCTTTTTAAGTAAATAAATAAATAATAAATTAGGAAGTATTCCATGGCCATACTAGATAAAAATAATTTTTGATCATACTATATATTAAGTATGGTGAACGGTAAGAGATTTTTACCGTTCGAAGACAATTGTTTGGAGAAGGGGCGAAGCGACGACTTCAATTATTGTCTGAGAATGGTAACCCTTAACGCTCGACGTGCTTATAACATTTTTTGCACGATCGGAATTAAAATAATACAAAAAATATAAATTATTTACTGAGACATTAAAACGAGTAAAATACATCGAAATGATAGAAGTTTATGGCACACACCACTAGGTAACCAATTTGTTATTTGTCAAATTAAATTTCATAAAATTGTGCATGTAAGACTAATTTTGATTGTTTTTTAAAAAGGCATAAGTAAGTATTTTTGCTATTCAGTTTTTAGATCGGTAGGTAAGTATTTTTGCTGTCCAGTTTTTAGATCGGTAAGTAATTTTGCTACCAGTTTCTATAACTACAGCAACTGGTAAATTCCACTTACTTTCATGGAAACACTCATGCTAAATAGCTAGAAATGACCGATCGTGCTGTCCTCGTTATCAACGATTAACAATTGAAAAAGAACAAGATACTTAGCTTTTTCACTGGGACTGAAAATATGACCAACCTCCAATGAATTGCTTGACACTGACGTTTGTTGATTGTCTATACCTACTTGATTTGATCTTTAAGAATTGATAACCAACTATTGTCTAAAAATATTGAAAAAGACGACATGCATTTTTTTCGTTAGGCAAAATTCCTTAATTTTACCTTTAGTTGACATCGATTCTTTAGAAAAGATCTTTGTGTTATGCCATTGTATTTTGTGATTGTTATCCCAAGCATGTTGTGCCAACTTAGACTGATTGAATTGAAAGGTTTTCATCATATTTTTATGTTTTTTAATTCTAACTTCTAAAGTTCTGGATGTTTCACCGTTAAGTTTTTCCCGCATTCACAGCAAATACTATAAGATAGGTACCGGGTGACAATGAGATCAGGGCCATACCTCTATCTCCGTCACTTATGAATGAATTTGGATGAAATTTGATACAAGGATACTAGACATAATTATGGATTGACATATAAGCATCATCAAAATGGCCGACTTTCGGTTTTACCGGAAATAACACTAACTTTGATGTTTTAAATCGGTCACCCTATGTATTTTATGTTTCTTGCCATCTACGACTCAAATTACATACAACAGAGCTGACGAATTTGCTTAGGTATTACACAGAAATATTAACAAAATTAATTATTCTTCAATTTTAGATAAAGATGAAGTAGTGCATGATGCATATCCAGCATATCGTTAGATTGGCAATTAAATTTACTGTTTAATGGCAAGATGTCCCTTAGTAGGTGCCATTTAAAATAGTGACTTTTTGTCAGGCCATTTTATATTTCCCAGTAATTCAATTAACTATCTAAACCTTTAGAACAGTTTTGGTACATAATTGGCGAGTTCGCCTGTATTTCGCGTCCATTTTAGTCATAGTCCATCGCATATTACTACAGCGTTTACCACCAAGCATAATAATTCGTAACCTTTGTACACCCCTTGCATCGTTGTTTCATGCAGCTGCATCCCCCTTCAGACGTAAGAGCGTTGATTTTCAAGTTATTTAAAATTCAGCCCGTAAGTGCAAGTAGAATAGCCTCTGTTTCCTTCGCTGGTGAACGATCACGCGTTTAGCGACTCTGACGCGCCTTGCGCTGTGATTGGCCGCATCTGTGGAGTCGCAGACAGTCGTGTGCTAATTAACAGCCGTATTGATGTTTCAACTTGCCACGAGGGCAGAGCGAATCCTTGTCCCACGATTAAGCTGGGGATACTTCCTGGACGCCGCGCCTGGAGACTGACCCATCATTAAAGTAGTGTTCACTTTGTTGTAACTGACATTCGTATTGCATTAAAACTTGCTTAATTGCCGTTTGATACTTTATTTAGGCTTCCTATATTCAACCGCAGTATTAACCTTTGTGTAACAAACCTGTTTGCTGCAAGCCGATATTTGTATTGCATTAAAACTTGCTTAATTGCCGTTCGATACTTCATTTCGGCTTCGTACATTTAACCGCAATATTAACATTTGTGTAACAAGCCTGTTTGCTGCAAGCTGATAGTTGTATTGCAATAAAACTTGCTTAATTGCCGTTCGATGCTTCATTCAGGCTTCGTACATTCAATCGCAATATTAACCTTTGTGTAATAGACCTGGTTGCCGCGAGCTGGCTTTGTATTGCATTAACACTTGCTTACTTGAAGTCCGACATGTAACTGAAGCCTAGTACAGTCAAGTACAAATTTAACATTTATGTAATAAACGTGCTTGTCGCCTACCGACCTTTCAATTTAATCAAAGTTGACTTATTGTCCGCCCGACGTTTAGCCGAGGGGAGGTACATTCACTGGTAGAAGTTAACCTTGGTTGTACGCGTGGTACTTTGTTGTTTATCAATTTAAGGCGGTTCTCCAGCTGGGTTTATTCCGTGAAGTACTGATTCTATTTATTGTGTCAAATTGATGTACATACCGACCACGTCGGTACCGCTGTAACCTTCTAGGTCATGTGAAGTGGCCCAATAGATGTATTAACTGTTAATGACTTATGATTTTTCGCTTGTGTTGTGCATGTTTGTTTACAGGGTGACTCAGCCACTGTGTCAAGATCGATGTAAGGTGCTGCTCGGACGTGGTGAATAAGCGTTGCAGGTAGGTCTGCGCGTTTGTCGCTGCGCTGCTGTTTCCAGAGTTAGTATTTGAGCACTTTTGGCCTCGTTTAGCTTTTCAAGATTTGGCTGAGCATGGATCTCTTCCCTATTTGGATCTTGTGGCGATCTCTCACTTTTTATTTGGTAACACCCTATATATATACCTCGACACGCTTGCCCTGTGGCGTACCGTTTTGAACCTCGCCCATCTCTCTGAGCGTATTTGAGCCGAGACCTTTAGCTTGTTTCTTACGATTTTCAGGGTGAGCGTGCACGTTTCCCGAACTTATCTAGTTATATGGCACTCACCCACCCGTGAGTATCGTAAGATCAATTTGATACCGTAACATTTTTCTTAAAAAACGTGTATACTCATTTTTTTTATTAATGGTTTGTTGTTGACTTCATTGATAAAATAACTATTATTATTAGTTGCTAGACTCAATTAGAACCAATGTTTCCAAGCCACAGCCTTTTATCGTAAAAAAAGTTGAAAACAAATATTTTTCTGTTTGAAAAAATGAAAATTTGGCGAGACCAGTATATGTAATTTGATTTGTGGATTTCGAAAAACATAAAATATACAGAGTAATCCATTTAAAAAATCAAAGTTGGTATAATTGCCGGTGAAATCGGAAGTCGGCAATTTTGACTATATCTATCAGTCAATCAGAAATTATTTTTAGTATTTTCATATAAAATTTTATCCACATCAGTTCATAAATAAAGAAGATATAAGCATGGCCCTGGTCTCATTTTCACCCGGTATATACAATTCTTTGAATGTTGTTCTTCGTTGAACAGTTTAGTTTTTGTAAGAACTGACCGTAAGGTATTCATCGTTTTGAATACCGTCCTAACATTGAATCTATTTCCAATTCGTTTAATTTTGTCAGATATGCCTGAAATATAAGTTAGAGCATTATATTTTGAGTGTCATTCCTTTGTATGTGTGTGGCATTGTTGCGTGTATTGAAAATGTTTCGAACAAGAGTCTCTGAATAACCATTATCTTGTAAATCATTAATCATAAATTCTTTCGTTTTTTTTAAATTTCATCATTAGGGCGAACAACTTTGGCTCTGTCGTAGAGACTTTTTACAACACCTGACTTTATGTTTTTGTGATGGTTGGACTTAAAATGCAAGTACTTATTGTGCGTATGATTAGTGTATCAAAAAAGGTAACTGATTGTTTTGCTCTATTTCTAATGTGAATTTGATGGAGGTTTCTTTACTGTTAATATGTTCAAGAAATTTGTCCACTTCATCCATATCATGACGCCAAATTGCAAAAACATCATCGACATATCTCCACCAAACTACTGGTTTGTTGCTGTATGTGTAAACATGTTGTTGTTCAAACTCTTCCATAAAAATGTTACTGACAATGGGAGATAAAAAAGAACCCATTGCCATTTCGAAATCTTGTTGGTAAAATTCATTGTTTAGTTGAAAGTATGTCGTTTTAATGCATAGAGTTAAAAGCCCCATAATGGTATCAATAATAATTTAATTTATGTTAAGTAACGATGGCCACACTGATAATATCTAGAATGCCATGCTTTTCAAACGCTTTTCGAAACAAAACCAATTGCAAATGAGTGTTTGATATTTTACTGTCATAATATCGTTTGCAGTATAACATTTTACTATAAAGGAAGTATTGGATTCACCCCAAAAATTTGAAATTGAGTTTTCAACAGATCTTCACGTTTTAGAGTCCACTGATCCCAAAAAAACATGTTTTTGCTCATTGGTCTGTCTATCTGTCTGTGTGTGTGCCTGTAAACAGGATATCTCAAAAACGAAAAGAAGTATGGCGTTGAAACTTCATATATAAGTTTTTGTACTATCTAGATGCGACAGCAAGCTTTTGAAGAAAATCTCATAACCAGAAGTAGGTGTTTACTTCTGTAATTTTCAGTTTTTTTCGATTTTTTCAAAAACGGCTCTAACGATTTTTTTCAAACTTTACATTTTTATTACATTTTTAATGTGTATTGATGTGAGATAGGTGATTTTCCAGGTGAATACTTCTAAAATGGGTCTCTTTTGTTTTTTTTCTATTTTTGTTTTAACTTCTATTTTAAATAGAACACCCCGTATATTATTACATTTTTGAATTCAGCTTAAAATTCTAGAGAAATATTTTCTGTTTAACTAATGCTCTATTTTGTACCGTTTTTGTAGAATTTGTATGTTTTTACAAATGCTTCAAAATTAAAAATCAAATTTGTGGCCAATAAAAGATCACTGTAAAAGGATGTTGTGTGAGTGTATCACACCAGATTTTTTAAAAGTTTTTGGCAAATGCTTAAAAATTAAAAATTGATTTTTTGGCTAATTATTATAAGATCACTGTAAAAGGAAGTTGTTTGCGTGTATCACACCAGATTTTTCAGTTTGGTTACAAGCAGAAATAAAAGTTAGTGTAAAGTGAAAAACAAAATGAATTTGACCAGAGAGCATTACATACAGGGCGATGATTTATTATGATTTTAAATCGTTGCTCGCTCCGCAACAAAGTGTCGAGCGGCTTCGAAGTGCTTTTGGTGATGAAGCTCCTTCTCAAGCTACAATTTATAATTGGTACAGCGAATTTAAAAGAAACCGTTCTTACCTCTGCGATGTGACCCAAGAAATCATCGCTGCTGTGCGCCGCTTAATTGAAGAAGACCGTCGAACAACTTATGGTTTTATTAGAGCAACATTAGGGATTTGCGTGAGGCAAGTACAAATATTTTACATGATCATTTACATGTAAAAAATATGTTGCCGTTGGATTCTCCACAATCTGACAAAATCCCAAAAACAATCAATGGCGGATTGGTGCAAGAAAACCCTGAGAAAATATAACCTTGGAGCCTCGAATGCTGTTTGGAACATTGTAATATGAATCGGTTAACAGATAAAATCAACGAAGTAATTTTCCATCGCCAAGCAGGCCGCGAACAAATTACAAACACATCTGTTCATCAGCAAAACGCCCCAATCCAACACGAATTTTAAAAGAAAACCGTTGCAAGAATAAAACAATAAATTACGTCATGCCAGCTCAAAGGAACACCAATTTTCAAATGCAAACCTCTGCACAAACAAGACAATAAAGTGCCAACAGCCTGCCAGTCCTAAAAATTGCAAGCAAATAGCCCACCCCAATAAAACACCCGGGAGCCGACAAGCGGCGCCTCTGAAGGAAGCCCCAGGCGCGCCACCAAATTGAAATCCAAGTTCAATTAATAAAACGCTCCTAATCATAGTGCGCCCAATCAAAACCCCACATGAGGATACCTGCCGATAGAAAACATTAGCCGCCACCTAATAAGACAACGCCCAAGTCTCTAGCACCCATACAGGTCGAGTAAAACGAATTTTTCCATCAGCCGGCGAAAGCATCCCGACTCACCGAGTGGGCAAATTTCGCCCAAAAAAACAACAGAAATTCGAATCCAGCGGAGGCTTAACATAAACGCATGTTGTAACGGTAAAATCAGGGCAACGGCCGAATACATCAGGCGAGGGTGCAAATATTACAAATTAAATTGTAATTAGCGGAAGGAAGCATCCCAGGAAGGCGTAAATGGTATCAAAATCCATATAAAATTAGCGCGCATCCAGGGAAAAGAAACAGAACTCTTTAAACGCACATAGAAAATATATATATATAATAATGCGTAAGCGCTTTTATACGCAGAACACGGGGACAAATTCCGATTTCAATTAATATGCAACGGAACCTAGCAAATAGGGTATCCTTAGAATCAGCATTTCAACGACTATTTATTGGGACACAAATCAAAGCGCTAATAGGTCACGCCGCGGAAATAACCGCGGAATTAGGAATCGCGATGAAAATAAGCAGTCATCCCTCCTCCTCGGACCAATGAGAACCCAAGAAACTGAACACAAAGACCAGGGCTGCTTTAAATAGGGAGGCCCAGGCCAGAAGAAATCACTCAACCCAGGAGAGTCAGCCAGCAGCATCCAGCCTTCCAGGACCAACTAGCAGCTCTCTCCAGGACCTCCAGCCGTCTCATATTCAGGACTCTGACAGTTGGACAACTTCCGCTTTCGGACTCAACCCAGGAGAGTCAGCCAGCAGCATCCAGCTTTCCGGGACCAACTAGCAGCTCTCTCCAGGACCTCCAACCGTCTCCTATTCAGGACTCTGACTGTTGGACAACTTCCGCTTCCGGACTCAACCCAGGAGAGTCAGCCAGCAGCATCCAGCCTTCCAGGACCAACTAGCAGCTCTCTCCAGGACCTCCAGCCGTCTCCTATTCAGGACTCTGACAGTTGGACAACTTCCGCTTCCGGACTCAACCCAGGAGAGTCAACCAGGAACCATCAGCCTTCCAAGGATCAGCCTCTTCAGTCATCCAGCCTTCCAGGACAGCTCCTCACCCAACCCAGGAGAGTCAACCAGCAGCATCCAGCCTTCCAGGACCAACTAGCAGCTCTCTCCAGGACCTCCAGCCGTCTCCTATTCAGGACTCTGACACTTGGACAACTTCCGCTTCCGGACTCAACCCAGAAGAGTCCATCAGCAGCCCTTCAGCTCCAGGACCACCTAGCAGCCTCCAGCCTTCCAGGACAACTCAGCCGAGACCATCCAGAAGCCATCTCCACTAGCAGCTCTCTCCAGGACCTCCAGCCGGCTCATTTTCCGACCACTGACGTTTGGGCAACTTTCGCTTCCGGACGCAACCAAGCCGAGCCGCAATCAGCCAGCATCCAGCTCCGAATTCGCCAGCAGCCCCAGGAATTGTTTAGGATCCACCTACAGCTCCCGCAGCTTCCAGGACGAGTCCACAGCCAGTCTGCTCCGAGCCAAACATCGCCCGCTCGCCATGGACACCCCCAGGTCTGCTACGTAAGCCAGCCCTGACCCATTGGAGGTCTCGTCTTGTGCCCACGCCGCCTGACAACGAACCTTGTGTTCCAGGAAACGCCGCATCAAGGAATTATTCGCCCCATCACCTCCCGCGCCCCCAGCGCCCAAGACTAGGCGATTTTTTGTATATATGTTTTTGTTTTTCGTGTTTTTATATTTGTTTTCCTTTTGTATATATAATATTAAGTTTTCATGTGTATCTGGTTGCCAATAGAAATAAAAGTATTAAAACAAAAAGTTTACTCCAATCGATTTAGCTGTATCGACAAGGGTAACGCCTACACGCCCCCTCCTCCCATTGACGCCATTGTAGAACCTACCGCTGAGCAAAAGACCGAGGCGTGTTAATTGTTACAGGAGATGAAACCTGGAGTTACAGTTTTGACACTGAAAAAAGAATTAAACGGTTCAGTGGGTGTTTGAAGATGACCCTAGACCAACAAAGGTTAGGCGAACAAGAAGTGTTGGCAAGAAGATGGTGGCAACATTTTTTTTTTCAAAACTGTAGGAACTTTGGAATATCGGCGTACGGTTAATGCCGAGTAGTATACAACTACTTGTTTGTCCAAAGTGTTTGAAAAAGTTAGAGAACAGAGGCCCAAAGGAAAAATTATTTTTCTACATGACAATGCGTCTTCCCATACGGCGAAGCAAACAACGGAATTTTTAGTGGTTAAAGGAGTGGAAACAATGAATTCTCCGCCATATAGTCCTGACTAGGCACCTTGTGATATCTTTCTATTTCCGAAAATTAAAGTTAAAATGCGAGGAACCACATTTTCCACACCAGATGAAGCAGTAGAGACCTACAAAAATTTACTATTTGAAGTACCTCAGGAAGAGCGGAGAAAGTGCTTCAGCAACTGGTTTCACCGAATGCAAAAGTGTATAGACTATAAAAGTGAATACTTTGAAAAACAATATAACTGTTAGTTTTGAAGCGGTAGTTTTATTAACTATTAGGCCTCCTCCATGGCTCTTCATCCTTCTCTATCTTGGCTTGCTTCGGTAGAACATAGAAAGCCAATAATAATGGTTTTCTTCAAACGTCAGTAAAATGTGACATTATACTGCTGGATTGATGATGATAAACTGTCACTTTATTGCCATGGCAGATAATAACTTTATCTGTCGCTCCTCAGCGGCAGATAATATTATCGCAACGAAATCACAACCTCCAGGTGAGGCTGCATTTACAATTTCACAAATCTCACTTTCGGGTCATTTCACGTCGCACATTAGCTGCTAGCCGAGGCCAAAGTTCACATATTGCGGCAATCACCGCCTGCAAGGCCCGAGCTTGAATTTAATTACAACACCGGTCACCTGGGTCTCCAAGGTTTAGAAAAAGGTAAACCGATACCCTCGGTCCGGCTGCCCACCAGCTCGCCACATTCCGCACACCTGCAGACCGCGATAACGCTGATAGCACCAGGTATACACGTTATTTAATCATATTTTGCCTGCATTTTTGCCCAATTAAGAGTTCAGAACCGAGTTTCATGTTTACGCACCGCTGTCAATTGCGGGCTCCGCTAATCAGATATCATTAAAGCCTTCAGCTTCGACGATCCGCCTACGAGCCAATAGAACTCGATGCATAACCTGGTTCATAAATGACTGACAGGGCCCGAATCCCAGCGAGCGAGACCCACTATCAGAAGAGACCGAATTGAGTGACAAACGTTATTACAATTTTATTTCCTGTCTCTTGAATACAATTTAATTTGATATGTATCTAGTTAAAACTTATATGTTTAGAAAAGTTATTCTATTTTCCTTTCTTGGGTAACAAGCTTGAAACTAATAATTGATACTTTGGCTTTTATGAGCTACCTGGAAGCCGGTTTCACTCCGGCGATTGTAGCAAACATTTTAATTAAACTAAATTAAACTAAAATAGCCAGAACCGGCTGCAGCGTAAACACTAATTCAAACTCGGCCGCCTCGCGACGCGTTTAGCCTCTTCGACTCTTGGGCAGCTAGTCCCATTTTCGCATTGAAAGTTCGGCGCAACTTTAACTTCGCGTTTTGCCAGTTGTTTTTATCTACCTACACGGTATTCTCTTATGGTATAAAAAATGTTAAAATATGCTCTGGCTCCTGCGATGTAGCAATAAAACACTTGCATGGCGAAATGGCTCGAGGGATTTTTTAACCAACATTTCGCAACTTGTCCTTGAAGCAAGCGTCCGGTTGAAACCTAAAAGTTATAAAACGCAATCCGAAACTACACGTGCTGCAACTGGGAACACCCTGAACTCGAAGTAGTTAACATTTAATGTTTTAAATGTGATCAGAAACAACACAGCGTTCGACTTCGCCCGGTTACACCATGGCGACGGGTTAATTACAACACTGGAACAAGGCGCAACAGAAAACATCACACGCCCCCACACGAACGTGCCTTTGGCTTGCGCCCAAAAATATTTGAAGTGGCACAATATGCTCGAAGGCAAAAGTTTTTAAAATTAAAAATTAACATAATACATTATTGAGTAAGAATTTTCTCAACCTTGTCCAAATTTTCAGTAGGCTGACGATTCGTAATCTTCTTCTTAATAAGTAGTGGCATAGGTATTCGATGGAAATATCGTTTGCACTATTAGCCGACTAGTCCATTACTGTGATACTGTCGTCATGAAAAAATGTGTAGCTATCCTAGCTTCATGTGGCCTGGCATTACATTGCTGACAGATAAAGCGAAGTCCCATTTCCCAGCAAACGAAATCACATCTGGTTATAAAATGTCCCTGGTGTAACGCGCCGCCGTGAAAGAACCTTCCCGAAGAACCACTAGCACGGTGCGACCATTCAACGCTATGCTGCCTCGTATCATAATGGAGCCTCCACCAAAACGGATAATTTCTTGAACAATTAAATAGCGTTTGTCTTTGCGTTTCCATACACGCAGTCGTCCGTCGTTACCCGGACTCGTCCGTGAACATTAGTTATATTGCTCTATTGTTTTCTAGCCTACTTAAGATGTCCTTATGCAAAGGCTAGCCGGGCTCTCCTATGTGCTGATGTTAACTGATGGACTTTAGCTGCCCTCCTTGCACTAACTGAATCGCGTGAAGTCTATTCCGAACTGTTTGGTCCGAAATTCTGGTTTCAGTAGTAGCAACCAGTCGATTTTGTAGAAATCGGGTGGTAATTTCACGTTTTTTAACGGCCCAAAACCTTAATACGTGATCTTCGCGAGGAGTAGTAGCTCTTTGTGTTTGAGGGTAGACGTCTTCTTAGGATACTATTATTTACATATTAGTCCCTAATTATTGCAGAATGACTCACATTTAACATTTGGGCAATGCGTCGTCGTGAATATCTCTCTTCAATTAATTTAACCGCTCTAGGTATCTGATTTTCATACAGATATAGTCTTGGTTGTCTCCTTCTTCCTAACACATCCACATTCATATTTCCACTAACAAATCACACCGCAAAACGACAAAATAAGGCGTTTTTGTTGAATTTACACTTAAGCGTCTCTTTTGGTTTTTACTTTGTTTTATAAAATCCTCAAGGAACCCTTTAATAGGTTAAATGTCAGGTTACGGTTATCATTATCAATACCGTTAGCAGAGAGTACGAATGGGATTTGGTACTATGGAATAGTAATATGGAATTTCAGATTTCAGAGTACGAAGAGATAGACATCGTTATAGTCGCCGTCAAATTTGGAGCTCTACTTACACGTTTTGATTTGCAGATGGTTATCAAACGTTACCTCCAGAAAGACAGCTGAAGAATACAAAGTTTCAAGAATGGAACTATTCCGAAAAGGGCTTGGTGCTACAATTGTTTGGTTCGTCATTCTAACAGGCTTTCCTAAATATTAAGCACACCAGGATTCAAAAATGTGAAGACGAAAGCAAATTCTATTTTGAAAATTTATCAAGAAGTTTGAAATGTATAACCGCAAAAACATTTTCAACTTCGATGAGACGAACTTGAATCTGGGAGCAAAAATAGTGCACTATATACCAAGGGTGAGAAAAGCAAGATTTTTCCAAAGGTGAAATTTGAAGTCCATGGACAAAGCCAACGGGCTACACATTTATACACCTAGAAAAACGTTGTGCTCTCTCCTGTCGTGTATATACTATTTTTACACAACCGGTAGTAGAAACACAAGAAAGAAGTATTTTCATAAAGACTTATACTGCAATATTTAGTAGCCTTTGAATTGCTATGAATACCATAACATCAGACCTAAGAGATAGTGTAACAAGGTCAACATAAGGTCCCGGGTGGTGTAGCTTGAACAAGCGTCCACGTTCGATCAGCAGAGTTAAGCAACGCTCTCTCTGGTCAGAACTTGGATGGGAGTTCTACGGCTGCTTCTCCCGGCACCTCGTGGTACAGCTGCCACGGAAAAAAGTTGGTCCCGGTTGTCATAATAACATTATGACAGTCGTTAGTGGGGTTGGAAGTCCCCATAAAATGTACAGTGACGCCTATAATTGGCCTAACGGCTGTTGGCAAAGTGCGGAATAATAAAAAAAATAAAATAACTCACACAGACACACACCTCACACAATGGTTGCTGTGCAAGCACAAAAGGCGCGCTCCAACTTTGTATCCCGAATCCGGGGCAAGTTGAGCATTGTACCGCCAGATGCAAGCACATAAAGCACTAGCCTCTTCACAGCAAGGTAAAACGAGGTTATCGATTATACATACATACATACCATAACAACATACATTTCTTAGATTGTTACTTTCCTCGTTTTTATATTGCTTAACTGAAAATTCCTTATAGAGCAAACACGAGTATGCACTAAGGAGTCGAGTGTGTGTAGTTATCAATCTTGTATTTATACATTTAGCCGTTATAATAGGCTCGAGAGGGATCTTACTGGTATACAAGATAAAACCGGTGCTGCTAAAATGATTCCAAATCCCGGAAATATTTCTTTTAAAACTTAATTTACCCTAGCAATGATAACTCATCATCATCATCATCATCATCATCATCATCATCATCATCATTATCATCATCATCATCATCACCATCAGCCCATCCATACCGTAAGGACAAGAGCAAGCAGCTAACGACTTCATCAAAATCAGATCCATTTTTGTTTCATGGTTGCAAAATCTCAAAAACGTAGACCTACATAGAAGTCTTTTTATCAATGTTTTCTTCGTAGAACTTTTAAGTTCTATTGTATATTGATGTCACTAACAATAAAGCTTTTAATCATTCGGTTGGAAAAAAGTAGTTTGTTTGATGTTTTCCCAAAAATGAAAAGGAACCACTTCTACCGTCTAAATATTTGCATTGCGTGTTTTAAGGAAACAAGTAAACATAGCAAACTTTAATAATAATAAAGACTTTTTTGAATAATTTTGTTAGTAGCATCGACGTCGCTAAAGATATTGACCAGTACTTTGAAGTAATAGAAAAAAATCAAATGTCACCTATTTGCTCTTGATTCGTTCATTTCCGTTTCCGATACTTTTGAAGAAAATCGCATAACCGGAAGTAGGTGTATACCCTTGTGATTTTTGAGTTTTTTGGATTTTTTCAAAAAAAGCTCTAACGATTTTTTTCAAACTTTAGATTTTGATTAAATTTTTAATGTGTATTGATCTGAGGTATGCAATTTTCCAGTCGAATAACTCTAAAATGGGTTTCTTTTGTTTTCTTTTCCAAGGTTTTTTATTAAATTGCTATGGCTATAAAATGCTCCGATAGTATCGACCCCACCTTAAAGCACCGGTTGATTCCTAGAAATGCAATAACTCCTCGCATGTATGGCCTACCGAAGATACATAAGGAGGGCGTGCCGTTGAGACCAATTGTCAGCGCGATCAATTCCCCTACACATGCTTTGGCAAGACATTTAACCAGTATACTACAGCCTCTAACTGGTAAAACAGACTCCTTTGTCAAGGATTCACCAGATTTTGTCCAGAAACTAAAGAACATAAAGTTAAACAAAGATGATCTCTTAGTCAGTTTCGACGTAGTATCACTCTTCACGAAAGTGCCGGTTGATGAGGTGCTAGTAACGCTCAAAGATCTCTTGCCTACAGACCAAGTTGAACTTGTAAAAAAAATTTGCCTGAAAAACACGTACTTCAGTTGGAACAATAAAATATACGAACAAGTCGAAGGAGCGGCCATGGGTTCATCGCTATCACCTGTTATCGCTAATATCTACATGGAAGCTTTTGAAACCAAGACTCTCGAACAAGCGCAGCTAAAACCGACTTGCTGGTTAAGACATGTAGATGATACCTTTGTCATCTGGTCACATGGACGCCAGACATTGAATCTGTTTCTAAAACACCTGAATTCTGTACATCCCAACATACAATTCACAATGGAAGTAGAGGAAAATTGCAGTATTCCGTTTCTAGACGTCCTCGTGAAACGTAAATCAGATGGCAGTTTAGGACATGCAGTCTATAGAAAGAAAACACACACGGACAGATATCTAAATGCTGACTCACACCATCATCCAATGCAAAAAGCAACAGTTCTCCAGACTCTGGCGACAAGAGCTGTACGTATCTCAGACGAGGAAAATCTAGAGAGAGAAAAGCTACATCTGTTTGACTCTTTACAAAGGAACGGATACACAACTACTGCCATACGAAAAGCACTAGACAAGACTATGACAAAAAAAGGCTAAAGAAGAATCTCCACCTCTGGAAGGCTTAGCATTTCTACCTTACGTTAAAGGCTCGACTGATAAGATAGGACGTGTCCTGCAACGATGCGACATCAAAACTGTGTTCACGAGCAAGGAAACTTTGGGTAACGGCTTCAGATCGGTAAAAGACAAGATTCCAAGTTTAAAAACCGCTGGCGTATATCGCATTCCTTGTTCTTGCGGCTCGAGTTACATTGGATAGACTGGTCGTTCCGTTGATCTAAGACTCCAAGAACACAAAGGCGATTGCAAACACAAACGCATCACAAAATCAGCCGTAGCTGAGCATACATTTACAAATGGGCACACTCTAGAATTTGAGCATGGCAGAGTACTTGCCAGAATACCTCATTACTTCCGGCGAGTGATACGTGAAGCCATAAAAATAGAAAAACATCGAAATAATATCAACAGGGAAGATGGCTTTAAGCTTAGTAAAACGTGGACC
Organism: Agriotes lineatus; assembly: GCA_940337035.1. Lineage (NCBI taxonomy): Eukaryota > Metazoa > Arthropoda > Insecta > Coleoptera > Elateridae > Agriotes > Agriotes lineatus. Next base: position 80,263,020 of record OW679194.1, on the reverse strand, counting down.
CCTGTGATACACGATCTAAAGCATTACAACCGCTGTGCGTCATACGGTCACGCCCCACGGATTACGTTACACTCGGATGGCCAACCAGCGTTACGCCACTCCTCGCGCCTGGCACAGAGGACTATAAATAGCTCCACACCGACATTCGGTTCTCTCTACCGAGCTCTGTGGCTCAGTGCGTAGCACGTCCACTTAGCATTCGGAAGGTCGTGGGTTTGCATTCCTGAGGCCGCCTGCCTTGATTCAGGTTTTTAGGTGGTTTTCCTGAGTCAACAGAGTACCTTCTCTGAGGCGAATGCCGGGGCAGTATTTCTCCACCTTTCCTGACCTTTCTTCCAGTCTCCACCCCTCCTTTCTCTCACCCATCCCGAGTTTCCCGTTCTTGGCTGAAGAGGGACGGAAGGTCCCTATAGCAGCCCGCCCCCAGTTGGGGGAATTGAAATAGCCTTTACCTTTGTCCTTTTTTTCCTTTGTCTATTCGGTTCTTAGCTTCTTAGTGCGACTTTCACTCTGATGATGCAAGCTGCAAGGTCTTGCGAAACGTTAGTGAATATGGATGCACAAACAGCAAAACGGCCAAATCTGCCTAAGTATCCTCGTTCTCAAGATACTCAAACAACACGAGCCACCAAAGAGCATGGCCATCGCGCGGGTTGCTCGACTTCACAAGGTGCAAGGCACATTAAGCAAGAAAATGCTGGGTGTTCATATACAAATACTACGCGGTCTAAGCCGAAATTCTATGCTAAGGAGAATAATTCGAGTAACCGCGAAAGTCTCAAACAGTACATAGTATTTTTATTGATTTACTTGTACAATTGAGTGTCTAATAAGTACTTTATGACTGACTAGTGTAAACACTTCATTCCCAATATCATGATAGAATCATTTGTATATCCATTGTCAACCATCGCTTAAGATTGGCGCAGTTAGTTGCCCCAACATTTAATATAGGTATTAAATTACTAATTTTAATAAGATGTCTACTAATAGCTAACTAATCCTTGAATTGATGAATGTTTGATTGCAGAACAATCTTTAATAATGCTGATCGTGCTCCAAACACTTCTCTTTTTACTTTCTTTTACGATAAAGGAAGTATTGAATTCACCCCAAAAATTCGAAATTGAGTTTTCAACAGATCTTCAAGTTTTCGAGTTTCCTGAACCCAAAAAACATGTTTTTGTTCATTGGTATGTCTGTGTGTCTGATGTCTGTGAACAGTTTTATTACATTTTTAATGTGTATTGATGTGAGATAGATTATTTTCCAGTTGAATACCTCTAAAATGGGATTCTTTTGTTTTTTCCTATTTTTTATGAACTCCTATTTTAAATAGAACATCCGATATACTTTTGAATTCAGCTTAAAATTTTAGAGAAAATTTGTCTCTCGAAATAACACTATTTTGTACGGTTTTTGTAGAATTTTGTAATTTTTGAAATTTTTTGACAAATGCTTAAAAATTAAAAATAAAATTTTTGGCTAATTATAAGATAAATGTAAAAGGAAGTTATGTGTGTGTTATCACACCAGATTTATTTTAGTGAAGAGATCTGCATTGACAAATTACAATTTGCTTTTGATTTTATTATGATTCTATTCGCCCGAATTCAGAGCAAGTAATTGCATTATCGATAACCTCATATACCTTGCGGTGTAGAGGCTGGTGCTTTATGCGCTTGCACCTGGCGGCACAATGCTCAACTTGCCCCGAATTCAGGATACAACCAGCGTACATATAGTACTTTTTTTTCTATAATAATTTTCAAGGTCAACTTTCTAGGGGATAAGTTGCATTCCTGCAGGGTCCCTAGTTTTAGTAATGTTGGTACATAGATTTTTAGTTCTTTTCTTCCACTAAAAAAAATTATTGTCATTTTGACAGATATGTCATAATTTAATATCGCTTGCTTCATTTTTGCATTTAAAATATTTCTTGGTTTTCTTTTTTTATCCGATTTTATTGATGATGATGATTCCATGTTAAAAAAAGAAATTTGTCAAGAGTTCAAATTAAGAAACTTTGACATTCAAAATTGACACATAACCATAATTTTGAAAAAGTTCTACCAACACGAGGTATAAAAATTTCCTAGCGTTTTAATCACATGTCTATCAACATTGTAACACTTTGACAGTTATTATAGAAAAAAAAACGTACTTTACATCAAACAAGTAGAGACACTCATTTGAAATGTTGAAACCTGTCTAGAGTGCCTGGTACAGTAACTCGGAGGGTAGTTCTAAGCTTAACTATCAGATGGCAGCACAAAAGTTCTACCAATCAGAGCCATTTACTAGCTCTGCTACCAATCATATGTGATTACAGTGCCTTGATAGAGACAGTGGCGACATAGGCACAATTTGCCACAAAATGGAGGCCAATGGCCTACTAACTTTAATAAATTGAACGTTTTTGAATGGTCATGGTTACACAACGTATAATAATGTGTTGGTGGCACTGTAAGTCTATGTCAAATTCGAGGTTATCAGGTTAGGTTTTGCGTCAATTTTAACACAAACTGATGTAAAATCTAACCTGCTAACCTCGAATTTCACACAAACTGACGCAAAACCTAACCTGCTAACCTCGATTTGGTATAAACAAACAAAAGCATCAACAAATTTTGCCTCTTAATGGCGGCCGATTCGAGCGACCAATAAAAAATAATACACTCTACTGTCGCCACTGTCTCATATAAAGTCACTGTATATGTGATTAGAGACCCTGTATATAAAGTAAGATACAGGGTCTCTATATGTGATAAAGTAGTGGCGCCATTAGTTAGTACCCCCCCCCCCCCCTTCCCCAGGAGCTTTCAAGGTCATCCAAATCGGTATTTTGACATCAAAGGAACCGACAGTGAGTGTCTCTACTTGTTTGATTTATATACGCTGATACAACGTTGGAGCGCGCCTTTTGTGCTTGCGCGGCAACCATTGTGTGAAGTGTGTCATGGTGATGTGTTGACCTTGTTACTTTATCTCTTAGGTCTGTGGTTCTGAGTAGAGCACAGTTAATTTGGTGCCCAACTGTGAATGGTCTCGCGGAGCCCGTTTCCAATAGAGACCCTGTATATTAAGTATAGGGTCTCTAGATTCCATTCGCCAAGGTTGCGGGAAAAATCCGGCCCCCGCGGGATTCGAACCGAGGACTTGTGCGCAAGTAATATGAAAAAAAATAAAGCTGATATAATTAGACCTTGCATTATAATCACAAGCAGATCAATCATTGTGTATCCATCTGGATATCAGAAAATTTGAATTAAAGTACTTTTAATTATTGTAGGTTCCAAGAATATGTAATTACGTTAGTATTGTGGTTTTAAAAGTAGCTCAAGCCCACGAAGACGAGGCGTCTGGCTTGAGGGCGACGAAATTACGTATCTAATGCAGTGTTGAATTCAGACTGATTACTCCGGGGGGGAAAATGAAACGTCTGGGGGGTATTTTTACCTATTCCACCGCAATCCGCCCATTATTTTATAGATTTAAAGAAACATGAATATGAAGTGGTAATGTTTCCGGGGGGGAATTTTGTTCTGCCCGGGGGGGAATTTCACCCCCGGTCACCCCCCTGGATTCAACACTGATCTAATGAGTGAGAGTGTGTCATGAAAACTTACCCACACTGTATAGGTATGTGATAAAATTCGAAAACTTAAGAGATTTATATTCGCAGTTATGAAAAATTTTAAGTGTGCGATTTAGGATGAATTAATGGTTGTTCGTATCACAAAAAAAAATATGTATGATGTTTAAACACCGATAAATTATTACAGCAATAACAAAACAAATTTTATATTTTTTTTTTGTGAACGCTAATCTGTGTATTCACGAGTTTATGTGATACAAAATCGAATAGTGCGACTACGCAGTGAAGCTATATTTTGTTTCCCGCCTTTTCTAGGGAATTAGCTCATCTATTGGCAGCACTGTGGTGAAATAAGTCCTCGCCGTATTATTCGTATTTGTTTCTCTCTCGTGTTTTAGTAATTATTGGCATTTGACAGTATTGGTGTTCGTGAATATCATAATTTATTTCTCGGTGTAAACTAATAGTGGAAGAAATGGTAAGCAATTCTTTATTTTTATTTAAATTAGTGGAACATTAAAACCGTATACTTACAGATGTAAGTCGGTTAATAAATGCGTAATTGTTGGTTAAAAATTCAGGTGTAGTTCGAGGCTATCCTCCCGGTTTTTACCCACGTGCAGGTTTTGCTCTTTTTATGAGTAATACATTTTCTTGTGTGCTTAGGTGTCTTTGAATCCTGTTCGAGTACTCAAATATGATGCTGAAGAGGAAAAGGCAGAAATTGCTCGACTTTCGAGCTTCGTGGGAGCCACGGCCATTGGCGATTTGGTCAAAAGCACCTTAGGCCCGAAAGGAATGGATAAAATATTAGTGTCCATGGGTCGCAGCGCTGGCCAAGTTGAAGTTACAAACGATGGTGCTACAATTTTGAAGTCCATTGGTGTTGATAATCCAGCAGCGAAGATATTGGTTGACATGTCAAAAGTACAAGACGATGAAGTAGGCGATGGAACCACATCAGTAACAGTATTAGGTAAATTTAAATTTGTATTGGCGCCCGGCCTCAAACTAATGCAATTATACATTTCATGATGCATCAAAATTTCGTAATTATCTGTTGTTTGTTGTTGATTTTGTATTTTATAAAAATGTTTGTATGTGTGAGATATTGTACTAGTCAAACGAATTGTTATTTTAAGGTGTGATTTTAATGTTTTCAGGGGCTCTACTTTATTTGTTCGTAAAAATGCTTTAAACTAGTACAGGAAAGTAGCCTAATGGCTAAAATACTTTTGTGGTTAGTACTGTACTAAGAAAAATTTGGCAAATTTGCACATGCCAACTATTAATGTTGGTACCTGGGGCTTTCTTAGCACACGAGTTTGAGTTAAAGTCAACTCACAGTGGTTCAGACATCCAAATACAAATCTAGGTGTAAGTTAAGATTTAGCTCGCAAGGCTTCATGGACAATTATTCTAGTGAGTTGTATTTAAAATCATACGGCAGCCACCATTAAAATTGTTTTGTGAATGACCTTACATACATGTGTATTATGCAATGTATCTAGAATAACTGCCTCGTGCATAGTGATTTTGTAAAAAGTAACAGATGGTGGCTCTGCTGTATTAAAAGAAATATACAACAGTATCACAGAGGGCATTTCAACCAGTCTTTGAGTTAGCAGTTTGTTCAAAAAACTTCTCTCCAGCTCCACTAATAAATTGTTTCACATAGATACTCATTTCATTTTTAACTCAGTAGATTGTAGTTTTAATCGCCAGAGAATTTTTACGTCTTCCCATAAAGATGTTTTGTGTAAAGCTACTTTTTTTTCAGAATTAAAGTGTAGTGAATAACAACAAGAAGTAATATTCTTTGGAAGAAAAAAAAACATTTTTTATTAAAAATAATGCATTTCATAGGTAAAGTGAATGATAGAATTTATAATAACAAAAGAAAACAAATATTTCTAAAGAAAAATAGAAAAATAGCCAAAGTGGATATACAGGGTGTTAGGGAAGTTTACGGAAAAATTTCTAGGGGTGAATCCTTGGTCCAAAATATGATGATTTAACTCAACTTGCCTATATACAGATTTGCTTAGTTTAGCCGCTAGAGGGTTTTAAAAATGATTAGTTTTTTAAAAAAAATTCAAATAAGTCGAAAAATCTTTGATAGATTTTATTCATTTTTTGACCATGTGTTTGTACCAGTAAACTACAGCTTTTTGTGGAATAAACCCTAATTTCGAAAATTACAGGGTGTTTAAAAACTTTGTCACAATTAATTATTCATCCATATCTTTTTAACCCCCTGTATAATCACTACCAATTTTTTTTCTGGATAGTTACTTTATTTCAGAAGCTATTTCCTCGCTTAAAAAATATTTTTTGTGGCTAAACCGTTTACGCAACTAAAATTTTGTAAGAGAGGAAATAGTTTCTAAATTAAAGTAACTATCCAGAAAAAAATTGGTAGTGATTATGCAGGTGGTTAAAACATTTAAAAAAGCTAATAATTTTTAAAGCCCTCTAGCGGCTAAACTAACCAACTTTGTATATGGGTAAGTTGAGTTAAATCATTATATTTTGGGCCAAGGATTCACCCCTAGAAATTTTTCCGTCGACTTCCTTAACACCCTGTAGAAATTATAATTTGGTTACTATTTACCAATTTATTTGATGCGTAGCAATTTTTACTGTAGAATTTAGTTCAGTAAAATACACACGTTTATGGAAAACAATAGCCTTCCTTTATTTTTAATTTATAGAAATAAACAAATATACACACGTACACATTCGTTAATATTACACAAATGCAAATACAAATACGTGAGGCGATCGCACTGATCTGTGACGACTGATGTCAAAAACTAGGCTACTCCAATTTATATAACCACTGTTTGAATGGAAGGAACCCCGTCCATTCTTTCGGATACAATAGCACCCTTCGCTCTATTGTGACAGACAAGTTTGGGATGCTACCTCCGATAATAAAATTGCATGGGCTTCTTTCATATTCAAGAATTTATGACTATTGTGGCCAGGGTTGGTCATTGCTGTCTGCCTGGAATTTGGGTCACAAGGATATTTACGTAACCCTTCCTTTTGTCATTGGGTGCTCGTCGTGCTGTTTTTCGAATATATACTTTGACGTTTTTGACAAGTTAGTGTGCATTGTTTGATGGCGACACAAATCACATTTGGGTTTTTGTTCGCATATGTCGTCGCACTGACTTTTATAGATCATTCGTCACTCACGTTTTAGATAGCACTGACGTTTACAAATTTGGAACTGCGCTTAATATCAAGTTTCAGTTGATTTAGATTTCCACTTAGTGTCAAGTTTGGGTAGATTTATAACCATCCCTTGCACGACAGGCGTTTTTAAGTCAATTACCTTGGTACGCTACAATAATAATGCAGAAATTACTCGCTAACAGACATGGTTGACTCCTCAACAGACTTGGAGTCAGTATCCATGCAGTTTACGTCGCCCGTGTCACTATCTGACGACTTGATTCGTCGATTAGCTTGACAGTTTCAGAGCTGCGTCCAGCTTAAAACAACTTACAACAGTAGGGGTGGGGCGGGGGTACTCGCATAAACGCATGCATACGCTTTGCTGTTCTGTGAGTAATACGTAATATGAGTAGGCAGTAGGTATAAAATGTTACTTTTGTTTATCAAACATTTGTCTAGTCCGTGCTCTAGTTTTCTTGAACTTAAAATGCATGTAAAATCAAAATTAGTTTAAACTTTGTCGTTTGCTTACCTGCTGCTAACCATTCCTACCAAAATGTGCTGCCAATTACAAAAATGAATAAAAAATTTAAAAATCCGTTTTTTGTGGTTTTTTTGTTAGGTTTTTTATTCGATTTAAAAAAAACCCCCTTTTTTTACATCACTAGACATGAAAGTAGTGTTCAACCCATTAATGCTATCAGTGACCTTAAATAAAATTATTACCTGCCCCTCTATGCTCCATGGAATGCAGAAACGTGATTAAAGTTATTCAGACAAGGGGGAGACAGGAACCATGGACGTTTATCTTGAGATTAAAAATGCTGTTTTAAAGACTACAACATTTTAATAATTCTCTCAACAGCAACAGCCTTTGCACTACCCCCAAAATTAGAATTTGTGTTGTGTACCCACAGTTCTACCACTTTTCCTATTAAACCATTTTTTGTAAGGCTGTCACGTAATCACAATATCAGATGTTGCGCCAGGCAGCGATTTTAGTTCTAATACTTCATGTTTCACTCCAATTTTGTAATCAAAATGTCTCACATGCAGAGGGAAAATCTTAATTTCTTTATGGTTGAATGCATGAGTCAATGAGTGTGCCTTTTGTTTAATACATGCACATGCAAACTTGGCCTCTAATGTTCCCCGGAATATCTACCTTTTATGTGCAGTCCATCAACTTGAAACTATGATTATATTGCATTGTGTGGTATGCAAAAACACTCTTTAGTTGCAGCTAACCAATCTAATGAAAGTTGTTATGTAATGCTGAATTAGATGCTGCTGAAGAAACTGCTCTTTTAAATTTCTAATTATTTATGCATTTTTATTTTTTTTTGGCTTGATGAGGGGAAACCTTTTATAGGCGTTCATCTTCGCAGGGGGGATGCTGGATTTCCCCCATTTCTAAATGGGGTATACCTGCTAAAACCTCTCGTCAATTGAGCTCTCGCCTCCTCCCTGGAACTACTTTCGTATTACTTCAGGAGTTCAGGGAGTCTGGTGTATTAGTGTTCTCTATATTTTTTTTCTTAACTTGCAAACAACAGCATTTACAGTCCTGTTTTCGGTATATCTATATTCTCAGTTTGTGCATGTTTCTTATATCTGGTCCTCTATTTTGATGCTAATTATCCCTCTTGCGAGCGCCTCTATCGCCTCCCGTTGCTCCTCCCCCTAGAGCATGGTTTCTACTATTATCCTTAGGATAATTCCGACTCTCGTGCTGATTTCGTCCCTCAAACTTTTCCATCGTTCACACTCGAAGAAAGTGTATTCCACATACATCGTCTTTTGAGTTGTTGCAATAGATGCAGCTTTTGTCTTCAGTTTTATTTATTTTTTTAATGTAGGTTTTGAAGCTTCCATGTCCTCTCAGCATTTGTATTATATGAGCCCACTAGATGCAAAACTCTGCGTTTACATTCTTAGTAAATTTGTGCTAGAGGCAATAGTAATTTACGTTATGAGACCGGAGAGTAGTTTTGCAGGTCTCCCCAAGCTTCCAGGTCTCGCCTGCGGCTCGCCCTGTAATCTACTTGGTTTGACCTGCAAAACGCTACTTTCCGGTCTCATAACGTAAATTACCATTGCCTCTAGCACAAATTTACTAAGAGTGTAAACGCAGAGTTTTGCATCTAGTGGGCTCATATAGAAGTTTACTTCCCCAAAGTCTTATTTGCATCACTTTGGCAGGTCTTTTATTAGCTTTTTTGTCCATTCTGACTTTCCTGTTGGCCTCTCCCATCTTTGCTTCCATTTTCCCATCGTTTCCTCCTTTATTCTTTTTTTGTCTTGTATATTTGATCGATGCATCTTGCTTCGCTCTTCCACTATTAGGTCGATTGGGGCGTAGCTGATATTGCCTGTATCGCTTCGTCGGAGACTGTTCTATAGACGCTGGTAATGCGTATTCTGTACTTTGATCAGCATACCTTTATATTTTTTGGTCGTTATGCCCTTTTCCCATACTGGGGCTCCGTACAGTATTACGGAGTGCGCCACGGCGCTGTACACTTTACTTTGGCTTTGGCCACCCACTTTCGGCATCAGTTTCGTGAGGGCAGCCATGTTTTTCTCTACCTTTTTTTATCTGAGTGTTTCTATCAAAGATCACACCCAGATACTTCAGCTGTTCTGTCGACCTTATTTTCTGTTCTGCCTTGATTATTAGGGTCTTCAGTTTGTATCCTCCGTTTAGTATAACCATTTTGGACTTTCTTGTGCTGTTTGTAGGTACCTATCTATTTTCTATCTCTGTTTTGAGTCTAAGGAGTGCCGTAACCGCTCTGCTTTTTAGCAGCTCTTGCGTCTTTGCACTTACAAGCAATGCAGTATCGTCTGCATAGCAGAGTCTTTCTGCTTCTTCAGACAATTTCGTTCTGACTACCTTGTCAAAATATATATTCCACAATAGTGGACCCAATATTGAGCCCTGTGGTGCTCCACAGCTGACGTTGTATTCCTTCCCCTCCTCCGATATCATTTTCCTTTGTGAGAGATAACTGCCAATTATTTGTACAAGATAGTTGCTATTTCTTTTGTGGAGTTCATTTATTATAGGCTCCCACCTCGCATTGTTGAAAGCATTTTTTATATCTATAGTTATTAGTACGCAGTATTTTCTATTTTTGTATGTCCTTTCTTTTATTCGTTCTATTTTTGTTGAGGGTCGACTTCCCAGCCCAGCTTCTTTTTCCTGCAGCTCTTTTGTAAGCCGTAGGCTTCGTATTACCACTATTAGCTCCTCTTCTACATTCTTATTCTTTAGACTTTGCCAAATTCCTGCTCACCATATCGAATGCTTTTTTCATGTCTAAGAATCTATTTGCTAATTTTTGGCCAGCGCTTTTTCTGTTACTTGTTGCAGTGAGAAATTATGATCTTGAACGCTATGCGCTGGTCTAAATCCACTTTGGGCGTCTGCTAGTTTTGGTTCCAACCTCTGTCTTAATTTATTTTCCAATATTATTTCATAATCTTTCAATCCTGCACATTGTAGTGATATTCCCCTGTAGTTTTCACAGTTCTTCGAGTCGCCTTTCTTATATATCAGTAGGATTGTTGCTATATTCCATTCTTTCGGTATCCTTTTAGTTTCCCACGCCATGTTTAATATTTCTAATAGCTTTTTCCTCCCGTTTGATCCGAGGTACTTTAGCAGTTCTTCATCTAGTTGGTCACATCCTGCTGCTTTTCCTATTTTTAGCGTACATAGTGCTTCTTCCAATTCTTCCAGTTCTATATTATTCTCTTCCTTTTCTTTTTCATTTGTATCTTTATAGTTACTTCTACTTTCGTATTCTGATGTACTTTTGCTATTTAATAGCTCTTTAAAATATTCTTGTTCCATTATTTTTCCTTCATCTGTTATAATATTTCCATGCTGGTCCTTTATTTGTTTGAGTGCTATTCCATTCTGTTTTCTCATACTTCTTAAGGTTCTATAAAATAGTTTTTTTTCTTCACCAAGATTTGGTTTTTGCCTCTTTAATCATTACTTTAACTTGATTTCTTTGCATTTTGTAGCTTTCATGTATTTGTTGTTTTCTACTTTGTAAGTACTTTTTCCATCATTTTTCTTTTCGTCTTTCTTAATATTTGCACTCCACCAGCTTGTTTGTTTCTTATTTTTTCTGCTTCTACTGTATCCACATACTTTTCCTGCAATTTTTAGTATTGTTTCTTTAAATCTTTCCCATCTATATTCCAGGTTTATTTGTTCATTTTTGCTATATTTATCTAGTTCTTTTTCTGTCTCTTCTACATATTCATACCTTATTTGTGGGTGTAGTAGCTTAAAGCTCTTAATTTTTTCTGTTATATCACTACTTTTATTTTCTTCTATGTTCTTTATTATGTTGTTTGATTCAATTTTAGCCTCTAGTAGATAGTGGTCCGTACCTGCTTCGTAGCTTCTTTTAACTGTGACGTCTTTTATTTCCTTTTTATAGTTTCTAGATGTTATTATATAGTCTATTATTGAGCGTCTTCTTCCGTTCTTCTCTATTGTGTTTTCTCCATGCTTTCCTATTACTCCCTGCCATTTCTTATGTTCATTCCCCACTCTTGCATTATAATCTCCAAGTAATATCAAAGTACCTTCGCAATTTTCAATTGTTTGTTGTAGTTGCGTCCAGAATTGGTTCTTTACTTCTATCTTGTCATCTTCTCCTGGTGCATAGTTTATTAGCATTGTTATTATGTTATTTCTTTCGATTTCTATTATTACTTTTAATATTCTATCATTTATATGTTCCCATTTACTTAGTTTACCTACTTTGTCCTTTGGGATTAAGCATGCTACTCCCGATTGGGCCCATTCTTTTTCATCACCTCCACCATTTATTAATAGGTTTCCGTCTCCTCCTTTTTCTTAGTCTCGGTGATAGCTACTGCTGTAAAATCTTGCTTTTCGAATTGTTCTACTAGCTCCATTTCTTTACCACTAATTCCTCTAATATTCCATGTTCCTAGCTTCCACTCCCTATTCTTTTTGCTGTGGTTGTGTATAGTAATTCCGTTTTATATCCATATTCCTAGCCCGATCCCTTACCGTTTTACCTTCAGCTTTAGTCCTTATATGTTTTTTGGGGCCCAAACTTCTTTCTTTATCAGGCTTCCTCCTTCTTTTTCGGACCATTCATACATAGTATCATTAATTTCGACTTTTTTATACCCCACTTTGATCTTCTTTCCTTTGACCTTCTCATCTCTGGCTACCTTTCTTATAGCTGCCTGGATCTTCTGTTTTTCTTGGGTTAGGTCGCTGTCTATGTAAATTTCCTGTTGTCCGAGTCTTCTTTTTTGTCTTAGTACCTCCAACTTTACTACTGTCACCTTCCTTTTTTGAATTCCTACCTGATATACTTCCGCTATATCTGTGGCTACTTCTATCTCTTTCCTTATAAATTCCTTCACTTCTTGTTTGGTGTTTACTTTGCTAAAATCTGCACCCCTGATAATTATGTTATTTCTCATTTCCTTTAATTTCTTGGCTTTCCATCTTCTTCAATTGTCCAATTTCGCTTCTGAGTTCTGATTTTTCCTTCTCCCATTCGGCTTCTTTCCTCAGGAACTCTTCTTTTAAGGCTCCTATTTCCTCTCCGTATTTTTTCTTTTAAGGCTCCTATTTCCTCTCCGTATTTTTCCAGCTGGTTAGTGATGTTTTTTATGGCCATTTTTGTGCTGCTGGTGTCTGTCTTTATATCTTGAATCTGAGATTTCTTCCATATCTCTGGGAAAGTCTCCCGCTCTAATATCAAGTTCATTACCGCTGTCATTGTGGTTTTTCCTACTTTCCATACTGCTTTGGTGATTTCGGCTGTTATTCCGCCCGGTCCTGGTGCTTTCTTTTGTTTTAGTCGTTTAATTGCCTCGTCCAGTTCTTTGGTTGTTATTTTAGTCATTATTGACGGTTCAAGCCGTGGCCATTTCAGCGTTTCACATGTGGGAAATAGCTCGTTTACTATCTCATCGGTCTCCTCTTCCTTTATTGTGGTTTTCTTTCTCTTTAGGAGCTTGCCAGTGGCTACTTTGTATCCTTGTCCCGACAGATTTTCTTGTATTTCATTGATAAGCTGTTTCCACTTTCGTTCTTTGGCTTTCATTATGGCTATATGGTATTCATTCCTTTATGTCTTATAGCACTCTTTTGTATGAGCCTTTATTTCTGGCAATATCGTGTGGTTGTTGTTGGACCTAGTCATTTGTCTTCGTTTAGTTATGCACTCTTCTTTTCTCCGCTAGTTCCTGATTCCACCAGTATACTTGTCTTTTCTTTTCTATCCAGTTTGGTCTCTTGAGAAATCTATCGCAGTTGTCCTGTATAGCCCTGTAAATTGTAACGGCCAAATTTGCCTCGTATTTTTCGAGGTCTTTCATCAATCCTTTTTCGATCCTGCAGGCATTTGTATTGTTTATTGGAATTTGTTTTATTTCTTTTCCTTTCGTCGATGCTTTTTCATTCCTCAATGTTTAAGGTTATGTTTTTGAACAAACTGAATTTTTCTTCTTCCACCTTCCAGTCTTTGCACCTTGTTGCTATGGATATGGTGATATCTATGTAGAATTCTTGCTCTCCTCTCTCAAAGATCAGAGTATTTCTGCTGTTTAGTATTGTGTATTTGTTTCCCATTTTGCAAGCTTCATATCACTGCATTCCATTGTGAGTAATTGTAAAACTAGACCCTTGCGTGTTGCGTTTCGCTTTACCTTTAGATTCCATGGCTTTGATATCCATGACCTTTTGTAGCTTGTTCCATTACGTAATACAACGTTATGCACCTACTATGAGCATAGCAATAACATTTTAACAGCGACTGAATAGATGAATACAGGATGCAATCCTTAAAACTGCATTTCAATAGGGAACTATACATAACTAACTTGTAACTGTTATAAATCTTGTGCTGCCTAGTTAACATTGATTCATGTTTTCTGTATAACCAATAAGATTCTACTACGAGAAGACATATTACAATATTTTGCAAAAAAGTATAATAGCCAAATGTTCACATGATTTTAATAAAATAGTAAAGAAACGAGTTCTAGATTAAAGAATAAAATTACAGTTTTTGTTCCTTCTATTTTCAATAAACCTATTCTTTATGTAAAAAACCAATGAAATTATGCAACTTATTTAATAGAAAATACAAAGATGTGATTTAAATTACTAATATTGAGATATTCATGTTTATTGATAAATAGTAATAATTATTATACAAGTATTTTTTTTTCTCATTACAGCATCTGAACTACTCAAAGAAGCAGAGAAATTAATCGACCAAAAAATTCATCCACAAACTATTATAGCAGGCTGGCGTAAGGCAGTTGATATAGCACGAAATGCACTTCAGCTCGCATCATCAGACAACAGCACCAATCCGGAGAAGTTCAAGGAAGATTTGATGAACATTGCTCGTACAACGCTAAGTTCCAAAATTCTATCACATTATAAAGAACATTTCTCAAAACTTGCCGTGGATGCTGTCGTGAGGTTGAAGGGATCTGGAGATCTTCAATCTATTCAAATTATAAAAAAGAAGGGTGGTACCCTGGAAGATTCCTTTTTGGAAGACGGTTTTCTGTTAGATAAGAAAGTTGGGGTACATCAACCTAAACGTATTGAAAATGCTCGCATTTTAATTGCTAATACTCCCATGGACACAGACAAGATTAAAGTTTTCGGATCTCATATCAAAGTCGACTCCATGGCTAAGATTGCAGAACTGGAAACGGCCGAAAAAGAAAAAATGAAGGATAAAGTCAATAAAATTTTGAAGCATAACTGCAACGTTTTCATTAACAGACAGTTAATTTACAATTACCCCGAGCAGCTGTTTGCTGATGCAGGAGTTATGGCAATTGAACATGCTGATTTTGATGGGATTGAACGTCTGGCTCTAGTCACTGGTGGCGAAATAGCTTCCACTTTTGACAGTCCAGATTTGGTGAAATTAGGCAAATGCGATGTAATAGAACAAGTGATGATAGGAGAAGACTTACTTTTGCGATTTGGTGGTGTAGCCATGGGAGAGGCCTGCACAGTTGTAATTCGTGGTGCAACTCAACAAATTGTGGATGAAGCCGAAAGGTCATTACACGATGCTCTTTGTGTGTTAGCTGCCACTGTTAAGGAATCAAGAATCGTTTATGGTGGAGGCTGCAGCGAAATGTTGATGGCTGTAGCTGTAAGCGAAGCTGCTACAAAAACTGCTGGTAAAGAAGCAGTTGCAATGGAAGCTTTTGCTAGAGCCTTGCAGCAGCTGCCAACTATTATTGCAGATAATGCAGGTTATGACTCTGCACAGTTGATTAGCGAATTGCGAGCTGGACATGTGAATGGCAAAATAACCAACGGTTTAGATATGGAAAAAGGTTTAGTTGGTGATGTTAAGCAGTTGGGCATTACAGAATCTTTTGTTGTAAAACGGCAAGTTTTACTATCCGCATCCGAAGCTGCAGAAATGATTCTACGTGTTGATAGCATTATTAAATCTGCACCTAGGAAGAGAGTCGAGGATCGAGGACATTGCTAATTTATATTCAGTTTAATTTGTACTTTGTTTTGTAACCGTTTGCACCAATTTATGTCATTTTACATAATACCAGTTAATTACTAGTAGTTCATGTTGCTTTATAACGAATAAATTACTAACAAAATAAATAGTTTCTTTGTAAGGTAGCATAAGTGGGGGGAGCTATATATTTTAAATAAAGTAGAAGTGTGTAACACAACGGTAAGAGCACTAGGGTTGTTGAGATGTGTTACATAGAGAAGAGTCTTGTCACGTGACTGCAACATACGAGGCCGTGAAAACTCTGTGGCATGACTGGTTTTTGTTTTGGGTCACATCACAAAAAATTGATTCTCTAAAAAATTGCAGACATTCGTAGTAATTACCTTTTACCAGTTTCAGGATATTAAGCCTTTGTTTACATATACAAAAGTAGGCTGGTAAATAGGCCATAACTTATCTGTAGGGTAAAGGAATATTACCCTAGATGGCAACCATAACCATACAGCAACCGATAAACTATTGAACAAATCACGGATATGAATCATAACAGCCTTGGAAGTCTTAAAATTGTAGAGCTCGGATTTCAAAACATCTGGGGCGGTTATGATACTCGTAACATTCCTAGATATGTTAATAGCTATAATCAGATTGTTGCTGCTGACAGATTCCTGTGAAATATTTATAAATAGTTTACAATCAGGGTGAAACACCTATAGCTAATACGTAGAGCTGGATATGATTCGAATCGCCCAGTATTCAAAGGAAGTAGGTATTTGAATACTTCTAGTACAAAAGAATTCAGATTCCATTTTGAATACTCAATTTTTCATGGCATATATCCTTTTCCGTGTTGTGGATACAATTATGCAGGTGTTTGTATTGTCTATCTATGTTGTTAAGAGTAGAGGCGTGAAGGCGGATGGAAGCAAGATTTTTCATGTCACGACACTCTTAGTTCTGAAACGCAGGACTTTTGTTTTCATTAACGCAATTTGCAAATTCATGTATCGAACAGTGGCACTGTAAATTTAATTATTCATATATTATGAAATGTGGACACTTATAAGAAAGCCCTGATGTTAGGATTTGATCTCTGTAATTAGGTAAATTCTACATGCATAAAACAGCCACTTCCTATTAAATTTTTCAGATAATAATTTTTGGATGTTATCTAATTCTGACTAACTGAATAAAATTTTAACTACCTATGATTTTAATTGTGGTTATTCGTTACTCACAAATTTTAACCACGTTTCCCTTGAGTGCAATTTATTCACACAAACAAGGTTTCTTACTACGGTTCGGAGCGCTACACGACATGGATACCTTGAATTGATATCTACAGCCTGCCAAAAAAATTACGATGTTTGATTTTCACAATTTTTGTGAACAAATTACAGACTAAATTCAAATAATATTGTACTTCAAGTCATGAACTATACAGGATATTGGAAAAATGGCGAGAACAATAGTATTTTCCACCATAAATTCACTTTTAAAATGTCACCATCGTGCTTAGTTCCAAAGATATAAAATTCCTCAAATTGAAATTAAAAGCTGAAAACGTAACGGTTTGACAAAAAATTAGAGTTAGTACACTAATGAATACCAGTGTTTAGCATCTTCAAAGAAGAAAATGTTGGCTATAAAAAATTCGCAATCTGTCAGTACTTGCATGGACGTGAATGTAAAATCTAGTTACTATAAGTCAAAAAACTGCAAAAGCGTCAGACGTTGATAATGTCATTTGAACATTTCACGTGATTGATTATGGAGTACGCTAATAATGACTATTATTATATGCTGATGCGTTTGGAACAAGCCAATGGTGTAGCAGTCCTTACAGCCCGTAATTATGTTAAACGAATTCCGCTTAGACGCCATCCTGATGTAAACATTATACGACGCACTGTCGTATCGACAGTCTTATTTTTGGCCAAAAATTCAAATGTACAGTAAACATTTCTAAATAATAATTCTTGATTGTTATAAGATCGCTACATTAAATTCTAACTTTAATTTAGTTAAAATCAAGGTAAACTTAGCGATATCGCTAGGCAAAGTTGGCTTTGCCTGTCAGTTGATCTAATTGTTTTTTAATCACATATTTTTTGTTGTGCTTGCACTTAAGTTTCTCGAGAAGAAATAATAAACCCAAACTACCTTACAAAGGACCTCATAACTAAAGCTGATATTATATGGTAAATGCATATTTTGTATAATTGATATGCCGGCGAAACTTTTTGTATATGTATACTAATTATGTGAAAACAAATCGTTTAAGCCAAGTTTCATTTTGCATATTTATACGTTTTTGAGCATACTTTCTGGATTTTGCATGTTTGGTTATATTTAGCAATAATTTGTAATGTATGAACTTTTTTTGTTTTTTTTTTGTAAAATTTACTATTTCATTAAATTTATTAATAAAATTTTTGGGTGCAACTGGATTGCAGTGCACTTAAATAAGCAGAGGAAAGGGGTTAAACTATTTGTCTATAGAAACAGAATCTGTCAGCAACCCTCAATTTTCCCATAGAATTAATGTATACGGAATCAGCCAACATAGAATCCATTTCAATAAGAGCCGAATTTCGAGTGTTGGGTGAATAATAGTCTGGTGGGGTTAGGAAAAATCTCATTTTTATGTTGGCTTACAACGCGAAGTTGCCGTTGGCAGTCCATGTTTATATAGTCAAAAGTTAAAATGAATCTTTGTATAAAAATTAAAGAAATAAATATACTCATACAAAATAATTACAATTTTTACATTATTTAGAAAAATAGAGCATATTATTTGCATATATTTTAACTTTGGGTGCATATAATCAACAAAATTTATGCATATATATGTGTATATTTTCGTACATTTGAGTGCATATAATTATCAGCTTTACTCACAACTAAAGGTAAGTGGAATATTTTAGATTGAAAAAATTACCTTAAGTATAGTTTGTTAGTTTATTTTTTACAGAATAACTAATCAAAAATGCACAAGAAATATTAAAAGAAAGTTCTGTTAAGACTTTATATTGGGCTACAAAAAAATGTCAACCAGAGTCATCCGAGGTTTCTTCATCGCGATTTTTGCTAGTTTTTATTTTTGGGAAATCAATTTTTCTTTTACCTTTAGCTGTCTTTTTTGTATATTTTCGATGGTACAAGCTTTCAAGTATAGTCCGTTCAGTAAACATGAAAACACAAAGTGGCCTTTAATTTCCAAAATTTCATGAGTGTACTTCCAAAATCGATCTTTGTCTAGGAGTATACTTAGCGAAAGTTACTAAAAGAAATAGGTTAAGGGTGTGACATTTACTTAGCTTCTGTCTTAAATATTGTAAATAACTACTTTCACGGATGTAAGACAAATAGGTAAAGTACTTTTTTTTTTCTATAATAATTTTCAAGGTCAACTTTCTAGGGGATAAGTTGCATTCCTGCAGGGTCCCTAGTTTTAATAATGTTGGTACATAGATTTTTAGTTCTTTTCTTCCACTAAAAAAATTATTTGTCATTTTGACAGATATGTCATAATAGTGGGTAAAACGAACAGCATAGTAAAATATTGCAAATTTATTAATTATTATATTAAACTTACAATATTTGAAAATAAACATAATGAACGTTTGCAAAATTAAAGAAATTTGTCAAGAGTTCAAATTAAGAAACTTTGACATTCAAAATTGACACAACCATAATTTTGAAAAAGTTCTACCAACACGAGGTATAAAAATTTCCTACCGTTTTAATCACATATGTACCAACATTGTAACACTTTGACAGTTATTATAGAAAAAAAATGTACTTTACTCTGTTGTATACTATTGATGTAACGTTTATTAGTATCTATTTTTATTGCTCTTTATCAAAGTTTAGGCGAGAACTTCCAGAAAAATATCTACTTTGACACTGTAATAATGAGAAACATTAACACCCGTATTCATAGTCGTTCGCCAGCGGATCGCCGGAGTTTCGTTATGAATAGTATGTTGGCGGCACTGTACGTCTCTGTCAAATTCGAGGTGATCAGGTTAGGTTTTCAGTCAGTTTTAACAGAAACTGACACAAAATCTAACCTGCTAACCTCGAATTTGACATAGACGTACAGTGCCGCCAACATACTATTCATAACGAATCTCTGGCGATCCGCTGGCGAACGACTATGAATACGGGCGTAACTGTCATTTTTAAATTAAAACCTGCCTTTAGAGGCCTATTCTGTAACCTCTAACGACGCGAGTGCGACTCGTTAGCGAACGATTTTCGTTATTTGAACGAAATGTCGCTCAAAAGCTATTCCGTAGCGCAAAGTTTCGTTGATGCGACGTTATAACGCGACGGCCGGCCACCGTTCACAAACGGCGGTTATTTGACTGACGTTAGTGAACGACGTGAATTTTAGCTTAGTTAAATGTCAGTATATTTGAGTATTTTTCTGTTCACGTAATTGTTTTACTTTTGAGATGGAGAATAATAATTATCTAAACGTAATTTTAGAGGAGTTGGAACGCTGTAAGCTTTAAATTGTTTTTACTAACTTACAAATCTTCCTTGCAGTAATATTTTAAACTTTTATATCACGCAACACAACGTAACGCTCGTTTACGAGACGCAAGCAATCCTTTTGAGATTCCAGAAATCAATTTCAGAAATTGTATCGATTAGTCCGCCAAGGGGCCCTTGATTTATGTAACTTAATTGAACCACACATAGAGGATGGTTAGAGATCGACAAAAATACCAAAAGTGGTAAAGGTACCTACGCAGATTTATTTACCTAGTAATAATTATTGATAAAGCTTTGTCATTGATATATGTAGTTTATAACGGTCATGCATTTCTTAGCACATGGAAGTTACCAAAAATCTGTAGGTAAAGACCACCATTGTGGCTTATCTCAGACTTCTGTTAGCCGTTGTTTTTTTGAAATTAAAACATTATTATTGAACATTTGGCTCCTACGTTAATAAAATTTCCTCAAAATCTGAATGACACTACTAGAGTAAAAACAGGCAAATAATATAGAAACAGCCTGCTTCAGATTTTAGTACAATTTTTTTCAGTTTCTTTGAAAAGTTTAATTTTCCTGGGATAACGGGATGTATTGACTGCACTCCTGCACATGCCTTTATGAGCAGAAAATAATTTTATATCATCAATTGCCAAATTGTAATCAGAATGTTTTATTTTATACCTAAGTGATAAATTGTTTGAAATATGTCCAATTATTTTAGATTTGTCAAATTTGAAGATTTTAGCTCGATGCCAGGTATCCTGGTTCAGTTCTTGATTCGGCAATTTGGATGGTTAGCAACATTAAGGAAGTGCTGCAAAGACATTTTACCGAGAATAATGATCGAACTACTTATTAGTTGTTGGGAGATTCTGGGTATCCATTGCAACCATTTTTATTAACGCCGATTGTTGGAGCAAATTTAACCACGCCAGAAGGTCGTTATACGGTTATACTCAACGGCATTGTGTAGTACGTAATTCAGTTGAATGATGCATTGGACTATTAAAAGCCTATTTTCGATGTTTGCATAAAGATCAAGTGCTACATTACAGCCCACAAATGGCTAAAATGATAAGCTGAAGTTAGCATCAAGTAGGGAACAATATACTAACTTTCCCAAAAACGTCTAACACACCGTTGCGCTTCGAGCGACCGAACGACAGCCCGTACGGAATAACTTTTCTAACGAATTCGTTGAGCTTGCCGCTATGAAAGTCGCTAACGATCGCCTTTAGGAAAATCACCGTCAACGAACGACGAGTTACAGAATAGGCCTCTTATGCAGGTGTGGAAACCTTTGCAAAACAAAATACAGAATCCGTAGAACAAAGATTGTATGCATATGCCAACTTTAAAAAATTTAAATGTTTTTGTGTTTGAGGAACGGCCTATATGTATGTATATCAGTTTGGGACAAGTCTTGCAAAATAATTTTGCCTACTTCCACGTCTTTGACTTAAAATTTTGCACAACTATATAATTTATGTGGCAATAAAATTTGGTGCTATTTTTATTTAAGAAAAAAAAAACAAAATGGCAGATCCAAGATGGCGGACGATTTTTATAATTTGTACTAAAATCAGTGTATAGAGATTTTCATATATTTGATATCTACTATATTGATAGCGGCTATGAGTAGGGAGGTCACAACGTAAGTGAGACAGACAACCAACTAAAGGCGGAGTTTGAATTCTCAGGCGAGCGCACGAGACATGTAAGACTCAGAGTGAGAATATGTCGGCGCCGTAATGTTTTCGGCCATTTCTAGGCCCTACTAGCAATATAGTAAGTAATACATATATGGGGATTTTAGATCTACTCACGGATATATACAGTGAAAATTCATGAACTGCGAACACGAGTAAATCAAGGCGAATTTAGGATTGCCTAAAAATACGCCAAGACCGATGGACAGTCGGTCTAAGGTACTCTGATATTAATCCACGGGTCGTCTGCGTTGATTGTTTAAGTAATTGTTCAACGCAGACGCCTAGTGTAATTTTTTTAAATTAATTATTATATCACAGATAGAATGTATGAGGTACTGTTATTCTGTGATTAATTCAGATGATAAATTCAGAGTTGAAAAACAGGATTTTTAGAGATTAACAGTACAGTAAAAGAAGGTAGTTCTTAAAGTAAAACACATTCTGAAGACAGAAATAATTTCTTCCGAACAAACTAACTCAGTAAAAAAAAGATGCAAACAAAAATAAAATTATTTTTATTTCAAACAACAAAATTCAAGAAGTTTAAATTAGCTCTTGTTCAAAGAGCCTGCCTTCTTGCGCTAAACAATATCCTAAGCCATCATAGAAACATATTAGTGCTAGTACTCTGAACAACCCGTTTAATTTCTAAACGCAGTTCTTCAGATCGTTAGTTGTAGTGAAAACGACTTTTCAGAGGAAGTTTTAGGCATATCTGTCACAGTTTCACAAAATTCCATACTTCTGAAATGGCCAACGGGAAGAATATCGCAGCTAAATCTACTAGTTCTGCAATTTATTTAAATAAATAGTCTGGATAGTCATTAGCGGTAATACAAACCCCTTTTAAATACCTGTCTTCCTTGGGAACATTAGGGCTTTTGTGCTTTTGGGGAGAAACACATCCAAAGTTTCCAAAATTTGAAATAACTCCATGTAACGTTGATAACGATAAAGAACGCCTAAATGTTGTGAAAGAATTTTGAATTTCCCGGACTTTTGGACCCTGATAATACCATTTTACAATTTGCACTGATCCGTTGCTTCGTAGTTATCGATTTTAAGATAGAAATGACAGCAGATATTATCTACTGACAAAATACGCGAACTGTCAAAGTTAAATTCTCGGCATTTGTAAATTCGACATATCGTCTGCCGTGTTCGTAGTAAGAAAAATCTCTCTGTATAAGTAACCTGGATACCTGTCTCCCTATACTTTATGTATGCAGCAAGTGAAGCACCTCTGACGTCACGGCGGCCATGATGATTGTGGGTGTAGATTTGAATTTTCAAATATAAGTAATGTTATTTTATTTAGATTTTATAGATTTGCAACAGTAATAAAAAACAGCTTTTGTAATTGAAAAATATAGAAAATAACTTAATTGTAATACACTTTTAAAACCAAATTTGAATAATATACATTTATTTCAATATTAAAAAGAAACATTTTAATAAAAATATTTATTACATTTACTACAAACATAAATTACAAATAATCACTTATAAATTAACACTTAATTAGTATATTTAAGCACTTAGTCATTCTTAAATAAAATTAATTTAGTCAATTGATGTCGCTTACTAACTGGCTTTAACTTTTCTGTGGTATATTTTCCCAACGAAAATAATCTTATTTTTAAGTATTTCTTGACAACTGATTTAATTAACTGCAGTTTATGGGGAACTTCAAAAGCTATCTATGTGAAATCACAATCATGATGATTATTAAATATTTTATCATCAAGCGCAAAACGGTTAACAACTTTATTTAAAATATTTTTTTCAAATTTAATATTAGCTAAATTTGCAGTATTATTACTAATTACAATAAAATTATTTTCTGCTTCAGATACAATTTTGAAAACGCTTGCCGATGCAGATACTAGACCACCTCTGTTGATTGTGTCTAAAAATATGGTGCAAACGTCTGCATGTGTGTAATTATGTTCACTAATATTTTTTATTAACATATTTGCACAATTATTGCATGTGATAGACTTAATAATTTGTTTTACAATATATCCACATATATAAAATAACACATTGGCTTGATTTCTTTCAACTGCGGACTTAGAAAATTAAGAATCATGTTTCTACTGAGTAAGTCACGCTGTCTTTCATGATCTTCCGGTTCGGGTGTATCTTCAGTTACAAGAGGCGAACTTCTAGTGTTCCACTTCACCTCAAACACAGACCCTATTATATCGGAATCCAATGCTAGGCAGTTGCCACTGGAAGAAGTAGAGATATAATTCTTCATTAAAATTTGTTTCATTGCAGTTCGAAACTGTTTGACGTTCGGATTATTATTGGAACCAAATCTTTGTCTGATTCTTCCAAACAGCAGCTCTATGTGATCCTGACTGAATTTATATGTAAGGAGATATTTAAATTTGTTTTCGGATCTTGCAAAAATATCCCGTGCAATATCTAACACGGATTTAATTGCAATTGCCAGTCCCAGTAGAAATGTCTTCCTACCTGATCGACATAATAATGTTCCCGTTCGGTCTTGCAGAGAAAATAAATACTCAATGTCCTGCTTCTGCTTCTGGTTCAATATTAGTAAGCTGTTCTTCTTTTTCAGGCACAACTTCTACTGCATTAATCTCGAGTTTGCGTTTTTTCCATAGCCTAGTTTTTGGCCTAGCTTTCTGAAGATGTGTAGGAAATACTTTAAAAACAGAGGGCACAGCATCTTCTTTTAAATAAGGGACATTCTGTCCTTGGCCAAAGTAATCATCTGGTTTTATAAAATGATCGCTACAAATTCGGGAATGTTTTGTGGGTGCCCAATTTTCCCTGCGAACTGCAGTTACCCACTTCTTTAATTTAATTTCGTTTTTCAGGGGAAATCTATTAAAAATTATGGTTACGTTTCACATAATAAATACAATGTATATAGTAATACTTACGAAAAAAATTGCAAAGTAGTCCCCTTGGTGTGTTTGTTTGTACAACCGAATGCCACGCAAGATTGGGGCATTTTGGTAAAACTAATAATTACTAATAAGTATCTGAACTATGTACACTATATAAACACTAACAATGCTATAAAATTACACAATAAACACAAGTTATTTCACAGCGAATATGCACGGGTTTTACGTTTGTTTACAACTTCACTCCCACAATTAACATGGCCGCTATGACGTCACGCCTGCTTCACCTTGCGCACGCTTGACAGGTATTCAGCAGGTTACTTATACAGGGTGTCTCAAAAAGAATGGGACACCGATTAGCCATAGATTCCTTGCGTCATAATAAATCGATTAAACTTAATACACCTTAGTACAAAGTCTCTTAAGTAAGAAGTTGTAGGGCCTTGAAGTTCAATTTTTAAAATTTTAATTTTTTTGTGAATTTCCACAAATGTATAGATATCGATTTGAATTTTGGCATACATACTTACTATTATATACTACACTAATAGGAAAAATTTCATAAACTAGACTCGACTGTAAACGGCACTTTACCTAACTTTCAAAACTTTTTTTCGCTCTAACTTCGTTATCTGTAAAATTCTTTAAAATTTTAGGTTACTATCTGAAATAAAATTAAAATACAAAAAAATAATGTACTCTTACTTCATAGGCGTAGGAGCAACCGTTTACCTTAAAATACCTATCAAAGGTTTTTGGCTGTCACTAGCACATGTAATTATTAAGTAGGCATGATCACAAAAACAATGGTCATCTAGTAAAAAACAATGATAAATCAATTAATGATATTAGTGACATAAGAATTTGTTTTCTTATGTTTAAGAAAATGCCGCTACATAACGAATTCTCCAATGCCGAAAGGTTCGTTATGTCGCAGCATCTTCGTAAGCACAAAAGAAAAAAACCTGATGTCACCAATGTCATTAATTGATTTCTTGTTGTTGTTTACTAGATTACAATCATTACCCATTGTTTTTGTGATCATGGCTACTTGATAATTGCACATCTTAATGACAACCAAAAACCTTTGATGGGCATTTTACGGTAAACGGTTGCTTTTAGGATTAAGAACTAAGAGTACATTATTTTTGTGCTTTCTAATTCTCTTTTAGATAATAACCTAAAATTTTTAAAAATGTTACACGAAGTTAGAGCTAAAAAAAGTTTTGAAAGTTAGGTAAAGTGCCCTTTACAGTCAAGTCTAGTTTATGAAATTTTTCCTGTTAGTGTAGTATACAATAGTAAGTGTGTATACCAAAATTCAAATCGATATCTCTACATTTATGGAAATTAACAAAGAAATAAAAATAAAAAATTGAACTTCAAGGCCCTATAACTTCTTACTGAAGGGACTTTGTACTAAGGTATATTAGGTTTAATCGATTTATTATGACGTAAGGAATCTATGGCTAATCGGTGTCCTATTATTTTTGAGACACCCTGTATATATCCGTGGATCTACTACTACTACTAATAGGTCCAACTAACCTCAATTTGACTTTTCCGGCCTAAATTTCATATATGTATTATACATATATTGCTAGTGGGGCCTCGGAACGCCCGAAAACATTACGGCGGCGCCGACATAGTTTCACTTAGAGTATAACGCGTCTCGTGCGCATGCGTGAGAATTTGAACTCCGCCTTTAGAAGCAAATTTTAAACTTGACCACTTCCGCATTGGGCAGACGATGCCGCCGCGCCTGTGCCAGCTCACCATATATCTAATACTTACTATATTGGTAGCGGCTATGAGTGGGAAACTCACCGATGAAGTGAGAAACACAACCAACTCCTTCATGTATACGGTGAGCTGTGCGCAAGCGCGGCGGCGTCGTCCGCCCAATGGGGAAGTAGTCAAGTTTAAAATTCACTTCTAAAGGCGGAGTTCGAATTCCCACGCATGCGCACGAGACGCGTTATACTCCAAGTGATACTATGTCGGCGCCGTAATGTCTTCTGAAGTTTCCAGGCCCTACCAGCAATATATGTGTATTATATACAGTGCGAGTGTAAAGTCTGGAACTACCGAAATAACACTTTTATCAAATGTTTTTGCAAGAAACCCTCGAACACGTCAATTTTCATTTAAAAAACACATATTTTACTGTAATTGTCACTTTTAGATTATCTTTTGCTTTTGAGTTATGACGTTTGCGATAATTTTTTTAAATAGAAACCCAAATTTTTAATGATGAATTTGGACAGAACATGAAATTCTAAGACCAAACACGCCAAAAAGAAGCATGATACTGTATTTTGAAATTTTCGAGAAAATCGTACGATTACCACATCCCCTCAATACTAAAATTTCAATTCGTCCATTTTCACTCAAATATCGCACCATTATTTATTTAATTAAGAGCACACAACAAAAACAGATAAACAAACTATGAAAAACTGTTATAATTTTAGGGCTAACTCATGGTTTCATGGCTACTTGATTTTTATTCGATTTCTGTTTTAATACTTTAAAAGAGATTTTCTCGAAAATTTCAAAATACAGTATCATACTTTTTTAGCGTATTTGGTCTTAGAATTTCATGCTCTGTCCAAATTTATCATAAAAATTTAGGGTTTCCATTTAAAAAAATTATCGCAAACGTCATAACTCAAAAACAAAAGATAATCTAAAAGTGACAATTACAGTAAAATACGTCTTATTTAAAATAAAAATTGACGTGTTTCGGGATTTCTTTCAAAAACATTTGACAAAAGTTCTATTTAGATGCTTCCAAACTTTACACTCCCACTGTATATGCAGCTCACCATTATGCATTGAAGAGTTGGTTGTCTGTCTCACTTCCTTCATGAGTTTCCCACTCATAGCCGCTAGCAATATAGTAAGTATTACATATATGCTAAATTTATTGTCCACCATGGTACTACAGGAAGATGTGCTATTTAATATATTTATGAGTACATATCAGAAATACGTAACAGCAACCGTGACCTTTACCTACGGCTTTGATGGCAGCTCTGATCAGTCGCTTTATAAGCAAGATTTTGTTAACTCTTCTGGGGATGATTCGAGCATTTTTGCCACTACTCTGATACCCCTTAGATTAATTAATAACGACAATGTTGTCATTTGGAACAATCCAACACCCCAATCTGTTTGATTCTGCAGGCATACCAAAATTGAATACATCAAAGATCATATTTTGAAAGAAAAACAAAGTTTAGAGGAGGAAATACAAGAATTAAATATGTTTGTTTTTAAAGTAAAAGATTTTACTTTTAATGTAAAATGTAGTTTATGTTTAACAGATGTTGACATGTATGAAACGCATTGTTTTGAAACAGGTACCTTATTTATGAAATTATACCCATAGATTCCAATGCCAGCCATCATACACAAAGTTCTTGTTCACGGAAAACAAATTCTGGAAAATTCTATGCTACCAGTAGGATATTCGGGAGAAGATGTGGCTGAATCTCGAAATAAGATCGATGACACCACTCACGAAAAACCAGCAGAATAAATAATTTAAATGATGTTTTTTGTAGAGCACTTGATACGTTCGATCCTTTAATATTGTTACGTTTTACGTTCTGGGCTATTTAAAAATTATACGACGCTTCTTGGACGTAGCATTTATTTACAACGATTTATCTTAACTATTTACAACGCAACTATTAAGGCGGAACACAAATTATTTACAAACTAATCGGGAACTATTTCTAACAACAGATATACTTTATTTATTTATTTACGACTTAACATTAATGATTTACATGGTTATATTTATTTGTTATTCACGCATTATTTATTTCACTAGAGCTATGTATACACGGGTTAATTTATATTGCAGTTTACCGTCGTTCTGGAATGTGACCATCTGTCTGCACGCGTCGCGTGCATCAACCCCGAGACCGCTCTCGAAAGCTGACTTATGCGTGGCTCGGCCCCCAGGATCGTTACAATATCAAGCATATTAGTATAGCTTATAAACAAATTATTACATTCAGCGTCGGCAATCACCTCGAGGACCAGAGTTCCAGTTTTTTTAGGTAACACATCTGCATGTGTAGCCGGGAAGTTAAAGAGTTTAGTGTCGTCCACAAAGAAGGTTGGATTGGAATGTAAGCAGCTTGAAAGGTCACTCACATATCTGAGAAAAAGCAAGGGCCCCGGAACGGAACCTTGTGGTACGCCACTCAACACCGAATAAGTATGTGTTAATTTACCCTCTTCTTACTTTAAAATGCCTGTTTGTTAAAAAGTCTTCCAACCACCTCAATAAGTTTCCTCATATTCCATAATGCTCCAACTTGTAGATCAACCTCCGAATGGGTACACGATCGAACGCGTTCTCAAAATCACTGTATACAACGTCAATTGCTTTGCCTTCATCGAAGGCTCTTGTCCAGATGTTGAGATTCACCAACAAATTAGTTGCAACTGATCTTCAAGGCATAAATCCATGTTGTGTATTGGGTATCACGTGATTTGCAATAAGAAAATGTATAAGCTCTGCTGCTATTATTCTTTCCATACACTTTCCTAGCACTGATGTTAGGCTCACAGGTTGATAATAGTTTTAGGGTAAGAGCTTGTCTCCCTTCTTGTAAATAGGAATTACAGTAGCTTGTTTCTAGGGTGTTAGGACTCTCTATTACTGTAGAGATTGCTTCATTATGCAGGCTAGTGGACCACACAGAGTCGCAGTATAAGATTTAAAGAAATGCGGTGACGGCTCGTTATGGCCAGGACTGGAGTGCGAATTTATCACGCTCAACTGTTTGTATACTAATTCTTCGTTAAATTCTGTTGAAGTGATGTTTGATGTTACTCGAGTAGAACTTGTCAAAAAAGGGAAATTTTCCATAGTTTCACGAACATATGCACTGGGAAATTGTTTAACAAACATCTCAGCTACTACACTGGGGTCACTCTGCAATTCATCATCATCTAACTCTAATAGGATAACGGGTAGTGTTTTAGATTTTTGAAGTTGTTTAATATATTTATAGAAGTTCTTCAAGTCCAGTATCCACTAAAAAGTTTGCTTCATATTTACTCCTAGTACTTCTTAATTCCAATCTTAAAATGTTTTGGTACGTTGATAACTGTCCCACAATCGACGTTTTTTGTGTAGGTATGTTAAATTTCAATTTTGGTGTAATCCACTGCTTCTCTGTGATTTTTCTAAATTTATCTTCAGGAACGAGTGTTATAGCCAATTCTAACAATCTGAAGATTCATTCACATGTTCTGATGTCTCAAAGCCAGTGGCCAGTAAAAAATCGTTTATATTATCATAGTTGACCTTAAAAAGTTTCTTCTGGGTGTCTCTAATGTTGTAGTCAAATTATCAGCGACTATCTGCGAGGTAGCCAATAGCGCTAGATGGTCACTGATTCCAATTGTGGGTAGATAATTTACAAAAGATATGAATTGATAGTCTGTAGCGAGAATCAGATCCAACAATGATGGTTTATCGTTGTTGCAATATCGAATGGGCTGCTGAACCAGTTGCTTAAAGTTACAATTCAAATATATGTTTATAAAAAATGTTGCAGCATTATTTGACTTTGGTTACAGATGCTTTTGACCGGTCGATGTCCTGAAAGTTGAAATCACCAAATACCAGTAGGTTTGGATTATGGTGGGCAGCATTATATAGTGAGTTTAACATAATTGCGTCCTTTTCTGGCGTGCAGTCAGGTGGACGATAGACACACGCAATCAAAATCTCAGTACGATCTATCTTCACGTTAAGCCATATAGAGTCGTTTATGCTCTTTGGTTAAAGTTAGGCAGACTATATTTGGGGTGGTATCACTCATGTCCATTGCATGTGCAATTATTTGTACCCACACACACTGGCCATTCGTGATACCTACCTTTGAGTACTTATAGTATTATAAGTGACAATTACAGGAGAATACATTGTTAAAGAAAAATTCAAGTATGCAACAACTTCTTGAACTACATATATAATTTTTTTTTACTGACTATATTGAAAGTTGGCTTTTGCACCCTAGTTTTAGGAAACAAATCTGTCAATTTCCAACCAGCGGGAAGCAATTTTTATTAACTTTCGACGGGTGCTAATATTTTTTACCTCCCGCATTTGTGTTTATGTCATCATGGATACCACATCAAAGCATTACAATGTCACTACAGAAATCCAGTTACTACGATTTCCAAAACAAAAATTTTAACATTTCGAGCTAAAGAGCATACATTGAAAGAAAACATCATATACATACCGGGTGCTGACTTGCGCAATGCACCATAGTGATTTGCATAGTAAATTCTTTATATCCAATTATTTGCTCACCTAATTATTTTAGAGCTAAAGTGTAAATACATTTTTTGTAGATAAAAAAATACTGCATCCATTCAAACTATTGCTAACAATTTTTCATTTTCCGGAACGGAAGGAATGATAAAAATCGAACCAGCATAAAATATCCGTATCGGCAAATTCCAAACAGTGCAACCATTAATAGACTGATACATTAAGTTTAAAACTACAGGCACGTTATTAAATAAATGTAGGTGCAATAATGAGGATCAGACCTTACACCAAAACGAGAAAAACGACAATACGTTCAATCTTTTGACGGCAGTGACTTCATGATCGCCCCGCACGCACTTGCGCTGGCATTGGCTTGTTTCAATAATTCCAAGGCATCACTGATTTTTGTATAAATGCTAGTTTGATTTTTTGCTTTCCTTCGGTTTCGGAAAATAAAAAATTGCTAGCAACATTATGAATGAATGCAGTATTTTTTTCTCTACAACAAATGTATTTACACTTTAGCTCTAAAATAATTAGGGGATCAAATAATTGAACATAAAGAATTTACTATGCAAATTCCTATGGTGCATCGCGCAAGTCAGCACCCTGTATACCACTGGAACAAAGGTTCAGTTCTTCCCTTGTGTGTTTAATGCCCTCCGCTACGCGTCAGGCATTAAATTCATACACGTGAGGAAATGAATTCCTTTGCTCCCTAGATATAATAGGATTAATAGCTATTAAGTTTTAGCATACATCTTGATTGTAATTAAGATTGTAAGATTCAAATTAAAAAATTGAATTTTTCTATTTTGGAAATAATTTATCTATATTTTTTGAACTACTTCAATACTGAGTATTGCATTTTCATCAATATAAAATTCAGTAAAAAATAGTTTTATGATAAATTCTGTTTTGTTTTGTAGGCCTCAATTGAAAAAAAAATCTTGTAATTATCTCAAATACCACATGGGGTATGCAAAGACTTCATACTAACGATTGCACAATAAGGGTTTCCTAAAATTGTCTTTACGTGTATTTACAAGATCTTCAGATCTGGAACAGATTTAATATCCGGTTTATTTATTTTCTTACATTCCATTGCCAGTCCTAATGTGGGATCCACAGTTTTACACCGCGACTGGGAATTGAACTCATGACCCTTGGATCGGCAGTCATGATGCTTAACCACTGGACCACCCATCCCGACTATGGTTTCAGGTAAACCCCAGAATGTAAAACCACAGTAGTTAACCCTTATGATACTGTAACGACCTCGCAATCGGGCAGCTGCAAACGCGTGAGGCACAGCCGCCAGGAGACGACCTTGGGGCCAGCTGCGGACGAATGAGTCATTGTTCCGGAACTTCGGGAAGCGGCCTTGGACCCAGCTGCGGAAGGATGAGTCATTTTCCAGGTGATGCGAGAGCGGCACCGATGCGGTGCGTCATGCATGTATCTGGAACTTCGAGGAAATATCGCCGCGTTTCTGGAACCTCTCCCCAGCGAATATAAATACACGGCCATCTGAATTCAGCGGGGTTCTCATCAAACTCGAAGGTGTAAGGCAGCCACATAAATAAACGCGTGTATAACATAAATAGCCACATAAATAATTGATGTTTAATCCAGTGTAAATAAATAGAGTGTATAACCATATAAATCATTACTATTAAGCCGTATATAAATAATTAGTGTATCGTTGTTAGAAATAGTGCATGTAGTTTATAAGTAATTTGTGTTCTGCCTTAATAATTCTTGTGTTTGTAAATAATCGTAATTAATCGTTGTAAATAAATGTTTAATACAAGAAGCGTCGTATAATTTTGTAAATAGCCCGAATGTAAAAAACGTAACAATACCTCAGCTTTGCAAATCTATGTAAAGACCGAAGTGGGGTCCCCCATCAATTTATTTGTTGTTATTCTCATATTAGCACACAGTGCAGTTGTGTGGACGTGAATCTGAGTTCGCTATTCTCAACTAAATCAATTTATTGTAAGTACTGAATCACATATTTCTAAGTTCAGCAAAGTACCTATAAAACGGTTATCAAGCTGGCATCGATTAGCACTTGTCTAATGTGTAAACAAGGTTTAAATCCTGATAAAGAAATAACATGCGACAATTGTCAGTACACACTATATGCTCGAAATTATCACGTAGCGAGGTTTAACTACTGACCTCGAAAGATAGCCGCATCAATTATTTTTGCATAAATTGCAAACAACGCACTGAATTAAAAAAACTAAAAAATCTTGTCTTACACTTGAAAAAGAAAATAGAGCAGCTAAAAAATGCAAATGTATCGGGACAACCAGGGTCTCAATTTCAAACTACTGAAACTACTATCGCAGAGATTACCGAATGCAATTGCCGTGCTCCAAATATCATATTATTTAATCTAAAGTAATCTTCACCATAGTCCCCCGAGGAGCGGCAATGCCATGATATTGACATTCGCGTGTTTTGATTAAGAGCGGCTTGCCTGCTTAAAGTTGTGTTACCATCAGCAGCAAATGCCCTTGCAATTCTGAATTTAAAAAGTAAGCTCCCACAGGATAGTAACGAAAAATTCACTCCGATCAAACTACGAAATTACTTGAAGCACGTGCAAGACACTTTAAAGGCCAGAGTGCAGGATGGCGAGGGGGAGCTAAGTATTAATCCTGCAGTGGTCGCGTCCAATTTCATGACAAAAATTAAGAACCATTTATATAACAATAAATTTTAATATAAGATGTTTATGTACTATTACCAAGATTTTCACTTATATTTCAGTTGCTGCTAGCATTAAAAAAATAGTATTCTATTTATTGTTTTCTATTTTTTAAAGGTTTTTGTAGATCATGCTAATTTCATAATAGTAAACACAGCCTCTGATGGATTTCAAGATCTTAATTATCTATATACATTTATGGACAAAACAATGTTTTTAATACTAAGAGGTGGAACAAAACCATTAATTTACGTCATTTTGGTTCAAGGATGTACAAGTAGTGCACAAAAACCATGCATGCGATAAACACAATTTTTTTTTAGAAAAATATTTTCTTTTGCAAAAAAGCAACGTTTTTTAATTGTGGGGTTATTAGGGTCATCTACTGATGGTCTGAAAAGATTCCAGCCACTTGTTCTCTTCTTAGACAGATTTCCGGTGGAAAACTTTTGCGTAGTGACTGCCGATGTAAATGGTTATTTGTTAAAGTCAAAGCTAATTCTTGTATATATTGACGTCTTGGTATACTAACGTCGATGATGTTTGCAACATAAATTATTTGTGAGTTCATTGCAGCTACATTCAATGCAAACAAAATTAAGAAGGCAAAACAATTCCACAAACTTAAGTGGTCGTGCCAAGTCTCACAGACTTTTTTTCAAATAACCCAAGAACACTAACAACTGTGCTTATGCCGATTATCGGGAGACAACTAAGTCTAAAAATTGAAAGGTACCAAGACACACAACCCTCTTATACCTCGTTTAACAAATTCCCACTCAATAACTTATTCATCGGGTTTGTGAGACTTGGCGCTACCACTGCAGGGTTAGATATAAGAATGGAATACCTGAAATAACCCATGAGATAAAAAAAAGAAGATTCTAAGCAGGCCTTGATATGTGTTATACGTTTGGCAGTACTTAAGTGTATTGTCAGTCTATGTCAAATTCGAGATTTGTAGGTTAAGTTTTACGTCAGTCTGTGTCAAACAACAAACAAAACCTAACCTTTTAATCTCGAAAAGCAAAGTAGTCTCTTAAAGCTAGCAAATTATACTCTGTGCAGAAAGGATAGGCAAACAAAACAGGAGGTGTCTGCATTTATGTAACAAATGAGTTTAATTCGTGTAAAATAGTTGTCCAACAACATATTATGTATCCAACTGGAGAAAACGACTCTATATGGCTTAACGTGAAGATAGATCGTACGGAGATTTTGATTGCGTGTATAGTCCATTTACTTGACATCTGCACTGTCAAACTGACATTATGTTGGCACCACTGCTATTTTTCACATTTTAACAATTAAATTACTGTACAGTCTACAAAAAAACACATTATTTTTGAGGTATAGTCCAGACATTTTTTTAAAAGTTGACACTAACAGTGCAGATGTCAAGTAAATGGACTTACAGCCAGTCTTATAAAGGCCACTAATCTGATGTTAACTTTAATTCGTTGTTAAAATAAACAAAAGCGCATAAAAATTTGTTTACTAATGAATAAAATGTCATAAGCACTGACGTTTTGATGCGCTTTTGTTTATTTTAACAGCAAATTAAAGTTAATGTCAGGTTAGTGGTGTTTATAAGACCGGCAGTATATCTATTGTCCACGTGACTGAACGCCAGAAAAGGACGCAATTATGTTAAACTCACTATATAATGCTGCCCAACATAATCCAAACCTACTGGTATTTGGTGATTTCAACTTTCCGGACATCGACTGGTCAAAAGCATCTGTAACCAAGTCAAATAATGCTGCAACATTTTTTATAAACATGTATTTGAATTGTAATTTTAAGCAACTGGTTCAGCAGACCATTCGATATTGCAACAACGATAAACCGTCATTGTTGGATCTGATTCTTGCTACAGACTATCAATTCATATCTTTTGTAAATTATCTACTCACAGTTGGAATCAGTGACCATCTAGTGCTATTGGCTACCTGGCAGAGAGTCGCTGACAACATTAGAGACACCCAGAAGAAACTTTTTGAGGCCAACTATGCTAATATAAAGGATTTTTTTTACTGGCCAGTGGCTTTAAGACATCAGAACATGTGAATGAATCTTTAGAGGGATTCTACAGATTGTTAGAATTAATTGGCTGTAACACTCGTTCTTGAAGATAATTTTAGAAAAATCACAGAGAAGCAGTGGATTACACCAAAATTGAAATTTAACATACACAAAAAACGTCTATTGTGGGATAGTTATCAACGTACCAAAACATTTTAAGATTGGAATTAAGAAGTGCTAGGAGTAAATATGAAGCAAACTTTTTAGTGGATACTGGACTTAAGAACTTCTATAAATATATTAAACAACTTCGAAAATCTAAAACACTACCAGTTATCCTTTGAGAGTTAGAGGATGATGAATTGCAGAGTGTAGTAGCTCAGATGTTTGTTAAACAATTTCACAGTGAATATGTTTGTGAAACTATAGAAAATTTCCCTTCTTTGAGAAGTTCTACCCAAGTAACATCGAATATTACTTCAATAGAGTTTAACGAAGAATTAGTATACAAACAGTAGAGCGCGATATATTCGCACTCCAGTTCTAGCCATAACAAGCCGTCACTGCATTTCTTTAAATCTTGTGCTGCGACTCTATGTGGTCCACTAGCCTGCATAATGAAGCGTCTCTACAGCAATCGAGAGTCCCAGCACCCTGGAAACAAGCTACTGTAATTCCTATTTACAAGAAGAGAGACAAGCTGTTACCCCAAAACTATCAACCTGTGAGCCTAACATCAGTGCTAGGAAAGTGTATGGAAAGAATAATAGCAGCAGAGCTTATACATTTTCTTATTGCAAATCACCCGATACCGGATACACAACATGGATTTATGCCTTGAAGATCAGTTGCAACTAATTTGTTGGTGAATCTCAACATCTGGACAAGAGCATTCGATGAAGGCAAGGCAATCGACGTTGTATACATTGATTTTGAGAACGCCTTCGATCATGTACCCATTCGGCGGTTGATCTACAAGTTGGAGCATTATGGAATATGAGGAAACTTATTGAAGTGGTTGGAAGACTTCTTAACGAACAGGCATTTTAAAGTAAGAAGAGGGTAAATTATCACATACTTATTCGGTGTTGAGTGGCGTACCACAAGGTTCCTTTCTGGGGCCCTTGCTTTTTCTCATATATGTGAGTGACCTTTCAAGCGGCTTACGTTCCAATCCAACCTTCTTTGTGGGCGACACTAAACTCTTTAACTTCCCAGCTACACATGCAGATGTGTTACCTAAAAAACTGGAACTCTGGTCCTCGAGGTGATTGCCGACGCTGAATGCAATATTTTGTATATAAGCTATAACAATCCTAAACTGGACTACATTTTAAATGGAATTACGCTAACAAAAGCAGACATGCAGGTGGATCTTGGCATCTCATGTCACATCTATAGTGAAAAAGGCTAATGTCATGTTATATTTGGTGAGATGTGGCTTAAAGATATAACTCCAGAACTAAAGCTCAAGATCTATAAGTTATATATTCGTCCAACATTAGAGAATGTATCGTCAGCTTGACCACCTGACTTTGCAAATGACATACACTTAATTGAAAAAGTGCAAAGACGAGCAATGACAATTCCTCGAGCTCCAAGGAACCTATCGTATGAAGACAGACTATCTAGGCTAGGCCTCACTACCCTACAACAAACGCGCAAGGGTGGAGACCTCATTGAAACTTCCAAATTGTGTTGGGTCATTGTTCTTGTCTGGTGGGTGCAACAAACTATCAAGAAAAAACTTTTTGTGAACCGTGTGCAAAATTCTTGGAATTCTCTGCCAGCAAATCTAGTGCTAAGTAAAAATAAAAACTCATTAAAAAATGTATTAAATGATTATTATTGTTCTCGATGATGTTATTGCGATCTCTGTATTGTTGTTTTGGATTATTTTCTTTTTCAGTTGTTGCTAACTACAACTGCAATGTATATGTATACTGTAAATTGCTCTTTTGGTTTTCCTCCTGACGAAGCCCCTTACAAAAGTGGGCGAAACGTTGAGTTCTTCGACCTCAATAATGACACAGTCCAATCCCGGAAGTCGTTTGTTACTTAATGAAAATGGCCGTGAAAGCCTCCGAAATCATCTTAATAATAATACTACTTCATTTTTATAGGCAAATTCATCCTACAAATTTCTCAGCAATGTGTGCGAGTTCTGCTTTTGATAAAAGCTTATTTTTGTATCGACTTACTTTCAGGAAAAACTGTGATAAATGCAACATCATTTGAATATACTACTATAAATACCGCGAGTTTGATTGCCCACTTACCTAATTTATCAAAATCTTGAACACCAGCAATACAATTTCAAAGAAACTGAATGAGGCAGATCCTTAAATGTCATATGACAAATACCCGGAAGCAGTACTGCCAATACGTTCACAAAAATAAAGGTAGAACAAAATGTTAAATGTGCGGGACCCAAGTTACCCGTTCAGGCATCTACGTCATATCATTATAATTTTAGGTATCAGTTGGAAATAGCCTATTATAATTAAACAACATGCAACAGGTAAGGGTTGTATTTATACAATGTACACATAGAAGGAATAATTTATTAATAATCACTAAACTTCTACTACAGCATGTGTTGTTCCATATTAAAATAAACTAAGATTAAACGTGGAATTACCGAAAACTGTAAAGTAACCTTTAACCCTTTAAAGTCGTTAATAGTTCTCCAGCAGCTTGCATTTCTTTAATTATGTCCAAACCTCCAATTAATTCACCCTTTACATACAGTTGTGGATATGTTGGCCAATCGGAGTAGGTTTTTAGACCTTGTCGTACTTCTTCATCGGTTAAAATATCGAATGTCCCATAGTCAATTCTAAACAAAAGACAATAATTATATTGACAGTGATTACTAGTGCGTTACGTAATAGCATAGAATATACAGGATTTTGGCAAAAGGGTACTGGTGGGTATGATTTACTGTGACATCAGCGTTGAGGGTACACATACCAATATCTGATTGTTGCTATTAAAATATAATAATTATTGATTTGCTTGGAATTTTCAGTAAAATAAGAATAGCTATTAACCTTGGATTATGAATACGTAACCTGCCAAAAATTTTTAGGTTATAAAGACAGGACAAACCTTAATACTACATAAAAACTTGCTACTCCAGGGCATTTGATACAATATGTCATAAAGTACTATTGGCAATACTAAAATTTATGAGTTTTAATGATAGCTTCGTTGAATTAATTAATAAATATTTAACCAATCGTACCCAAACCATTATATTAAAAGAACACAAATCGCATCCTCTACCTATTGTATCAGGTGTACCTCAAGGATCTATCCTTGGACCATTATTAGTCATTTTGTATACTTTTAATTTGAAAAGTTGTTTGGATAACTGTGAATATCATTTTTATGCTGATGACACACAACTTTTGTTTACTTTCGATTCCTCAGATGTTGCTATAGCTACTGAAAAAGTTAACTCCGATATTCATAAACTCATCAACTATTCTGGAAAACATGGTCTGTCAATTAATTCGAAAAAGTGTTCTATAATTCTTTTTGGTAAGCCTAAATTGAGAGATGCTGCTTTACCTGAAATTTCTGTTCAAATTGAACATTTGCCTGTTTCAGAATGTGTAAAAAATCTTGGTCTATGGATTGATTCAAATCTTCGGTTTAAAAAACATATTTCAACTTTAATTCAAAAAGCTTATGTTCAATTAAGGCTGATATTCAATCATAGATATAGCTTAAACCGCAAAATAAAAATTATGTTACGTGAGTCTCTAGTATTATCTCAATTCAGCTACTGTGACTGTATTTACGGTCTGTGCTTGGATGCGAGTGATGTTAAGAGAATTCAGTGTATTCAAAACTCTGTCTTCGATTAATCTTTGGAATTAGAAAATATCAACGCATATCATATAAACTTACAGAACTCAAATGGTTAAATATGAAAAATAGAAGGTTGTTGCATGCAAGCTGTTTGTTCCATAAAATAATTCATTTAAAGACTCCTCTTTATTTGTTTAACATTATTAAATTTAGAACTGACGTTCACGTTATTAATGTACGCAAAAAGCACTTCATAACGCCACCACTTTATAAAACAACTTCTTTTGAAATATCTTATTCATACAATATTGCTAATACGTATAACTCCTTACCAGATAATTTAAAAATACTGACACAAGCTACCTTTACAAATAGATTATATGATACTAGCAACCAGTGAGACAAATGTCTCATTTAATAAAACAAAAAAGACCGTTTTTCACGTGATTTCTCGAAAACCGGAAGTGTCACGTGACTGAAATTCGGTTTCTGACCTGACATGACCATTCCAAACATATAACTTTAATAACTTTTTTCTCTATCTCTTACGGTTTGGCTGCTGAAACAGCGTCCCGGACAGACAAAACAGCGTCCCGGATAGACAAAACAGCGTCCCGGACAGATAAGTCTATTAGATAAAGGGTATTGTTTAAGACACAGACTTAACTTTTGTTTAAGTTCTTTTTTTTATATATTCATATATTTAAATGTTAAATCTTAATATGACTGATAATCTCTGAAACTTCTTTGTGGCGTGAATTCATAATTCATATTCTTATTTGGGTATTTCGCCACTCTATAAATTAAAATATTAAATAACGAAAATATTAACAAAGAACGTTTCGAGGGACAATCTGCCCTCGTTATCAACGAATAACAATTACAACGAACAAGAAAACTTATCTTTTTTCACTGGAAGGAAAAACGACCAACCTCCAATGAATTTTTTGACATTGACGTTTGTTGATATCCATACCTACTTGATCTTATCTTTAAGAATCGATAGCCAACTATTGTCTAAAAATATTGAGAAAGACGACACGCATTTGTCTTCGTTAAGTAAAATATATGCCGTTTCCTTAATTTTTCGCCTAGTTGACAATGGCACGACACAAAGATCTTGTCTAAAGAATCGATGTCAACTAGGCGAAAAATTAAGGAAACGGCATATATTTTACTTAACGAAGAAAAATGCGTGTCGTCTTTCTCAATATTTTTAGACAATAGTTGGCTATCGATTCTTAAAGATGAGATCAAGTAGGTATAGATATCAACAAACGTCAATGTCAAAAAATTCATTGGAGGTTGGTCGTTTTTCCTTCCAGTGAAAAAAGATAAGTTTTCTTGTTCGTTGTAATTGTTATTCGTTGATAACGAGGGCAGATTGTCCCTCGAAACGTTCGTTGTTAATATTTTCGTTATTTAATATTTTAATTTGCAGAGTGGCGAAATACCCAAATAAGAATATGAATTAATATGACTGCATTTACTCATCATTAGTTCTTTTTTTTAAATGTATATATAATGTGGGTTAAGTAGCCGAACAGAAGGTTTGCCCTCGCAAATCTTTCTGAACTTTTCCCTTTTGGGTATTCTTATTTTTACATTTACTTGTTTTATTTCTTGTGTTGTTATATCCAAATAAAAACGTTATTATTATTATTATTAAACTTACAACTATATCTTTCTAAAAGAGCTGTGAATTTATGCACACTTTGTAGTAGGTCTTACAAAACCTGTGCATTTCAATAACATTGTATTGATAAGTTCTTACATATATTGCAGACCAATCCAATTGGATTATTTTTAATCACGTGAGTCAGTTTGACAAATCAGATCACACTTGAAGTGAAAACGACCCTAGGGTGATTTTCAATCACCATGGAAACTATCTAATTAAAATTCAGTAGTATCCTATGACAAGTTGGTGATAGTTTTTGCGTCAGTTTTGACACAAACTGACGCAACACCCTAACCTACTAACCTCGAATTTGACACAGACTTAACAGTGTCAAGAACATATTATTATAATGAAGTGTCAAATTAATTTGTCAGAAACATGGCTACACACTTCGGTAAAAATAAATAATTTATTTAAGAACCTATCTTCTCTAATTCACAGAGGCCAGTGATAAATCCTTATAATTTTGACAAATAGTATCCCTCAAGTGCCTTACCTTTAAGAAATAACCCGAGGCGAAGCCTCAGGTTATTTCTAGGCAACGCATTTTCGGGTTGTTATTTGTCAAAATTATTGCAGGTGATTATCCCTGCCTTTGGTAAATTATAGCTGACAACATATGAAATTTGTATACCGCAGAGTACTTTTTAGTTTGAATTTTAATTTTGGCAGTATTATTTTTGGCATTTTGACTACATCTAATAATTACCATAAAATATGTTGCAGATTATGTATGCACTATTGCGGACAAAAAAAGTGAAAACACCAACACTGATCTATTGCTCCGTTTTTATTAATTTTAATCATTGTAATTATGTATGTCTTTCATGTCATACTAATTTCAAAAATTTCACATTGACAGTTAATTATTACAACAAAACCGCAAACTGACGACTATGAGTCGATGACATGAAAACTACGTATTTACAAAATATATAAATTAGCCTTTCCACTTTTGTATCCGCCATTGCACATAAGCAACAAAGTGTTCGCAGAAAGAAGTTTTTCTTGTTTAAAGCAGATAAAAAACTATCTAAGATCAACAGTTGGTCAAGAAAGAATAGCTGCAGGCAATTTTAAATATTGAATCAGACCTTACAACATCATTAGGCTCCAAAGATGTTGTTCAGGATTTTGCAGAAAACAGAGCACATAGAAAAGCTATGATTTGAAGAGTTTCTTTTTTGGTTACATTTATTATTAAAGTTTATTGCAGCGTTTCTCAAAGTGTGCCCCGCGGCGCCCCAGGGCTCCGCGAGTGGCTTCAACCAGTGAAGTGTAAAAAATCCCTATTTCTCGTTGTTATCAACAATTCCTTAAAAGGAAGACAATGTTATTTAAGGTGGCAACAGTGGTTAATTAATTATGCCAACAGTCATTGCGCCACAACAGATCGCCCAACCGTTACACATGGGATTATTTAAAATTTGGTGCAATGATATGGGAAACCTTCATAC
Source organism: Agriotes lineatus (assembly GCA_940337035.1). NCBI lineage: Eukaryota > Metazoa > Arthropoda > Insecta > Coleoptera > Elateridae > Agriotes > Agriotes lineatus. The sequence goes on along the minus strand of OW679194.1, from coordinate 80,220,585 downwards.
TTCTCTACTAGGTGCTTCACACAGAAGTTTATGGGTTAAAAATCCTTTTGTTATAAATGAAAAGCCCCAAACTTTATGATTTCAAGAATACAAAAAAACTTATAGAATTGACTTCCGATTCTTCACTAAAACTAAAGTTGGAGAATCAACCAGTTGCAGAGTTTTGGTGCAGCCTTAAACAGGAGTATCCAGAGTTGACAAAAAAAAGCTCTTTCCATCCTTTTACCATTTGTAAGCACATATCTTTGCAAAACAAGAATTAAAGAAATTTGTAAAAATAAAATACAATATCATTAGTCACATTAGTCTTGTTAAAAACACACTAGAAATGAAAAAAAAAGTTTTTGCTTGGTTGTATCATATAAATTTTACCCTTGCCTATTTTTTTACTTTTTTTTTCAACTAAATACCATACCAGGCTCCGTCATATTAGATCCGACTATATAGGGGCTCCGCCACCAAAAAAGTTTGAGAAACACTGGTTTATTGCATGTATTTGTTCAAGAACATTATATTTTGTCTATAAGCAACTTTTTCTTTAATTAATGCTTATTATTTGTCACATTCACATAATCACATGTATTTTGTAAATTCAATAAGACGAGGCGGCAAAGATGTTCAACTTAGGAGTTGCAAATAGCTAAATCCGTCTGTCTGTTGATGAAAAAATTATGCAAGCGACGTGAAGAATGCAAAATTATACGTTAGAGAAACTATTTTACAATATGGCAATGGCATTATAGATAATAAATAGCTGGATAAATGCAATGTTTCTTACATTTCAACAGAAATTTCTATACATGTTGCGTATGAAAAAGAAAACGAAACCCGTACCAATACATTACAATAACAGGGGTGTTCCGCAAGAGCATAAAATTGGTTTTTGTTTGTACTAGTATATAGCAATCAAGCTAGTAAATTTTACAGGTATTTTATGATTCTAATAACAGTAATAGTGTTATTTTTCGATTTTGTATTGCTATTGTTGTGCTTAAAACAAATATTTTAACTTTAATTCAAAGTTTAGAAGCAAAAGGTTCTTCAAATTCTTCTCAGGACTAACCAGGAACACTTGATGACGGGAGTAGATCAAAAACTGCCAAAAGTCGTGTGATATACACCCTAGATAGTGGAAAGAGTCTGATAAAAGATATCATAATAGACCACTGCCAAAAAATTACATTCAGAGAACAAAACGATGAGTCTGCCATTTGATTTTCTTAAAAAGTATACCGGGTGCTGACTTGCGCGACGCACCATAGGAATTTGCATAGTAAATTCTTTATGTTCAATTATTTGCTCCCCTAATTATTTTAGAGTTAAAGTGTAAATACATTTTTTGTAGAGAAAAAAATACTGCATCCATTCATACTGTTGCTAACAATTTTTCATTTTCCGGAACCGAAGGAATGCAAAAAACAAACTAGCATTTTCACAAAAATCAGTGATGCCATGGAATTATTGAAACAAGCCAATGCCAACGCAAATGCGTGCGGCGCGACAATATGTGCTGTTTGTTTGTTTGTCATTGATGTTTGACGTTTATAATAATTCATTATTAATTATGTTCTGATTAATGTCTCTAAGGTACCTAGACCTTGTCCATAACAAAAATGGTTTTACGAGTATGGTGGAGGTTCGTTAAGTAAGCTCCTTGTTTATTGTAAAATATCCGTATCGGCAAATTCCAAACAGTACAACCATTAATAGACTGATTCGTTTTAAGTTTAAGACTACAGGCAGGTTATTAAATAATTGTAGGTGCAATAATGAGGTTCAGAACTTACACCAAAACGAGAAAAACGACAATACGTTTAATCTTTTGACGGGAGTGACTGGATAATCGCCCCGCACACACTTGCGTTGGCATGGGCTTGTTTCAATAATTCCATGGCATCACTGATTTTTGTAAAAATGCTAGTTTGATTTTTGCATTCCTTCGGTTCTGGAAAATGAAAAATTGTTAGCAGCACTATGAATGGATGCAGTATTTTGTTCTCTGCAAAAAATGTATTTACAGTTTAGCTCTAAAATAATTAGGGGAGCAAATAATTGAACATAAAGAATTTACTATGCAAATTCCTATGGTGCGTGGCGCAAGTCAGCACCCGGTATTATAGCAGGAGATAGGTTGTCTTAAAAATATTACATCTTTATATTCTAGCTTATTGTGTTCTGTTTGATAAAATCTTTGTCTTGCCATAATTAATAGTTAGTCTAGTCTTCCTGCTCCCGTTATTAAGATCTTTTATCATTTTTGTTATTGCTTATTTACCTTCTGCAAATAACAGATAGTCTGCAAAGTGTAAATTAGCCAATCTTGTTGCGACTAAAGTTTAGAACTTTTGACACAGCTACGCCTCAAAGGGAAGAGTTAAATCCCCTAGCGTGGGCCGATAGCCTTTTGTTTTAATAACCATATTAAAATGTAATTTAAAAAAGTATATAATTATTATAGGTTTGAAGACAAAAAAAAAAGGAAAAATTGAGAAAATTACATTTAAAATGCATTTTCCCGCTGTCAATCATGTAAGTCAATGATACAGCCCTAGCAACTAAACGTGTAAGTCGGCGATTATATTTGTTTGCTGCTTTCCCCTGACAACGGAACTTAATATTATTATTAAGTTCCTAGGACTCAGACGTTTTGTTTATATTTGCAAGTGTTTATGTGACATGTGACACTCGCAGGCAACATGACTCACGAAAATCAATCCCTGTGACAGGTGACAAACCAAACGATTTTTTTCAAAAATCTAGGAAAATTTCGATAAGCAGCGGGAAAAATATAATAAGATAACTTGGAATGTATCACCTATTAACCTCAAATCTTAAGAGGTGCTTACATTCCTTGTTACTTAAATATTTTCTTGCCTACACAAGAATAATTTAATGGATGTTTGTGGCAGCAATTAGGTTGTAGTCAAGTGCTTTCAGAAATGATCGAACGTTTTTGAATGGTCATGGTATTACAACGTATGAATAATATGTTGGTGGCACTGTAAGTCTATGTCAAATTCGAAGTTTTCAGGTTAGGTTTTGCAACAGTCTGCGTTAAAACTGATGGAAAACCTAACCTGCTAACCTCGAATTTGACATAGACTTACAGTGCCACCAACATATTATTCATACGTCGTATAACCATGACCATTCAAAAACGTTTGATCATTTCTGAAGGCGCTATATTATTTCCAAACATATGATAAACAATTTTACACCAACTACAGGTTCCTAAAGTAAATTGTTCAGCCAGGAGGTCGATCTTTTGGCATTTCCAATTTAGTGGGCGTTTTTCAAAATGTGGGACCTTTTTGTGGTGATTCTAAGGGATCTATCTTAAGGTCACTAAATCATGTTAGCTACGTTGACACAGGTAGGGAAACACAAGTTGACAGGTTCAAAAAACGAGTTTATCACTGCCAAATTTATCATAGGTGTATAAGTGCATAAATAACAGTTTTTATTATAAATTTACCTTTCAGAATAAGAGGGCATAATCCTTTCGTTACGTTAGAGGTTAGACAGATGATTGTTTTCAGCAGCAATAATCACTGATTGTGTATGTGACTGAAAACGGAGTTTGGTTTGACATAAAGAACATGGAGTTTCCCTACCTGTGTTAGCGAAGCTAACATGATATAGTGACCTTACTCTATCTAACAATTAGTTCCCTCTGCAGCCAAATTTTCATATAACTATTCATATACATTTTCTTTTTTGCGTATTTCGCCACTCTGAAAAATTAAAAATATTAAATCTCGAACGTTTTGAGAACCCTCGTTATCGACGATTAATAATTAAAACTAAAAAAAAAGGAAACTTAGCTTTTCACTGGGACTGAAAAACAACCAGCCTCCAATGTGAAAAGCTAAGTTTCCTTGTTTTTTAATTTTAATTGTTAATAGTTGAAAACGAGGATAGATTGTACCTCGAAAAGTTCGATATTTAATATTTTAAATTTTTCAGACTGGTGAAATACCCAAAAAAGAATATGAATTATTCACGCTATAAAAAGGTTTTAGAGATTATTTTATACATAGAACTATTTTATTATCCATGACAAAATTCATATTGCATAAGCTCTTTCCCCAAACGTTAAATCAACTTCAACATAAAATGCTAAAACATGGCGACCAAATTAGAAATATATATAGAGGGTGGTGACTTGCGCTATGCAGCACAGGGATTTCAATGGTAAATTTTGAAAGTTTGATTATTGGCTCCCCTATTTTTTTTTTAATTAAAGTGTAAATAAGTTTTTTGTAGAGAAAAAAATACTGCATCTGTAGATACTATTGTTTATAATTTTACAATTTCCGGAACCCTATAAATTAAAGAAATAAAAAATGCTATTTTTGAAAAAATCACTGGTGCCTTGGAAATATGTAAACAAACAACATGCACATTTATTTTTGTCATTGCTGTTTGACGTTTATAACATCATTAAATTTTCTTCCCGTTAAAATGTATTCAACTGAAGAAAAAGTAGAAATGATAAAATGGTTTTATGCTGAAAATAGTGCTCGTCAAGTAAGTGCCTTGTTTAGCGTAAAATATCCGAATCGGCAAATTCCAAGTACTTCAACGACTGATAGATTAATATGTAAATTTGACACTACAGGCACAGTATTAAATAAATTGTAAATGTAACAATTACTCTGAAAACGTGCAGCAACATGACAAAACCTTTAATGTTTTGGTAGCAGTAACTGCAAATCCCAGTGTAAGTTTAAGGTAAATAGCGCAAGACATTGGCTTGCATTACAGCCGAATATGGCACATCGAAACTACACTTTTCTAAAACAAGGGTATCTATCTGCGTATTTTTCCGGTCCCAGTTTTCTATGACTTTGATGGTACATAATTATGTTTTGTTATGATATTTAATTAAATCGTGCTTCTTATAGATACTAATTTCTCTGATTTTTCCGGTTCCGGAAAATTATAAACGATGGTATGTACAGATACCTACAGCATTTTCTCTAGAAAAAACAAATACATTTTAACAAGAACAGAATTTAATAATCAGTTATAAACGTCCAAGGCATCAGTGATTTTTTAAGAAATTGCATTTTTATTTCGTTGATTTCTACGGTTTCGGAAAATGGAATATTGTAAATAATAGTACCTATATACAGATTCAGTATTTTTCTCACTTATAATTACACGAGAGCTTTTTTTTGTCGAAGTAAACTTGACATTTTAATGAGAATTTTTTGCTTGGCAATTTAACGAAAAAAAATGCCTCCGAAAAAATTACGAGTCCGAAGGACGAGTAATATTTTCTCGCAATTTTTTGAGTTGAATTGCCCAAAAGCAAGGAAACTCGAATTATAAATGTTAAGTTTACTTCGATAAAAAAAAAGCTTGAGTGTAATTCGGTATGACAATTTAATGAATACATATTTAATTTACATATTAGATAATTTAGAAGTCACTAAATTAACAAACAAGGCAAAAATTATTTTAAATTTAGACCGTTTTAAAAGTTAGGTTCCGTTTTGTCACTGGAAAAGTTAGGGCTAACTTTTGCCGCTGTCATAGTGACAAAAAATCCGCGGCTTATGGGATTTTTAGTGTATGCATTAAATTGTCTCTACAAAAAACTTATATACACTTTATTTTAAAAAAAAAATAGGGGAGCCAATAATCAAACATTAAAAATTTACCATTGAAATCCCTATGCTGCATCGCGCAATTCACCACCCTGTATATAAAAATTATAAATTTGAAACACTGTAACAAATTTCTAAAGATGGGACATGTGCTGAATACCACAACTGTCCTAGCTACAGTAAGATATATTGTAGACCTAATTATGTATGTATAGGTGTTAATGCCTTACCCCGTTTCATTTAATATGTGGATAGTTTGTTTACTGAATCCACAGCGAGGACCATTTCGATCACCTTTCATGAAAAGCATTACATCATGTTGGTTTATTAGTTTCTTCAGTCTTTCTTCTTGAGGAACTTCATTTTCCGTACTTTGGGGAGCACTACTGTTGCTGCTTTGATTATGCTGCTTTACTTTAGCTGTAATTTTAGCAGCGTCTGCTCCATCAACCCTATCTATTACGCCACCCGATCGAAATAAGAGTATTGTAGGAACAGCTTCTATTTTATATTTTAACGACACTTCAGATAAATCTTCAGCTTGACATTTGCAAAACTTTATATTTGAATACTCTGGTTGTTTAGCAAGGGCATCTAAAACATCATTTACTTGAGTGCACTGTTCCACCCAGTCTGCAGAAAAGTGTACTATTGTGAGACCAGGGCTTCTGTAAAAAAAAATATATATTTAACTTGTACGCCATACACCAGCAAGTCTCTAGCAAATAAATTTAAAAAAAAACTAATTCAAATAAATGTTCACCTAACCTCACATTATTTTCCAAAACATTTTATACTTACTTAATTACATTTTCAAATGAACTGCCGTCTTTCAATAAACTCGGCATTTTTGGGTTTAAGATATTAGAATTCGATTTAATAATATTATATTCTCTCTTGAGAGTGCGGACGTGACGACGACCATGCACAACTTCTGGGATGACGGATGACTATTGGCTATGTTTATAGGCATATTTTAACAGGCACTTTTAGAATTTGGTATTTATTGGTAGAATATTCAACATCAGTGGTATAAACACGGCCTTTTCATTTAATATACTTGGCGCTAAAACCGTTTTAAGGAAGATGATTTGAATACAATGTTTAAAAAAAGATGGACGTAATAGACGAATTTCAGAAACTTAATGTCATTGTTTTACGTATCAAACTGTTTATAGTATGCAGAATAAATTTGAAATTTTGTAAATGACTCACCAAATTCGAATATGAAGTCAATTTATGCAAAGTTCTTCAAATGTTTTCCCTGTTTTATACAATAATTAATATTACAATTGGCATTTATGAGGTATTGTATACCAGACCCCTTAGACGAAAGATTTATTCCCATCAGTAGAAAGTAGAGGTTAGAAAAATATACGAGGGTAGCATCCTTAATTTTCACAGACTAATAATAGGCGATTTACATCACCGTTGGTGGCGCCACCACCGCCACCAATATGGCGGAGATTGAAGGGATCAGTTGTAAACAAACAATACGTCAGTTACGTTGTGAGTGTGCTTTGCTTCACTTATACTTGTGTGTGGTGTGTTCACTAATATATCTAATATATTCTGCTGCGTTAACGAGTTAAGGACATTTAAAGCAAGTGCACCATGAAGTCAAACTTGCCATGAAATGTTTTCTAGTCTGACAGTTGAAATTTAGTTTTTATAAATGCAACAGTTTTTTGACAAGTTAATTTTGAAATATGTAATCGTTTTGCAGCAAAAATGAATTTAACGAGAGGAAATTTTAGAGCCATGATTTACTATGACTTTAGGTTCCATATCTCCGAAAGAAAGCTTTGGGCAACTTCGTGCTGCATTTGGTGACCAATTGCTTTCGTAGAGGACTGTTTTTATAGCTGGTTTAATGAATTTAGATATCAACGAGTTTCACTCAGCGAGGATTTTCGCGAAGGAAGACTAATTTCAGCAGTCACCGAAACAATCATAAACGCTATACGCAGAATGATTCAAGACAATTGAGCATCTTGGGAGTTTGGGTGTAAGAAGTCTGTTGTCTGTGGATACCACACAGTTTACAGAAGCACAAAAACAATAGCGTATGGAATGGTGTATGAAAACTCTTAAGTAATATAATGAAGATAGGTCTAAAGTAGTTTACAACATCATAATTGGTGGCAAAAAAATATGCATTTGAACCCGAATCTAATTGGCAGTCTGCACCATGGGCGTTTTCAAAAGATCATAATCCAGTTAAAATGAAGCGATCGCGAAGTGGTGGTAAGAAAATGATTGCTTGCTTATTTTCAAAATCAGGACCTATCACAAATGTCGCCCTTAAAAATAAACATACTTTTACCGCAGAATGATACACAACAGTATGCCTGCTAGGCGCTATCCTCGTATGTAATTTATTGTAAGCAGAGATGCCATTTTTATAACATTTAATTGGAATTTTTGTTATTATTACAGAGAGAAAAAAAGGAAGAGAGAGAAAAAATCGAGAGAGTGTTACGGTAGCAAACGGTTTTGAAGACACTCAAGGGTATGGGAGTGACACTTGCTTTATAATGTCCGGGAGATGCCAACTCTTGCCCTGGAAATCTCAAAACAGGCCAATAGCCACGGCTTGATACGCTCAGGGAGATGGGCGTGGTCCTAGAAACGGTACACCATATGGCAAGCGTAACGGTATGTTCAGGGTGTTTCAAAATAAATGGGCGCCACGGGATTCGAACTTGGATCTCATGCTTGGCAAAACCCCGAAGACCAAACGGGAGTAGAATATTTGTGCACAGCCTCACGACTCCCAAAACTGCGGCGATGAGCGCCCTGACTTACGTGCGACGCTTAAGAACTCCTCTCAGTCTCCACCTTACATAAATCTGACACAGTGTATAATTTAACCTAAAAATAAGCATGCACAGGCCCGTGGGAAAATCATAAGGCAGTACGTACAGTAAACCGATCTATTGGTCTAACACAGTAACAAGTTGGTACAAAAGCCCTGACGTCATCAGCGTACACAGATAATAAAAGCCAAAGAATGGGCACTATAACTAAAAAACCCAGCTGGGGGGTCGCTTTTCCTCTAAACTATTGCGGGATTGTAACAATATGTACACAGCCCCAACGCGGGTGGCTGACATTTAACTAAAAGAGTATTTATTATTATTTTCGCACAGCCCAAGTGGGCGGCTGATCTTTAGGCGCATGAATTATCGGTTGCAAGCAGACCACGTTGGCGGCTGGTATTTAACAAACAGATACATGTATCATTGGTTAGAAACAGCCCACGCTGGCGGCTGGTATTTACATTTTTTTATTTGGTAATTTGTATCCACAATCAAAACTATGTATAGGTATATATATATATATAAGCAATATAATACATGTAGGTATATTCTATGAGCTGATCTGCTGGCGAAGTGACGTGAAGGGCTGGGCCCACTGGCCCGTAGCCATTTCTTCTTTAGCCGTTTGAAAGCTTGTGTTTCTAGCAAGATTTCTATAGATGGGTTAGTGTGTGCTTCTAGGCGGTCATGATGCTTTACTGTTCGCTGGTGACTGGAACGTTTGAATAATTTTTAAATTGGACATACTGGAACAGCCCCACAGTTCTAGTCCATATGTCCAAATAGGTTTGATTACTATTTTGTATATTAGGATCTTGTTTTCCAGGGAGAGACGGGATTTTCTTCCAATTAACCAGTTTTTTTTTTAGTCTTCAAGTCCATCTCTTTTATCTTCTTTCTAATGTGGCTCTTCCACGTCAGTTTGGTATCTAGATGCAGTCCCAGATATCGAACTTCTGTAGCATGTGGTATTTCGATCTCATTGAGAAAGATAGGGGGACACTGTTGTCTTCTTAACGTGAAGGTCACATGCCTAGATTTGTTCTCATTTACCCTGATTCTCCACAGGTTAAGCCATTTTTGTAGTTGTTGTGTGGCAGTGACTGGATCTTCACTTGTGGCTAGTATTGCAGTGTCGTCCGCAAACGTTCCGATTACAGTACGTGGGGTAACGGGCAGGTTTGCTGTGTAAATTAAGTACAGAATTGGACTCAGTACACTACCTTGCGGAACTCCAGAGGTAATAGAGTGTATCTCTAACAAATCTTCACCGTATTTGATCTAATGAAAACGAGATGTTAGGTAAGATTTTAGCACTCTGGCGGCTGGCATTTACATGAATTATTAATTATAAACAGCCGACGTTGGCGGCTGGTATTTATATGAATTATTAATTATAAACAGCCCACGCTGGCGGCTGGTATTTACATGAATTTTTAATTATAAACAGCCTACGCTGGCGGTTGGTATTTACATAAGTTATTAATTATTATAAAGAGCCCACGCTGGCAGCTGGTATTTACATGAATTCAAGAAGACTATACTAAGGAGATGCAACTTCCTATGACGGCTGTATATAAAAGCGGCCCTTATGTCGGGGATAGCCGTCGCGGCGCTGTCGACAGCGTGTACTGCCGTTCGAGAGTTGGAAGCGAGCTAAATTAACCTGTAATCGCTGTTAAAAGTCAGTTTACGGTTGTTAATCCAATGGAGTGTATTTCAAGTGTGTTATTAATTGTTAAAACATGGTCCGAATTTCCAGTTACACTCAGCAAATGTTTGACAGTGACAGTTCACGAGTTTTGTGAATGAATAATTGTACACCACCGCCTCCTTACTTGTCAGCTTTTAGCGGTCCGCTTCGAAACGGGAGTTGCGTGTCCTTAGTATAGTGTTCTTGCATGAATTATTAATTACTAACTACGCACACTATCTTGATTAGTCGGCTTCGCCTGGCTGCGTCAATTAATGTCGGGCGCTCGCTGCACAAGCAGTCGTGCAACGGCATGATGCGTGGGTGTTGTGCGATATCCACTGATCCCCCTAATTTGCAGGGACTGGTGCGGAACCCCCGCCGGAAATAAACGAAAACTGTCGAGGCCTGCAGATATGCCCGTTCTGACAACTGGATCCCAATGTGGCGGAACAATGACCCTTCAGGTCTTCGCAAATTTTCAGAACGGCGGTCATCAAAATCAACAAAAGGACACGCACAACACACCCCCAACACCAACAAGCACCACTTAACTCTATCACGGCCAGTAAAAAGCCCCTTGAAAAACAAACCAACGCTGCTCCCGCCAGACGCGCTAGGAACGCGTCGTGCAGGGGGAACCCGTTAGCCGCATCGCCAGAGCACCGGTAACCAATCACGAAGTGAGGAAACTCCGCCGATAGCTCGCTCGACAAACTTTCTAGAAAAAGGCTGCGTGCCAAATTTTAAAATTCCAAATAAGCCAAACAAAAGTAGTTATGAAGGAGCTTAAAATTGTAAACCGTCAGCTGCCTGCATACATTTTGATGAACTAATACACGTAGAAATATGACGAAAAACCTATATACAAGCGAAGTCGTAATCTTTGAACCGAAATACTCCAAAAGGTCGCATATTCGTAGAATTTAACAATGTTCTGACAAGAGATGGGGAGAGAAGAAATTAGTCGCATCTTCCGAGGTCAACTTTTCAAGGGCAAACAGAAAACGTAAATCTAGTATTTCGGTTGAGTTGGAGTCGAAAATGAAAATTTCAGTTGACTTTACGTTAATAGTAGGTATATTACATAACAAGACATCGTATGCGAGTATATTTGAGAAACGAGGCTAAGCGTAGCGAAGCCGAGTGACTTAAACACGATCGTACCTACGTTACACTTTCGAGCGAGTTATGTCCGCTATTTCCCCGCGACCATACAGAAAAACAAATTTGTTCATTTTAATGAATAGCAGCTTTAGGGTCGGTTTTTCAATCATGTTTCGGTTTTTCACTCGAGTTCTGAGAATGGTGCACGTGAACGCAGTTTAACCGCAACTTTGTTCCGAACACGCTTGTGTATCTAATACCGCGTCTGTTCAAACCAAAGAACCTCTTTTACTTCTTTGGTTTAAACAAATTCTGCGTCTGCGTTAACCGCTCACAGATCAGATTTAGGTGCCGTTAGCCCTTACTTTTAGTTTGCTAATTCAATTAATTTTCTTATTTCTGTTGAAAATGGATGCAAATAACGAGCACAAATTTTACTATAGATGAACTCGAAAGTCTAAACTTAGCGAAAAACTCGTCTTCATTCCACGATGTAAAATTGTTTGACCGTTCTCGAATTTTATGAATGCGTCTGGGTTGATTTAAGTACTCTGTTAAACAAATTTACTGTCATTTGACAGACCAAAATATTATTGCCAGATGGGAACTGGTTACTTTGATAGTCCATGTGGAGAAATATTTAAAATCTGAAGTATTGTAAGACCTTCCACGTAGATACTTAATTAAAAATGTATCTAATTACATACCGAGTGACTATAAATGATTGTGATTTTTTTCTTAGGTTGACACTGTTTATGTTGGTGGCACTATAAGTCTATGTCAACTTATAGTCACCCGGTACTTACTGAGACTGGATACATACATAAAAATTACTAAGTTCTATTTTTTATACTGCTTAAACATGGCAACTTTGCATTTGAAGGTGTTTTGTCATGTTTTCTAACCTAAAGGCATTTGCTAACAATAACCTCAAATATAATAGACCTCGTTTAAACACAACAAAGTAATTAAGTAACAAACGACTTCCGGGATTGGACCGTGTCATGATTGAGATCGAAGTACTCAACGTTTCGCCCACTTTCGTAAGGGGCTTCATCAGGAGGAAAAAAGCAAAAGAGCACGGTAACTCAACGTGTTAACCAAGCCAGAGGCGAAACTCTTTGCAAGGGAAGGGACAGAAGAGCACGGTAACTCAACGTTCAACGACTGACTATCGGAAGAAGAAAGGCGAGAATTTATAGGCAAGCGCCGTCGCGATTCAGCAAATGCCGTCGCGGTTCAGTGGCGGAGGGCGGGGCTTAGGAATTAGCACTTTCCACATAGAAGGAAGGGGAAAGCCTTCGTCCCGATTGAGATTATTCTCGTCTTTCTTCTTCCAATAGTCAGTCGAGTTTCGCCTCTGACGTGGTTCACACGTTGAGTTACCGTGCTCTTCTGCCCTTCCCTTGCAAAGAGTTTCGCCTCTGGCGTGGTTAACATGTTGAGTTACCGTGCTCTTTTGCATTTTCTTCCTCCTGACGAAGCCCCTTACGAAAGTGGGCGAAACGTTGAGTCCTTCGATCTCAATCATGACACGGTCCAATCCCGGAAGTCGTTTCTTACTTAATGACAATGGCCGTGAAAGCCTCAAAAAACAACAAAGTAATTTTACACAGCTAAATTGGGGAAACTCTCATGGCCAACCTTCATGAAAAAAGGATGTGAACAGGGTAGGTATAACTAAATTGTGCATTATTTTCAGTAATAATGTATTAAGGCTAAAGGATTTTGCCGGTAATCGTATATTATAAGAGCTGATGCCGCCGCGCCGGTCGGCGGTCGCCGGCCACCGGCCGCCAAGACCGTAATAACTGGCGCGCGCACATGCCGACCGCGCACAAGTGGCGACGCAGCAAGCATTTGGATTGTTAACGCTGGCAGGGCCGGACGTCGGCTGGCTACCAGCTTAAGCAAGCATTTTTATTGTTAACCGTTTCTTTACGCTGGCAGGGCCAGACGTAGGCTGGCCAACGCGTTCTAGTAGTATATTACATACCGAGGTGGGAAGTGTTTCATTCCTGTCTCGAGATAAAGTTAACCTCTCGACAGGAATGAAACTTTTCACCGTGGTATGTATACTATTTTATTCGCAATCATCTAATTTTAAAAATAATTACAATTGAATTCTGAATAATAGATATCTTGATGTAGCAAATATTTTTGTTACCATGAAAACAACCCACTCAATATTTTTGTTACCACGAAAACAACCCAGTCTTTAGGTATGTAATATTTTTCGGGGTATGTAATATTTTCACATATAATCTCATAAGAGCATTAATTCTTTCCGGAAATTTTTTGAGTGCGTTGCAACAACGTCGTATTAATTTGCCCGAGCGGGACGCGAGGGCAAATTAGGACGTTGTTGGAATGCACGAAAAATTATTTCCGGATATGAATTAATGCTCGAATGCAGATTCGGTAAGAAAATCGTAACGACACAAACCCTAAGAAGTAATGTCTACCTACAAAAAATTTCCAAGAAATGTTTTAGTTGTCTTGGTTACGGCTCGTGAACTAATTTTTCTATTGGTCATTAATGAGTGTCGTACGATTTTCCCCGCTATTTTCAGTAATCATATAGTTCCCAGCTGTTGACATGTCATGAAATTTACACATTACAATGTGATTGCGAATAAAAATGTTTTACAAAAATTATTGCTCGCCCTTGGCTCGGGAATTTGATCAAGTTAGTTTGTCTTATGACATTGCCAAAAAACAACAAATCTTGCGTAAAACATTTTCCAGCAAAATCATGATCCCGAAATACATTTTGTGGACTATTGTCTAAACATCAGTTCATTTTGTATAAGCAAGTAATAAACATGACATTTATACTGATGCACAATGACAGTTTAAATGACGTTTTTGAAATACCACTTTAATTAAAACATCATGTTTACTGGTTGCCATGGATACAAGTGGTAAAAAAAGCATTAAAATCCCAAGAGAATTTTTTTGCTACTATAAAAACCCGTGAACCCATGGAAATTGCATAAACCTTAACAATACGTTAGTTATGACAACGACCGGATGAATGATATTGTAATTTTTCCTGGACACTTGATTGCATGGAAACTGTCTTTTTCGTTTACAACAGATCTTCACGTTTTCGAGTCTCCTGAACCCAAAAAACATGTCTTTGTTCATTGGTCTGTCTGTCTGTCTGTCTGCCTGTCTGTGTGTCTGTGAACAGAATATCTCAAAAACGAAAAGAGGTATGACTGTGAAACTTCATATATAAGTTTTGTGTACTATGTTTTTGAAGAAAGTGGCATAACCGGAAGTAGGTGTTTACTCTTGTGATTTTTCTGTTTTTTTCGATTTTTTTAAGAACGGCTCTAACGATTTTTTTCAAACTTTACATTTTGATTAAATTTTTACTGTGTATTGATGTGAGGTAGGTGATTTTCCAGTTGAATACTTCTAAAGTGGGTTTCTTTTGTTTTGTTTTCTATTTTTTTATTAACTCCTATTTTAAATAGAACACCCGGTATATTATTACATTTTTGAATTCAGCTTAAAATTTTAGAGAAAATTTGTCTCTTGAACTAACGCTCTATTTTGTACCGTTTTTGTAGAATTTGTAATTTTTGAAAATTTTTGATAAATGCTTAAAAATTTAAAATCAAATTTTTGGCTAATTATAAGATTACTGTAAAAGGAAGTTGTGTGCCTGTATCACACCAGATTTTTAAAATTAGGTTAAAATTTTTGAGGTCCGTTAAATATTTTTAGCTATACTTGCATTTGTCAAGCGTCAAAAATTATAAACTAATTGAAAAAGTATACGTGAAATTGTCAAGTCAGTTTTACATAACTAAACATGAGCTACTGGGGAACTTGTCCCAACGACCATGAGAAATGAAAATACTGAGCGATCAAATAAGTTTACAATTATAGTCGCCTGTGATACGAGTTGCCATAATACCACAAGTGGTATGATTATCATCATTGAAGTGTATTGTTAATGGCACTGTCAGTGTATGTCAAATACGAGGTTAACAAGTTAGGTTTTGTGTCAGTCTGTGTTATATAACAAACAAAACCTAACCTGCGAACCTCGAATTTGACATAAACTGACAGAGCACCAACAATACACGTCAGTACTACCAATACCAAATACGTAAGTAATACGAATCAATCGAGTACTTTATAGACCAGGCAAGCTTATCCCACTAGATTTTGTGTCACAGGGACTTTAGCGCCAAGCCCCAAGCCGTTCGCTGCGCTGACCGGTAATCGTGCGTTCAGTAGTCTGTCAACCAAGCAAGACTGGAAAGTGGAAACCGTTCGAATACGCACTGCTCGATCCAGACGAACACTGCACTCTGATTTAAATCTTAGTGTTTTCATTACAATGCTAATTGTAATTACTATCTTCATCCAAGTGTGGTTATTGAAATCTATATAGGTACAGTGTGTAGGTATTGTTCTGTGCTGCCAACTATATCTGTCAGTTCTTTTGAGTTCTATCACTCGTCACTGTTGTTTGAACTAAGGTATATACTATTAAAGTTTTCTAGTTTGAACCACGTGCGTGTTAGTTAACAGTGTTTTTGTTCCAATTTTTTTTTTATTTGTTTAAAACCCGGTCTTTTTTAAGCATATATGTATTATACATATATTGCTAGTAGGGTCTGGAAACGGCGGAAAATTTTACGGCGCCGACAAAGTCTCACTCTGAGTATAAAGCGTCTCGTGCGCATGCCTGAGAGTTTGAACAACGCCTGAAGTTTGAAAAAATCGTTAGAGCCGTTTTGAAAAAATCGAAAAAAACTGAAAAATCACAAGAGTAAACACCTACAACCGGTTATGCGATTTTCTTCATGCTGTCGCATCTACATAGTACATAAAACATATATGAAGTTTCATCGTCATACCTCTTGTCGTTTTTGAGATAATCTCATATATATATAATACACATAATATATTGCTGGTAGGGCCTGAAAACTTCAGAAAACATTACGGCGCCGACATAGTCTCACTTGGAGTATAACGCGTCTCGTGCGCATGCGTGAGAATTCGAACTCCGCCTTTAGAAGCGAATTTTAAACTTAACCACTTCCCCATTGGGCGGACGACGCCGCCGCGCTTGCGCACAGCTCACCGTATACATGAAGGAGTTGGTTGTGTGTCTCACTTCATCGGTGAGTTTCCACTCATAGCCGCTAGCAATATAGTAAGTATTAGATATATGGATCATCTGTTCACAGACACAGACAGACAGACCAATGGTTTCAGGGGACTCTACGACATGAAGATCTGTTGAAAACTCAATTTCGAATTTTTGGGGTGAATCCAATACTTCTTTTATTGTAAAAGGAAGTAAAAATCAAACACTTTACCTTACGCTAATTTTATTAAGATAGCCATGACTGCATGACATTAAACAAAAATCGTTTGTCGCTGTCACGGCTCCAACAGCAAAAGTTTTGTCGCAAATTATTTATAAAAAGTAATGGAAGAAGACACAAGTGCACGCCGCCTGAAATTCAGAAGAAGTCAATAGAGACTACTTTCGAAATTCTACCATAAAAATCAGTCGAAAAATATAATCGCCAGTTTGACATATTCTTAGAGTGGTGCAAAAAACACGAAATTAAAAAATATAGTGAAAACGTTTTACTGGCGTATTTTTCAATTTATCGAAAGAGTATTCTCCTTCTTCGATGTGGTCATATTATTCCATGGTGAAAGCAACCCTTTCAGGAAAAAATTATGTTGACATTAGTAAATATAAAAACGTACGGCTTTTTTAAAACAAAAAGGAAGAAATCGTATTAAAAAAAGTCCAAAACTTTTTCACAAGAAGAAAAGCGTCACGATTGCAGAGTCATATGTGGAGAAATCTGTGCTCAATAAAACGAAAATCGCAAAGACGATTTTAGGTGAAGGTCAAACTGACAACATAGTTGTTACCAATGATAATTCTACTGAAGATTTACAATTTATTAATATAGATAATAATCCTCAAACATTTTCAATTCAAACTCCTTCGACTTCGGGAATTAATTTTTATAATGCGTCAGGGTGTACGTTCACGTTTAATATAACAAATAATAAGTAGATTTGTTTTGTATTCGCTGTTATTTTTCTGTTTACTTTGTCATAATAAAATGTAATAAGTTATAATAGGTATCTCTATTTTTTTAATTATAAATTTTTACGGTTGCTGACAAATATTTGTATGCACCACGTCAGTAAAGTCTCTTTATCGTACTCGCCTGTTACTCGTCTCGCTCGCTTCGCTCGCTCGACTCATAATCTCAGACTCGTTCGATAAAGAAACACTTTACTGACTTGGTACATAACTATTATCTGCCATCTCTTCCACTTTACGCCCCTGCTGCAGCCCTCTCCACCACTTGAAACCAGGCAGACTTACGAATTAATGATCAGCGACGTTAAGAGAGGATAATAACATTGAATATTTTCTTGACGAAATGACGTAACTATTTTTGTCGCTGGCTCTCCGTCTATTATAAAACTTGCGAATCTGTGGATTTTGAGACTGAATCTGTTTTCTCAGATTTAAAATTATGAGAAAGTTAATATAGAACAAGGCAGCTAAAATTCGGCGAAAATTACCCTTTTGTAGGTAGATTTACCGACATTTGGGTAAAAGTGGCAGTACTGCTGATTATGAGTACGCATTAAATTCCCTCTAAAATTAAATGTTTGCCCAAGGCTTGATGTTTGCCCACAGGGGTGAAACTGAGACCTATTTTAGTTATTGTTTTGTGTGTTTGCCTAATCAACCGCTTACACCCGTATTCATAGTCGTTCGCCAGCGGATCGCCGGCGACTCGCCGGAGTTTCGTTATGAGTAGTATGTTGGCGGCACTGTACGTCTATGTCAAATTCGAGGTGATCAGGTTAGGTTTTCCGTCAGTTTTGACAGAAACTGAAACAAAATCTAACCTGCTAACCTCAAATTTGACATAGACGTACAGTGCCGCCAACATACTATTCATAACGAAACTCTGGCGAGTCGCCGGCGATCCGCTGGCGAACGACTATTAATACGGGCGTTAATGTTGGCGCCACTGTAACGTGAAATTCAAAGTTTTTCAAGTAACCCCGTGGGGTTATATTATCTATGAAGTAACCTCAAAAAGATACAACGCATAAAACGTACTAATCAACTAATCTCCATATACACGAGCTACATTTAGAATTATCAATCTTGAGTTTGTAATACAAAGCGGTGTGAAGCTTCTTTCGCCATTTTTGAAGCCGAAAAATATTAGTAAGTATTTTTTAGATCTTGCTAATAATAAGAGTTTTGCTTTTTTAAGGTTATGAGGTTGTTTTGAGTTTGCTGAAATCGTGGTTGAGACAAGGGAATATTAGTCAGCAACCAGTTTTATACTGTTAATATGATTGCGGCAGGTTTATTATGTAGTAGTAACATTCTTGAATTCACAGGAGTTATTTCAGAAAAGAGGAGCGTGTATAATTTGCAGAATATTCTACAGAAACGTAAGACTGGTTTATTGACTAAAAATTCCGACAATTTGAATCCAAGTAACGCTGCATTTGGTGGGCTCTGAAAACAAATTGTTATACAGTGTGTTTAATGGCATGTGGAGTATAGGGTATAGGGAGAGGCCAATGCTAAATTTTGTAAGGATCCACGTCACTTTTGCACAGTGCAGCTATGCCGCGTATTCTGAGATTTCTTGCTTATTTAGGCGTAATAATCACAACTGCCTTGAAATACCAAGTTCCCGCAATCAATTGTCAGCACGGTAATTTGTTCAGTAGCTGAATTTTATATTAAACAATTGCTGAACGATAGGAAAAATTACAAATAACTACGGTTAATTTTTTTTATGAAATTGAAAATAACCAGTTAATTTTTAAATGGAACAGAACAATAATGTATTATAAAACAACAATAATGTAGCCGGGCATCCATATCTAAAAAAGTTTTTTGGACTATGACTTCAAAATTCATATTTCCCGAACATTCCCGATGCGCCAAAGTTACTTTTCCTGCACTGCGGTGCTTTTTACTTTCCAACAAAAACTAGGGCAATAATTGTGTGTTTGTAAATTTTTATAATTGCTCCTCAAAACACCAGAGGCGCTGTAAACATCGACAAAAGCTAACAGGTGCGTAGAATCCGTATAAAAGTTTATTGATTTGTGCTGAAAACTCAGTAAAGTAGCAAAACACTTAACATAAATTTTTTAATTTTGTTAAATATTTTCATTTATTCGTTACAAAAAATATTGTATACCTAACTTTTTCGGGAAGAATTTTCCCAAACTTGTTAGAAGTCTTTCAGTTTGTAAAGTACATCGCGTCATAAATGCGCAGAATGCTAGAAACGTCCGGACGAGTCCATTACGTTCAACAAGGTGATTTCCGCTGTTGTATTCAGTTCATTGCCGTTCGTCGTGACATTTTGTTTACATGTTTCCATGACTATTAACCCGTTAATAATATCAAAAAGGGGTTGGGCGAGCACCTTACAGTCTGGTAGCTATATGACGCATTGGGGTTAGTCATTTATTGTCCGTAGCGCCATATTCGAACTTTCTCAGGTCGCACGCGTATTCAAGAGCCTTTGGCCTGCGCCCTCTGCCAGATTCCCAGCTATTGTCTAAAATGCTGCCATGACCAAATGGCGAAGGTCCAACCACAGCTTTGTCAAAAATTCACAGCAAAACGGGCAAATTTAGTAATAATTTCTCGCGCGGAATGGAGCTGGTGACGCACGGCGAGTCCTCCCGCCGCGGAAAGCGTTTAGCTAATTTATTTAGCATTTGAAACCAAAAATAAATCAGCATGAAAAGTTTTCCTTTAAAATGGGAATTTTAATGTGCCCTCTTAAAAATACCTATTGCTACGCCACTGATACCGTCTATTGGCGCATAACTGTAGCCACGCCTATGTACTTCTTGCTTTGAAGCCACTCTAGGTAAATAACCATTCCAAAATCATAGTTGTTTAATTAATGTAATTCAATAATAAATTAGTGTTCTGTTCCATGGCAACTTTATTTTATAGGATTTAAAATAATTACTTGTAAATAACTCAGTTATTTTAAATGTTATCAAATAGTAGTTTGTATTCTAAGGCACTGAAGTTTAGCAATGGATTACTTTACCGCCGTTTTCTCATATTTTAATGACGATTTCGAGGTACTTTAATGATGATTTCAAATAGAAAAGTTTTAGGAGCCTGTACTAAATTTCAAATAATGCCGTAGATGGCGCTCTAAACTCAAACTTAGTAGAGTCCCTGTATATAATAATACAGGGACTCTAAAACTTAGTAGTGTACCTTTATAATACTTTAGTATTAGTGATGGGCATAACCGGACAATTTTCATAACCGAATTATTTGCATTCGAATGATATTCCACAGCTATCTCGATTTTTTGTTTTCAATTTTTCATAAATCAGTTTTTTTCATAAATGCCAATAATGTTGCTAAGTAATCAAATGAACATCGCCTAACCACATATTGCTGTATGCAGAATTTCAAGGAAAATCAGATTCCATAGAAAAAAGTGGTGGCTGCCATTTAAAAAAAATGGCGATGACGTCATTACGAAAAGAGGTGGAGGTAAAAAAATTGACAACTATCAGAAAAGATGAGCGTTCAAAAAATAAGGTCGAAGTGTTCGAGGATTTTGGCCGCAGATGATCGGGGATTTTTTTATTTTGAGCGTTCCACAGCCAACGTTCGCACTGTATATTCTTAAATGGGAGCAAACTGTTTATAAGACAGCCAAAGAAATTTTACAAAATCTGCACTTGTGTAACGATAGCGATATTCAACTTTTTTTTCCAAATGAGATGCTATACTTTTTCTCAATTTTTTCTAATAATACTTTTTATTCCCTTTGCCACCATGTAAACATATATGGGTGTTACATGAGAAAAATACCATTCAAAATTTAAGCATGGTTTGCCATGGAAATCACTGATTTTTGTAATTTTTATCTAGTCGGTGATGAAAACAATAGCGTACTGTAGAAAAATATTAGTTTATGCATTTGTTTATTAACGCAAGTCTGTCAATTTATGTTGTCAAGTTAATTTAAGCAATTATTATTCTGTTTGTTTTGATAATCATGAATTATTCTAATTCTGAAAAATGTGACATGATACTAATATACGGTTTGTGTGGGCATAATTCAAGAGAGGCAGCTGGAAGATACAGAGAGCAATATCCAGATAGAAGGCATCCCGATAATAATTGATGTGGCACTTTTACCAATTCCGGACCTGCTTATCTTGACATTGCAAAAGCACACACACTACTCTTTCATCTTCGTCCAAAATTGAAAAGTATTTCCAAACCTTACTTTTTGTTTTTGATTTCACTTTCACAGGCATTGCCATAGCAGCTGCTGCACTGTCACTGTCACTCATTTTAATTTTAATTTAACTCAAAAAGGGTATTATTATATTAAATATTTTTAATTTAACCATCAATTTTGGCTTGAATCAAAATCAACAAGCTCTAAAGCAACAAACACTGCGGACATCAGTAGCATGGGGAATCACAGAACAATATCTCAGCATTTTGTCATTTGAGAAGTTTACACTAGAGAGCAGACCGACTGGTAAGTGGTGAAACAGTGAGGTAGTTTTTGTTGCCTAACTGGTCAAAGCGTATTAAAAGATAAAACATTTTGCTACTTGGCGGCCAAGTACTCGGTACTCGGCCAATGCTCTAAGCTGAGTACTCGGTACTCGGTCAAGTAAAAAAATAGGACTCATTGCAGCCCTACCGATCATAAGATGTTTAGAGGTTTGGAACATAATCTCCGGGAACATGGATCGTTTTCAGTAAACAGAAGAATACCGCTTAATGCGAACAGACGTGTTGCTGATGAAGAACATACAGCAGCTGTTCTTGGGTATATGGAAGTCAATTCCTACATCTTACTTAAGGCAAGTAGCCTCAGAAGTGGCATTTTGAAATCGTCAGTACAGCGCATTTTAAAACAAAACCGGTACAGACCATGCAAATGTATTCGCGTACATAAACTTTACCCTGAAGATTCAGATAGGAGACTTGCGTTTATTGCTTGGATCCTAGTGCAGTGTACTCAACAACATAATTTCTTGAGACAAATATTGTGGTATGATGAAAGTCGATTCCATAATAATGGATTGGTTTTGACACAAAATACTAGATAATGGTGCATGGAACAGCCACACTGGCTGAGAGAAAGGAATAATCAACGTGTTTTCGGAATTAATGTCTGGTGTGGGATACTTGATGGTTATCTAGTAGGACCGTATTTTTACTAGGGAACTTTAACTGGCAATCGCTATTTGCACTTTCTGGACAACGTATTGCCGGAGCTAATGAAACTCTTCGTACAAGACTGAACATGTTTTATCAACATGATGGTGCTCCAGCACATAACAGTGCTATTGTACAGAATTACTTAGATACTAATCTTCCACAGCAGTGGATGGGAACATACGGTCCAGTAAAATGGCCAGCTCATTCTCCTGACCTCACGCTCTTGGACTTTTTCCTGTGGGGCAATTTAAAAGAGCGCGTTTATAAATTGTCCCTCTTAAATGTGGATGAGTTAAAAAATAGAATAAGAACAGAATGTGCAAACATTACCAGAGGAACTTTATTAGAAAACAACTAGACATTTTCTGCATCGTTTAGAACTTTGCTCAAATAACTTACTTACTTATCCCGAGCCTCTTCTACCTGTGGTGTCGAGGCGATGGTCTTTCTCCATCTTTTTGTGACTTTTGCGTCTATCCTAGCTTGGTTCCAGTCGAGTCTCTTTTTTCTTAGTGCATCGGAGATTGTATTATTCTCACATGTCCAAACCACCGGATTTGTTGCGTCTCGATTTTGTCTAGTACACTTTTCATGTTTAGCCTGTTTCTAATGGTTTCGCTCCTGATCTTGTCCATTCGTGTCACGCCCTCAATCTTTCTCAACACTCTCATCTCGCAAGCTTTTACCTTTTTCTTTAAATTATCCGTTAATACCCACGATTCACATCCGTATATGAGTATTGGCACTAGTACGGATTCGTAGATTTTCGTCTTCGTCTTCTTGGTTACTTCTTTCTTGCTGAAGAACGAGTCGTATAATATTCTGTATAAAATTGCTACTTTATTGATCCTGTGTGCTATTTCCCTATCTATCCTGCCAG
Source organism: Agriotes lineatus (assembly GCA_940337035.1). Taxonomy (NCBI): domain Eukaryota; kingdom Metazoa; phylum Arthropoda; class Insecta; order Coleoptera; family Elateridae; genus Agriotes; species Agriotes lineatus. The sequence goes on along the minus strand of OW679194.1, from coordinate 80,197,187 downwards.
ATTGGTCCATTATCGCCCCTAGGTATTTCAGCTGTTGTTTTGCTTCAATTTTCTGGTCATATATTTCGATTTCAGGATGTTCTATTGCTTCTGCGACCGTTATTATTTCTGTCTTTGTTAGGTTTATCTTCAAGTTATATTTATCTAGAGCTTCCTTCCATCTATGAATTCGTTGTTGCAGTTCGTTTTTGTTATTTGCGAATAATAAAAGGTCATCGGCGTACATGAGTTCGTTCATTCTGATTGGTCTTAGTTTGTAGTATTCTAGCTGTACACCTCTTGTGAGTTGGTTCACTTTCTTTGATAGATCGTCCATTATCATTATGAATAGTAAGGGACTTAGTATGCTTCCCTGTCTGACTCCTCTTGTTGTTATAAATCCTTCTGACGTGTTTCCCCCTACTCTAACTACATTTTCTGTTCTATCATATAAACTTTGTACTACCTTTATCAACTTTGTTTCTATTCCCCTTGCTTTCATAGCCTTCCAGATTTCATCTCTGTTTATGCTATCGAACGCTTTTTCTAAGTCTATTGTGCACACATGTAGTTGTTGCTTGGTCGCTATCAACTATTTGTCGTACCGCAAATATCCAATCCTGCGTTGATCTGCCAGCTCTAAATCCCGACTGAGTTATCTCCCATTGTAATTTCTATTTTATTCCTTAACCTTTCTTCTATTATCCTTTCGAATATTTTATACGACACGCATAGTAGGGATAGTCCACGATAGTTGTTACAATTGTTGAATTCTTCTTTTTTATGTACAGGGACTAACACTGCCGTTTTCCAGTCCTTTGGAGTCTCTTTGCATTCTCTCCCTGAAATCTTCCCACTCTCTCGCCTTTACCTCTTTGATCATAATTTTAACTTGATCTCTTTGCGTACTGTATTCTTGGTAGGCTTCTAAGTGTTTGTTTGTCCCAATGTACTTTCTCCATAGACGTTTCTTTTCCTTAACTTCCTGTTTTATTTCCACGCTCCACCAAGCAGTTTGTTTTTTCTTGTTTGTGCTTTTATTCACCGCGCACACTTCAGCTGCTACGCTACTGATTATTAATTTAATTCATTCCAAATTTTTTCAAGATGCATGCTAACCATCTCTTCTTTAAGTTTCCATATCTCTTCCGTAATTCTTTCTTCATATTTTTTCTTTATCTTATCTTCTTGGAGTCTATATGCTTTGATACTCTTAAATTCTACTTTCTTACATTTTGTCAAGTCTTTCAACTCGTTTCCTTTTTTCCTAAATGTCATGCTGGCCAGCACCAAGAAGTGGTCACTCCCTATTTCAAACCCTCTTTTGGCTCTTATATCGTTGATCTTTTTTAGAGTATATTTTTCGATCAGTATCAGGTCGATTATAGATTTTTTGTTGCGGCTGCACATTACACGGGGATATTTGTGAATTTCTTTGTATTGGAACCAAGTATTTCTCACAGCCAAGTTATTTAATATGCAAAAATCTATAATTTTTTGTCCATTGCTGTTTACGGCGGTTTCATCGTGTTTGCCTACGCAGCCTTTCGTACTTTCAGGGCAGTTTCCCACTCTACCGTTGAAATCCCCCATTATAATTAGTGTTCCTTTTTTCATGTCTACTTCACTTTGTAGGGTGCTCCAAAACACCTCCAGTTCCTTCTTACCTGCTCCTTCGTTTGGACCATATATAATCAGATACGTATACAGTTCTTTCTGTTTTTCATATTCCAGGCTAATTATTCTATCGGACACATTCTTCCATTCAGTGATGTTGTTCACATTATCCCTATTAACAATAGCAGCAACTCCTAACTGTGCCCATTGGTCTTCATCCACTCCGCTGTACATCATCACATGGCCCCCGTGTATTTCCACACAACCACTGCCTTTCTTCTTAGTTTCTGTGACAGCTATGAAATCTATTTTGGTGTTTTCCAGTACCTCAGCTAACTCGATCTCTTTCCCATTAATGCCTCTGACATTCCATGTAGCTATTTTCCATGGATTGCTTTCATTTTTTCTATTTTTTATTTTTTGCTTAACTATTTCACTCAGATCCTTATCCCTCACCTGGTCGTTTACAATTCCCTCCGTCCTCGCTTTGGCTTCCATCAGTTTTTTACTCCTTCCTTGACTCTTGTTCCCTATTCCCGTCTGCACTTTAACTCTCATGTTACACTGTACTATTTTATTATCTTCTTTCTTTCTTTCATTTTTATTTTCATTTAGGTTTTTCCTATCCTCCTGCTTCCATTCCTGATTGTTATTCCTTCTCATTTCTTTTATCATAGCCTATTTCGTTGCCAGTTCTCCTTCCGTTTTGCCCTTTAGTAGTTTTTTGGCTTCTGTTCTTTTTTCCTTCTCAGACTCTCTCCTTCTTCTTCAGACCACTCATATATTGTGTTGTCTATCATTAATTTCTTGTAGCCTACTTTGGTCATCTTTCCTTTTGCCTTCTCTTCTCTCGCCACCTTTCTTATTGTCGCTTGTATTTGTTGCTCATCTTGTGTTAGGTCACATTCTATATATATTTCTCATTTTCCTAAGCTTTTTTTCCTCTTTAGAACCTCAAGTTTTTGTTCAAATTCTTTCATTTTCACCAACGTCATCTTTGCTTCCCAGTTTCCCACCTGGTATGCGTCCTCGATGTCTATATCTACTCCAATTTCCTTTCGGATGAATTCCTTTATTTCTTGTTGATTTGTCTCCTTATTAAATTCCCCTCTTCTGATAATTATATTGTTTTTCTTCTCTTTTCTCCTGCTTTTTCAGCCTGTTCTTCATCTGTTCCATTTCATTGTGTAATATCACTTTTTCTCTCTCCCATTCGGCTTCCTTCTTTAGCGACTCTTCCTTTAACACTCTTATTTCTTGGCCAAATGTTTTCAGTTGCTCATTTATCGTATCTATGGCCTTGCTTGTGCTGCTGGTGTCCTCCTTTATGTCTTTTATCTGGTTTGATAATCCCATTATCAGTTTTTCTAGCTTATCCATTTCCGTCTTTTCCTCTTTCTCTTGTTCTTTAGGGGTTGTTGCCTTTGTTTGTGTCGATCTCTGTATTTTTTTTTTCCGTTGGAATGCTTCTACTTCCACTTGGTTTTCTTTTTGTTGCCTTTTTCTTTTGTTGATATCTTTTGTTATTGATCCACTGTTACTGTTTGTATTGCGTGCCTCTGACATTTAGTTTATTTACGTATTTTTACCACTGAATTGGCCCCAGTTTTATGTAAGTTTATTGTGTATTGTTATTGTTTTTAGTCTGCATAAATATAAACACTTCTTATCGTGCACCACTGCCTGCCAGCTCCACAGCTGTTGTTTATTGGGTTTTCGTATGTTGCTTTATTACGTTCCGCAAAGCTAGGAATTCAATGCACGTTTTACACTCTACACTGTGCTAACCTGTTGCAGCCCCTTTTTAAGCCACTCTTTGCACTACGCGGAATTTTTCGTGAGATAAAGCCCGTGAAAGGAGTATATTTATCGCCACTGTACCGTTCCACGTCCGTTCAGTACGCGAGCCCACTATTATTCCTTGCTCAAATAACAACGGAGGCAATTTTGAACAATTATTGTAGTTATGTGTAAATAATTAGTTATCATAAAGTTAAATAACGTTTTATGAACATAAATAATATTTTTTTAAATTACGCTTTTTTCATCGCCGACAAGATAAAATTTACAAAAATCAGTGATTCCATTCCATGACAAACCATGCTTAAACTTTGAAGTGTCTTTTTCTCAAAAATTTTCTCATGTAACACCCATATAGGTTTACATGGTTGTAAAGAGAATAAAAAGTATTATTAGAAAAATTAAGAAAAAGTATAGCGTCTCATTTGAAAAAGGAAGTTGAATATCGCTACCGTTAACAAGTGCAGATTTTGTAAAATTTCTTTGGCTGTCCTATATACAATTTGCTCCCATTTAAGAATATATATAGTTTAATATAGTTATAAAATAAAGGTATATGCCTGGGGAGTGAAGTCTGGGACACCCTGTATATTGTAGGTTGTTAGTTAATTTTGCATGCAGCCGACACCGACACCAGGAATGTTACATCTATTACAAATTGTAAAAGATTTATTATATTGGCAGGACATCTGTTACTCTATTTTAATTAAATATAAATTTATTACAATTTTAAAAATCATATTTTCCCTTTTTTTCTATTTATCTTAATCAACCTTCAAAGCAAAAAAATGTGACTGTTGTAAATTAATACCATAACCAAACTCTGTAAAGGGTTTTACACAGAACTTCCCTGGCAAGTGGAAGTTTTGAAACTAAAATGATTGAAAATACATAAAAAAGAATTTAATTTTATTAATATGTTCACCCTGTATATGTTGGGTTCAAAATATGCCTCTTTTTGTCTAGGATAAAACCTGAGCTATGTGCAAAACACTATTCTTATTTAACTACTTGTTCTTCAGTTGAAGCAAAAACATGCAGAATTTTCAGTCTCGTTTGACAAAATACGTGGGTGAAGGTGCTTGTGCATCGAAATTTATGGCCGAAGGGTTATGGAGCTACAAATATGCCAGCCCTTAAATTTTAAGTACGAACATCTGGGTGTGCGATAAACTGTTAACATTTTATATTTAAAATTTAAAAAAACTATGCTAGAGCGAGTCGGCTTCTGAAGTGAATGTAGTTAATAAATGTTTTCTGAAATTACGGTATTGTTAATTTCTCACCATTATTTATTGTTCGTGATTAGTGTCATGCCGTAGTTATAAATAAAACTCTTCACTGTTAAGAAAAGGTGAGAAATTTTGAATCCCAGTTCCACATTGTAAAAATTTGTGTTGTGCGTAAAACGTTGCATGCAGTAGTAGAAGTTAGAAGTATAATTTCCGTAGAAGTATTATTCCCATATGCGCCATGCGGGCTAATTTTAAATGTATGTTATGAATAGTAAATATGCAATACTTCAATATTATTCAATGACTTTTATTAATTAAATAATTTTGAAATACAGTGAGTTTTATTGTGCTATTAGTGCTGAGTCTAGGACAAAAAACCCCTGGACAAAAAACCCCGGACATAAAACCCCCGGACAAAAAAACCCCGGACAAAAAACCCCCCGGACAAAAAACCCCCCGGACAAAAAACCCCCGGACAAAAAACCCCCGGACAAAAAACCCCGCACAAAACCTTGTAAACACAACTTTTCACCATCCTTGTTAGAACGTATCACTTCCATTATCAACAGCAAAGTGACAAACAAAACCAAAATTTGAGCTTTATAGGGCTTTACTTAAGTACTTTTGTAGGAAAATGCCAATAGGGTTGGAGATTACATGTCTATGGGCGGGGGATACATTAGGAACGTAATTACCCATATAAAATTCTTTTATCTACTACGTAAATGGTTGTTAATTGCATTCTTGTCTTAATCATCAACCCCCTTACTCAATTTACCTTAAGTTACCTTTTTGAATACAAAGATAAGAAGGACAATTTGAAATGGTTATTTATGGCAAAGAAAACATGTTTTAATTTTAAGAATCGGGCAAGGAGGCTTAAGATTAGTGCATACTACAAGCATGCTTTCTGCTTACTAGCTAATTTTAGGATTATTATATGAATATTACTGGAAAAACCTAAATACAGCTTAAAGTAGGTAACGGCTACCGCTCCCCAAAAATGTTGCTGTTTACAGATCTACAAGTGGTGAAAC